>CM058040.1:13089089-13408346 GCA_030169165.1 Centaurea solstitialis | reverse complement strand
TCGTGGGTTGCCAGCGGGTTTAACCGTCGAGCCCGGCGGCTTCAAACGGGTTGGGTGCGACGACATGGAAGCCGGCGGGTTGTGAGTGGCAGCGGGCTTAGAGAGCCGTTGTCAAACGGCTCTCCAACGTATATATTTTAATTTTTTTTTAATTTTTTTTCTTTTTCATTTAATACCTTCTATATATATATATATACCCTCCATACACAACATATACACATACCCAACCAAATATCTTATTACACAAATTTCTTCATTCTCCAACCATATTTCTTACACCACTACTCTCTTCTACATACATCCACAATGGCACAACCCGATTATTTTAACGATTCATCATCCACGGATACCGACGAAGACTGGGAACAAGATGCGCAAATCTTTGCGCATCTTGTCCAACAAGCAAACGCATCATCATCGATTCGTCGTTCGAAGGCCCCTAACATAGACAGGGGTCGGGTAGAAGGTAACGCAAGGCTAATGGCGGACTACTTTGACGATAACCCGACGTACCCGGAGAAGACGTTCAAGCGACGTTTTAGGATGTCGAGAAATCTATTCACACGAATAGTGTATGATTTATACACACGGTACCCATATTTCCAACAACAGTACGATGCTACGGGGTTGCCGGGTTTTTCCACACACCAAAAGTGTACGGCGGCAATTCGGCAACTGGCGTACGGAATAACCGGTGACGCATTTGATGACTACGTCCGCATGGGAGAGTCAACGGCACGCAAGTGTCTAAACCACTTCGTTGAGGGAATTATACAAATGTATGGAAAAGTATATTTACGCAAGCCGACTTACGAAGATATTCAGCAGTTGTACGCCGCGCACGATGACCGTCACGGATTTCCCGGCATGCTCGGTAGCCTTGACTGCATGCATTGGGAATGGGCGATGTGTCCGGTTGGATGGCAAGGTCAATACCATCGAGGCGATAAACCGCATCCGTCAATCATTTTAGAAGCGGCGGCCTCCCAAGACGCATGGATTTGGCACGCATTCTTTGGTTGTCCCGGTGCCATGAACGACCTAAACGTGCTCAATCATTCGCCTATCTTCGAAGATGTGTATAACGAAAGAGCACCCGACCGAAGTTTTCAAGTAAATGGGGTCACCTACAAGCACGGATATTATCTCGGGGATGGGATATATCCGGAATGGGCTACTTTTGTCAAAGCGTTTTCCTATCCGGAAGACGATAAACGAATTAAGTTTAAGGGAGCGCAAGAAGCGGCACGTAAAGATATCGAACGAGCTTTCGGCATTATCCGAAAACGTTGGAATATAATCAAACAACCGTCTCGCATAATGGAGATACCTACGATGCGCAACATTATGTACGCGTGTATCATATTACACAATATGATACTCGAAAACAAAAACAAGGCCATTTGTGTTGTCCCAAACGATATTCCGGATCCACCTAACCCGCAACTCACTGAGGAGCAACGTATGGTGAATATTTTCCAAGTGAGAAACTCAACTATTCACCATAATCTTCGGGCGGATTTAGTGGAACATATTTGGAACATCGATATTGATTTTTAGTTTTTTTATTAATGTTATGTAATTTTTTTATTAATGTTATGTAATTTTTATTAATATTAGAATTTTCAAATTATTTTTAACAATATTATTTAATTAAATAAAATAAATTGAAAAGTGAGAGGGTTGGGAGGGTTGGGTGTGTGGTGTAGAGGGTTATGGGAGGGTAAAGTGAGGGTTGACCAAAAGCTGATGTGGAAGCTGATGTGGCATTCAAAAAGTAAGTGGGTTGAGTGAGTTGATTGGGTTGGGTGCGTGTAGCCTTAAAGCTTCTCTCCAAAGACACCGATGTAATATGCTATTTTTTGGCTGACTTAATTTGTATCCGGACAAAGTCATTATATCCCTTTATACTAATTAAGCTAGACGACATAAGTAATAGTTATCAAATATGTTTTAAAGATGAAAAAGAAGCAAAATAAAATAAATAAGAAAAACAAAGAAATTCGGAAACAAGTAAAAAGCCAATGAAGGAGTGAAAGTGACAAGTGATCACGGAATTGTTGTTTTTGTGGTTACGGTCAAACTTTAACGTTAGACTTCCGTGAGTCAGATAAAGGGGTTAACCCTCATTGGTCACGTTTTAAATTTATCATAGAAAATAATTGTTTTACCCAAAAATAAATACCCAATTTACCTCCTACCCACACTCTCCCACCGATAACCAAAATACCCACCGGTGCGCTCCAGGCCGGCCGCTCTCCGGCGCCGGCAGCCGCTCCACGGCGGTTTCCGGCAAAAATTCATTTGGGCCGCTCCAGGCCCAGCCGCTCAGAGCGGCCCAGTTACCCTTTATATATTAATTGTTGCAAAAGAAATATTGAAACTACTTCCAGCCCAATGGTAGGGCGTGTACCCCTATTTATAAGTGGTCTGAGTTCGAACCTTGGCCAAGGCATTTTTTTTTTTAATTAATGTAGTAAATTACAAGTTTGGTCCCTGTGGTTTGATATTAATGTAGTAAATTACAAGTTTGGTCCCTGTGGTTTGATTCATTGCAAAAATATCCACCGGTCGGCGCCGGAAATACCCACCGGTGTGGTTTAGGCCACCCGCTCTTCGGCGCCGGCAGCCGCTCCACGGCGGTTTCCGGCAAAAATTCCGGCGCCGGCAGCAGAGGGACCAAACTTGTAGTTTACTACTTGGCCAAGGTTCGAACCCAGACCACTTATGAAGTGGGGTACACGCCCTACCATTAGGCTAGAGGAGATTTCATTAGTTCTTTTGCAACAAGTAATATATAAAGGGTAACTAGGCCGCTCCGAGCGGCCGGCCCTGGAGCGGCCCAAATGAATTTTTGCCGGAAACCGCCGTGGAGCGGCTGCCGGCGCCGGAGAGCGGCCGGTCTGGAGCGCACCGGTGGGTATTTTGGTTACCGGTGAGAGAGAGTGGGTAGGAGGTAAATTGGGTATTTATTTTTGGGTAAAACAATTATTTTCTCATTTATCATTTATGTATAACTTTATATTATATTAAAAATATTCAAATAGGAAATATTAGGCAAAAAATGTTAAACTGTTATATGGTATGTAATATTTTTAAATCTAAATTGTGGGTTTGCTATTTTATATATCCAAATATTTTAAAATTTCGTATTTGAAAGTCTATAGACCAACTAATAAAAAAAGTTTGATAAAGAAAACGTCAAATCATCCTTTCCTAATGCAAACCAATATTCTATGAATTATGAATTGAAAACTTTTTAATGAGAAACTGAGTCAGTTTTGTTACTAATTCATAATCAAATATAAACTTTTATGTATTATATATGTAAAAGAAAGTTTGGTTGAAAATTCATCTTTTATTGTAAAGATGAAGATATTTGTGAGCGTAAGACGTGTTCCATTCAGTCTGAATAATACAAGATTATTTAGACTAAATGTTCATGCGTTATTTATGATAAATAATATAACATCAGTGCTTGTTTTTATCAGGATTTGGGGAATTCTTCTTCACTGCTTGTAAATAAGCGTTTATTTGAATAACAAGAAGGATAGGATTTGCAAAGAAGGAGATAAAAAGTGTTAATTTTTACTTGTTCTTGTCATCGAGATTTGGTTTGCCATATGAGTTTTGCCAGAGAAGGGAATAGAAGAGAGAAAGGGATGATGTTCACAGGAGAAAAAACGAAACTGGGAGGGGAAGAGGTACACCAATAAAATGTGGAAACTAGGTTTCAGGTACAGGTGTAAGCCAAACCCGAGAGTTTAAAATTTAACATTTAGGTGTTACCGCATTTCGCTACTCTTGGGGTTTGGTCATTCAAGTTGAAACTTTAATTCAACACGGACAAGTCAAACACTTGTATGTTTTAATATTATATCTTTGACCCAAAGACGGACGGATTTGAAATACATTTTGAGTGATCCAAGGAGGTTTGAGAAAATTTTCAGTAATCGTATAATCACAGAGATATGGTTTTTGCATAATCATATTAACGTTCAACTGTTGATCGAGTAAGTGCATCATAAAAGATATGTGCATCTTTACATAGTGGCAAGCTAAGATCTTCGAGAACTACTTAATAAGTTTAGGAAACTGAAAGTTAGTTTTCAAAAGATTTATGATAAAACCGTAACTACAACCTATACGACATGGCTTCGAGAGAAGGAAATTGTGTGCAGTCATATTGTGACCGATTTCGTCAACCATTTAGTTATTATCAGTATCTTAGGGAAAACTTACACCTTTACTCATATCTTATTACTTGTTAATTTAAAATCCGATATTCTAACGAAACAACAAATCAATTTTATTTGACTTTACATTCAAAGTTCATGAAAATCTCTTATTCGTAGTTAGTCCAATATTGTGAATACGATTTTTGGTATCTAACCATTATATTATTTGTACGCCACCCTATAATTGATGTACACTTAAAATCATTATTGTGCTTTGTGCAACATGTTACGTGTGTGTACTTTTGCCATCAATGTTCATATAAATGTAATATAATGTTTTCTAAAATAAAGATTATAAATGTGAACTATATAAAAATATATATGAAGTCGGCTAGTTTTATTTTATATGAATAAACCGAGAATGGATTTTCAACATATAAATATTATTAATAAATCGATTTTCTTTTCAGTCGACTTAATATTTTCAAGAATAAAATATCACTTGTGAAGCCAGAGAAGAATTTTGAGGTTTCGCCACCTGGCATTCTTGGTAGCGACACTGAGTGTCGGTGTAATTGATTGGTTCTATATTCATTCCGACTTCTTTTCATTTTTTATATGTCCCTTTTGGGTCCAACGAATTAGCATAAGAAATGCTATTTATTTAATCAATCTAAATCTAGATATTATTTGATGAATAGTAACTAACTTATTTTTAAGTAAATGTTCAATGTATTAGGATATGAGTACCCCATACAATGGCCCTCCCAACCCGCACTGCCACATCAGCTCCACATCAGCTTTTTTTCAACCCTTTCATAAGCCTTCTGCAACCCGTATCCCAACCCTCTCAACCCTCTTACACAACACACACACACAACACACATAAAGAGAATGGGCTGGGGAACCCACCCAACTCGGAGCCCGCCGGCTTCATGCATCGCGTACCCCAACCTGGAAGCCCGCCGGGCTCAAAAGCTGAAGCCCCAACTTGAGCCCGCTATGCGCTACACATAGCCTTATGTATAATAAAATTATTTGTAATAGCCTACTGAAAGTTTTTTATAAATTTTATTGGGGATATTTTTCCAAGATATATCAAACTTTATTTTTTTGCTATTGTATTACACAATGACTCGCTACCAGTTGAACCGGTAAACCATCGTCGGAGACCGTCGGAGACCTAGAACCATCGCCGGAGCTCACCCCGACAACCGTCTCTCCATCGGCAACCATCTCTCGATTCCATCACTGTCGATACTCATCGCCATCGAGAACCGTTGCCGTCGAGAACCATCTTGGTTTCCAAATTTCACCTTAAAACCACAAATACTAGAAACCGACCAATAATCAATCCGAAATTAATCGAATAATAAAATCTTTCCAGAATCATCTCAGATACAACGACGAAAAATAAATATTACTAACCGCAATAAATAAAATTCTAATCAGAGATTTAGATCCTTACCGATCTATGATCACCCAAACTGATAGAAACAATATAAATGTAACACCCGTAATTTTCGGAATCTGACATTTTGGGATAAATGTGAAAAATAGGATTTTTGATCAAAACCTAGATTTTATAGTCTTGTTGGATGGGAAATTGAAATACGAATCCAACAGTTCTTCTCAGAGCGAAAACAAAGTTAAAACCAAGAAATTGGGTCAAAGCTAAAGTGACAGCTAAAGTGCCACATGTGTCACTTTGGATGGGCACTATAGCTTCATGTGTACCGCCCCTTGAAGGCAACCTTGAGGACACGGGCTAAAGTGACAGCTAAAGTGCCACATGTGTCACTTTGGATGGGCACTTTAGCTCCTGGGCACTTCAAATACGGGATTTTGGCCATATTCTTCATTTCTCCATATCTTCCTCTCTACAACTCCGAATTAGTTGATTCTTTTTGCATTCTTCTCCTCTTTCCAAGCTCTTCAAGATCCCATTAATGGATTGATAGTTAAAGTGGCAAGATTTGGAAGTTTGATCTTCATCATCTTCATCTTCTTCACCTCACTTCCCACCTCCATTGTTGCTAGAGTTGAGCTCTTCAAGTTCTAGGGTTTTTCTACCCAATACTTGGCTAGGTAAGCTTATCTAAACCACTTGAGGTTTGTTAATCTTTGTAATAGGAGTTATGGAACTAACCTAAGGTCCCATTTACTTGATTTTTAGGTTTGTTCACATATTTGACCTAGATCTTGGATTTGGGGACTTTTGGGTTACAAACCCTCAAGGTGAGTTCTCTATATGGTTTTAAAGTGTAGATCTAATGTTGTATGATGTGGTTAGAGAACTAATTCAAGGAATTAACTCCTTATCAGTTTAGGTGTTCACTCGAGCTTTAAACTAGGGTTCTTGGTGAATTTTGGGGCTTTTGGCTTTACGAGCCGCAAGGTGAGTTGCTAAAATCGTTTTGTTAAAACTGAGAGCACATCATCTTGTTTGATATTACGCGTCTTGCTTGATATTTATGGGTGCATATGTGTTTGGATGAAATGCCTACATTCTAGGTTTTGGATTTGCCATGAAATGAATAAGTGATGATTCTCGTATGTATGGTTTAACTTGGATTATTGTATACATGGAGTAAATCATTTTATGCTACGAATGCGTGAGGTATATTCATGTGAATATATGATGAATGTATTGGTGAAAAATACGTGTTCTTATGTTATGCCACGGAATGATGCGAAGGAATTGAATTCCGAGCATGTTGGCTTGTATGAAGTAGATGAAATTATACGAAAGGATGTGATATCCGAATATGTTGGATTACGGGAAACGAGGTAAAGGGCTTGAGACCCTCGTTATATGTACCTCTGTTAATGATGCTATGCTAAATCCAGCATCGAGGTATAGTATGTATCTCTTTATGAGCAGGGATAGTATGCAGCTCTTTACGAGCAGGGATAGTATGCAGCTCTTTACGAGCAGGGATAGTATGCAGCTCTTTACGAGCAGGGATAGTATGCAGCTCTTTACGAGCAGGGATAATATGCAGCTCTTTACGAGCAGGGATAGTATGCAGCTCTTTACGAGCAGGACAGTATGTGGCTCTTAGTGAAAGTGGGTCGCTCCCACAGTTTTCAAAGATACAAGATAGTCCGGTTTAATATGATGCATTTTGTGCTAATACACTCTCGTATATCTTACATGGCTTAACATGCTCTTATATGTATGATGTTTATTTGATACAACTCACTAGGCTCCTTTAGCCTAACACTTGCTTGGTGTCGATGTGTCTCTCAGGTACAAGGGACGCTGTTCCTAAGTAGGTGCCGGGATTGGGAGTGAGCTTCGGGGAAAGTGTGAAGAGGCCGGTCCTCTAGACTTTTGGCGATCATAGAACGATAACCCTTTTGTAATCTTTTCCTAGAGTAGGAATAGATTAGTTGGTTATTGTTATTGCGTGTCGGTATTACAAACATGTAATTATACACTACTATTATACCCCATTTTTGGGAAGATCTCACGCCTTGGCGAACATTATATTACCATCTTTCTGTTTAATGAAAGTTTTTGTTTACTCCAATTTTTGGGGTGTTACAATAAAAGACCCAATCAACTATCTTTTTCTCGATGCTAGTGATCCCAATATAAAATTCACCTGAAATGCATTCATTTTAAAAGCAAGGATTAGAACAAATAGGTCTAGTGAGAAAACCCTTATCATTATCATAACGTAATAAACCAAATTTATATAAAACCATTTCATAAAACATTTTATATAAAACCTTTTTGCATAATTACCCTTTTGTTGGCACCTAGGCACAACTCAAACAATTCCATCGTTGGCACCTAGGCACAACTTGATAGGTTTTAGTCAAATTTATTACCACATTCAAGCAACGGAAGCATATTCAAAAAAAATATGGTAACAACAAATTAATAACCTTTTACGGATGCACATGTTCTTAGAACCTTAACTACAAAAGAATGATAAAAAAAACTTACTTGATAGCGATTGTTGAAGAATTAGCTTGATGGAAAAATCAAACCTTTGATATTGCCTCTCGGATGTCAAGGACCAATAGTATGAATCCCTCTAGTGGCTCACACCTAAGATCACCGAATACTAACAACCAAGAACACTCAAACCTTTTGGCTATTTGGAGAGGGAAAGAGAAGGAGGATGCCACAAAGAAAAGAGAGAATAAATGAACTGATCAATTGAGTTTGATCCCAAGGCATCTATTTATAATCTCTTGAATTAGGCTTTTTTTTTTGGAAGGTTCACCTGGACTTTGGCCAGACTACATCCTTGGCAATTTTTACCGAGAGCTAAAGCATGCTCCCCTGGGATTAACACTCAGTGGCCCCTGGTTGCTCACCCCCGGATTCGAACTTGGATGGGTTTTTTCCCAACACCAAGCCTTAACCAGTAGGCTGCCCCATTGGGGTTTTGAATTAGGCTTCTTAATCCTACACAAACTGATAAACCAATTAGTGGTAACAATGGCTTAAAATTCAAAAACCAATTAGTGGTATCAGAGCCATTGTTTTTGAATTTTAACTCAAAAGATGTGTCAAATTAATTTGCAAATCTGTTTGTGTTTATGAGGCTTTCGAAATCTAGGCAAGCTATAAAAAATTGTGTTTTTGTATTAGCAACTCTATTTTGATGGATAAAATAGTTTTTGGAAACTTTGACAAAAATTGTTTTTGGAAACGTTTCTAAAACTTGCGTAAAAAGTTTACATATTATTAGCAATTGTTTTCTTGCCTATTAAGTTTTGATTTCTTCATAGTGAATGATGAGTTTTATACAATATTAATTAATAATTACTAATAGATTTGACTAAAACCTATCACAACTCAAACAATCCCATCGTTGACATTCCAGCACAACACTGATTCGTTAGCGTTCAAGCACAACCACAATTAATATTACTGTAACATATTCTTTTTAATTCATCCATGAATACCAAGTTTAAACCTTCCCGTACACATGCCTGAGGACATTTAAGTGGGGCCATGTTTAGCCCCCAAAATTACCGAAGATTAGTCAGGCTTTGGCTCGGACACCTTTAAAAAAAATAAAAATAACATTCTTAACCATAATAATTATTTTATAATATATGCATTTAAGTTAAAAAGGTGGTTAACGGAAAACTCACCTCGACGTCGACAAACGAAGTGTACGAAACTTAACCGAGACAAACGATTGGAACCGAACACTTATTTTTATCAGAAAATAAAAGTTTCCTCCATACCAAAATGAGGCGGCGGAGATGGATTTACTTATCATCATTTTTCATGGTAAACCTCCATCTAATGCTAAATAACTAAAAATACCCCTACACTTTTAATAACTAAAACAAGGGTATTACATAATAATCTAAAATACAAATTAAATGAAGAATGATATGTTTGGCCATCCGCAATGGCATCGGTAGAAGACTGGTAGAAGAGGGGTATGAGGGGTAACACCGTAGAGGATGAGGGGTATAAGACCGGTATGGTAGGAGATCGGTACCACCTTACTGCTCTCTCTCCTCCAACCCACCCCACCCCACCCAACCCCACCTTTCTCTCTATCTATCTCTTCTTTCTCTCTTTTTTTTTATTCTTTAATTAATTATTTAGAGGGGGTATGGAATTGGTACGGTTAAGGATGGTATGGTGTTGGTAAAACTGATGTGGTGCTGAGCAGCTGAGGTGGCAGCAGGTATGGGGGGTACGGTTAAGGATGACAATGATTTGTTGAATATGGAGGAAAAATAGAGGTTATGTTTTGCAAGCTAAGGCCATCCTTAGCCGTACCCCTCATACCTCTCATTTTTACTGCCACATCAGTGCCACATCAGCTTTACCAACACCTTACCAACACCATATTATAGTTTAGCAACATTTAAAACAAGATAATTTAAAATTTAAAACTTAAACCTTAAAATTTAAAATGAAAATAAATTAATTAAACTTTAAATAATAAATACTTATAAAATAGCTTGTTCGCTACAATTATAAAGTGGTACATGACATTTAATACATACCAACCAAGTTTAGATAGTTGTTTAGTAATAACCGTTCTTAACCTAGTGTTTATGAGTTTTGATTTGGAAGTTATAGACTTAATTTTTTTAGGTCTTATCTTGTAAATGACACAGTGATTCCTTTTTCGACAACCACCACCATATCTAGACCACCACAGCCACCGCCACCACCATCACTACTGCCTGCACACACAAACACCACGCCCAATCTCGACAACCCTTCATGCTTTGATACATCTACGGAGACCTCTTTTCTCCGGTTACACCACCGCCACCTGCAAACGCAACCACCACCACCACAACCCTAACTCAATTGATTAGGGTTTTTTATTTTAAGCGAAATCGAGGAACGAGAAGCAAAACCTAGATCGATTTGGGGTTTTTCGATTTAGGTTTTTTAGGGTTATCAGGATTAGGTTGGAGATGGTGGTGTGGTGGTGGTGATGTGGAGCTAGTAGCTGTGGTGGCATTTGCAGGCGGCGGCAATGGTGGCTACGGTTGTGGTTGTGGTGGTGGTCTAGATATGGCGGTGGTAGTGGCTGTGGTAGTGGTGGTTTTGGTGGTAGTGGATGTTGTGTTGGTGGCTATGGTGGTTTGGTGGTAGCAGGCTGGCAGCTGTGGTGGCTATGGTGGTGGTGGTGGTTAGTGTTGGCCAAATTTCAGGTTCGGGCCGGGTTTGACCAAAACCCGGTTTGCTACAGTGTTGGTCAAACCCGGGTTTGACGAAAACCGGGTCTGGTCGGGCCCGGGTTCGGCCCGGGTTCCGGACCAGTTTCCGACCGGGTTTCGGGTTCGACCAGGGTTCAGCCCGGGTTCCGGACCGGTTTCTGGCCCGCTTACTGAGGCCCGGGTTTGGGTCGAGTCGGGTTCGGGCTAGCCCATCGGTTCGGTTCAGTTCGGTTTCGTTTGGCCATCACTAGTGGTGGTGGTGGCTGGGTGAAAGATGGTGGCTTACAGATTATTCCCGGTTGCAATGGTATAACGTATACAAAAAATAGAGTTCAATTGTATATTGAGTACAAAAAATAATTCAATGGTAATATGTGTACAAAATGAATAATCAGTTACCCTCTCATGTTATTACCCAATGCAATAATATGCATTTTCCAAAGGGAAAAGTCCAAAAAAACCCAACGAACTATTCCATTTTGAATGGTTAAGTCCCTAAACAATTTTTTTGAACAAAAAAACCATTAAACTTTCTCATTTTGAATGATTAAGTCACTAAACTATTCTTTTGAATGAACAAACCATTAAACTTTTTCATTTTGAATGATTAAGTCCTTAAACATTTTTTCCAACAAAATAAATCATTGAATTTTTAAAAATTTGCTACTTATATTTGTTTAAACTAAACTAACATAGTTATGTTTTATCTTTAAAACATTCATAGTCGGTTACATTTAATTTTTTTATTATTATTAAAATGGGGTAAGTAACCAAATTTGAAAGTTTAATGGTTTATTTATCGAAAAGAAATTGTTTAAGGACTTAATTATTCAAAACGAAAAAGTTTAATGGTTTATTCATTCAAAAGAATAGTTCAGTGACTTAATCATTCAAAATGAGAAAGTTTAATGGTTTTTTTGTTCAAAAAAATTGTTTAGGGACTTAACCATTCAAAATGGAATAGTTTGTTGGGTTTTTTTAGACTTTTCCCTTTTCCAAACCAAATACACCAAACATGCATTATGGTAAAATATATCTCCATTTATAAAACAAATCAATAAAAGAACACACTATTATGATTCATTCATCAAAATGACCAAACCCTCAATTGTGGGCGTTTCTCAAGTTATATAAAATAAAATGTACCATGGATGCAAATATCGTCAAATACTTTACATATTTCATAATAGTAAGGAAAACATTCCAATACATAAAAATATACATTTTTTGACATGTACATAGTTTTCACAAAGCTAATTGAACCCACCTTGTTAGAATTATGTTAAATCTAGGTTTTACCTTAAATCTTGAGTTTCTTTTGATAAAGACTTGAAATCCAATATTTACTAGCAAAAAGGCTAAAATCCAATATTTAGATTTTACCTTAAATCTTGAGTTTCTCTACTTATTAGAAGTACATAAAATTCAGAAGAAATAATGATAATGTATTCTAAGACTTATTGGAACGTTGCACAAAATAGTTTGTTATAATCAAATGTTAGCATATGGCTAAATATGCTTTTTTAGTAAACTTAGATAAACAACACAAATATTACCGTTTCTTTTAGCCATACAAATATTACCGTTAGAAATGACAAAAGTAAAAGGAACAAAATTATTTTATTATTCATTTTTTTTTCCTATTCGTTTACTCCTGGGTTTTCCCATTATCCTTCGCTCAAGACAACATTCCCAATCAACTTTATCTTCTTTGCTTTATGAATTTTTTTTATTTATTAAACGACAAGTTACACAAAAAACAAAAAAATATTTTATTTAATTATTACTTTTTAAACTATACACATTTTATAAATGAATGTTGTTATATGAACCATCTTTAACTTTTAATATACTCACATAAAAATATATCTACTCTACTAGGTGCCACCTATACACTTATATAAATGACTCATTCCTCTCATAAGAAGATCCATTTATAAAGGGGCTTTATAAATGGAGAATTATAAATGGATTCCTTATTAGTTAAATGGATAGTATTACGTGAATGTACATGTGAGACCTAGTATAAGAGGTCTACATTTAGATATCTAAAAGGGTTCATATAACAACACCCTTTATAAATATATTTAATTGCATATAGCTTGAAAAATATCGATTTAAAATTTGTAGCTTCAAAATATTTATTTTAAAAAGAATTACATGCGCTGTATAATCTGATTCCTTTCTTTGAAAACAAAATATGTAAATAAAAATTCTATTAGCAGAAAAGTCATACATATTTAACAAAATATTCCATGACATATTGAACTTAGAAACAAATAATTCTATTTATCCACGGTACAATATCGAATGAGAATATGAGATACACATTAAAAAATTACTAATTAACTTTGGTTTTGAAATATAATCTTAATATGATATTTATTTTAATAATCATCACCGTTAATCATGGGTGCTGCCATCACCAAAACCGTTAGCTACCTATACCTTTTCTTCCATACAACAATATCCTACACCACCTCCAAGACCACCAGCATCTATCGCCCCCTTCACAACAACCATAGACCAACAACCACCACCATCATCGTTGACCACCTCCACCTCCTCCTATACCACAATAACCTCATCCACCACCTTTACAACTATTATCAGCCACCAACCACCACCACCACCACCACCATGCGTCACCTCCATCTCCTACTTTACCACAATAACCTCCGAGTCTCCGACCACCACTGTCCACCATTCATCGCTGCCAACACTACCACTTTTGGCCACTTCACCTCTATCATAACCCCCACCACTGTCAACTACCACCACCAACTACCACAACCACTCCCTCTACTACATTACTCAAACTACTCCCTTTACCATTGTTGATTGCCACCACTACCAATATTCACCATCTTCACATCATCTACAATCACCATCGTCCACCAATCACCACTTGATAAGGATATTCCAAACCAAATAAAACCTAATTTTTCCTTTTTATGAATTGAGGTTTTTCAAACTACTATCAATTATTTCAGTTTTTTCATTTAAATTTGATACTACTATATATGTATATGTTTATGTATATGAAATTTGAGTAAAAATATTATAAACTAAATTATTTACTTTATTTGTGTTAATTATAATTATTATATAATATATAAAATCATCAATAGCTTTTGGGTGCAACTTGTCTATTTGTATCATGTCGAGTCCTAGTTGTACCAAACACCAAACAAACAATTGCGATATCCATTCTTGTCCCATCGAGTCCTGTCTAGTCCTACTCTCTTTTGTCCTATCAAGTTTTATCTTATCCAGTCTAATCATGTTTGGGTACCAAACACTACTTTAGGTGCTCAAAGTTGATTAGGAACTTGAGAACTATTTACAATGCTCCCGTGTCCCTCTTCATGAATCTCGCACTCATGGCAAACAAGAATGTGCTATGAACGTGTTGGAAATGTTATTTATCATAAATCACTTTATTTATGATGAATATGTTATAATATTCATGATGATTAATATATCCATATTCCTAATGTGTATGTCACATGTTACTCTATGGATGATTTTCAGATTCCTAATCAATTTTAGGTACCAAGATTTTAAATAGTACATGTTATTGGTTCATGCATACAAGTTATATATTAAGGCTATTTGAACTTTAGGTGAAGGATCCAATGAGAAGTTGAGTTGATGTGCGAAGCGTGAGAAGTGGATATGGATATTTGATCACTTTTAATCTCAAGCATATCCATGACCTGCGTTTGATACGTGGATTAATCTGATGCATCTTATCTCAATGCATTTCATCTTAATGTGCATCTAATAGTTGATAACCATTTCTTAGTGTTATCATGTTACCTCAATTTCTCACCTAAATCAACCCTTAAGCTTCAAAAGCTAACTAATAATAAAGTGATAAATATGTCTAGAGACAACATATACTCTCCGTCACTAATTATTGTAAAAAGGTTATTTCTAACACCATAATTGGGACAAATTAGAGTTTTTACTTTTAATTGTAGAATATTTATATTATGATTAAATTTTGAATTCAACAAACTACACCAAAATATATAATCTATAGATTGATACACATATTCGATACATTTTCTATTTTCGTTTATTGAGTTTTTTTTAAATCAGTAAGATACGTTCAATCAAACCACAAGGCTGTGGCGTACTAGTTAAGGTTTGTGAGAAAAGTGATTAGTTAACCTTTCTACCCCAGGTTCGAATCCAGGCGCTTCCAGATTGTGGTCACTGGGGATTAACTCAGGACATCATGCTTTAGCTGTCGGTACAACCTTGTCGGGATTAGTCGGGGCAAAGCCTTGAATACCCTTCTAAAAAAAGGATACGTTCAACCACTACTTGTAACTTCTATCTGTTCTCTATTATAAATTTTGAATTTTCATTTTAAAAGAAAATTTGCGTTAATATTTTTTCTCATTTTACAACCAAATCTTACATCTCATTGCATTACAAGAGTATATAATGAATACTATTATAAAGTGGTTTGTTCGAAGTTGTAAAAACATCCTTTTAAACATTTGGGAGTGTTAAAAAATACACACACATCTCTTAAAATTCAAGGATTCTTGCAATTACTTCATGCATATTGCATATAAGTATATAAATTCTTAATGAATCCCATGCAATTAAATAATCACCAACTAACAAATACATAGGGGTGAGCATAAAAAGCGGGTACCCGCTTATGGAACCGGAACCGCTTCGGAACCGTCGGTTCCGGAACCGGAACCGGTGTTAGTGGTTCCGGTTCCGGTTTCTAAAATAGGGAACCGGTCAAAACCGGTTCCGGTTCCGGTTCTCAAAATTTTGGAACCGTTACCCGGCGGGTACCCGGTATTTTTAAATATATATATATATATATATATATATTTTTATATTTTAAATAGATTACTTTCCTTGGCCGTAACTTAGATATTTTATGAACTTGTTTTTTTCGTGTCTTATTAAGTGTTTGATGACTTGACATGAAGTATTATCGAAGTCATTTTGCCTCAAGATTCAAGACTCATGTTTTATTTCACTATTTTTTGTATTTATTGTTAAGACTTTACATGTAGTTTTTATCGAATTATTATGTTTTTAAGTTGAGAATTTATATTTTGTCATATTTATTCGTTAAACTTGGGGTTTTATTACATTTATAATGTATGCAATGTATGAAAAAAAAAATAAAAAGAATAGGTCACCGGGTACCCGGTATCGGAACCGGTTCTCGGCGGTTCCGGGACCGGTTCCAAAAACTTAAGAACCGCTCTAACCGGTTTCGGTTCCGGTTCCTTTATTCCAAGAACCGCCGGTTCCGGTTCCGGTTCCGGTTCCATGGAAAATAGCCGGGTACCCGGTTATGCTCACCCCTACAAATACATTATGTTGCAAAAATAATATTTTATATGATTATCTTTATAAAAACACTCCATTATTAAAGGTAAAGTAAATTGCATCTTAATTTAAAATCTTTAAATGTAAAATATTTAAATTATGTGCAGTTTATTGAATTCTTATTAGCATCATCACTAAATTAAATACGTGAATCAACACGTTATCGGCTTCAAATGGGTGTCTTTGAATCTCAGTATCGCGAGTCTAAACACTTTACAAGTAATAAATGAACCACAAGGATTGTGACATAGTGGTTGAGGCTCAAGAGGATGTGGTCAAATATCGCATCTGCCCAAAGTGTAATTCAGGAATCCACAACAACTGTAACGCCACTGAATTTATCAAGGCTAATGTCTTACAACAATAATTTGTCAGGATTAGTCTGAACATAATAGTCCAAAACACAATTCCAAAGAAAAAAAACTAATAAACAATTGAAATTGATTTCTAAACATGGTTTTACTTTTTTTTTTTTATTATATAAATAGTGGAGTGTTGAAAATGGATCATACTCAAAACAAGGTTAACACAACCTTGAACGACAACCCCAAGGCCTTGTTGGTGAAATCGCTTAAAAGCTACATTAACAAATCAAACATCTGTAAACAACTTGAGCATTTTCTTAGGCAAAACGTTTAAATGTTCACTAATATTAATTAGTTTTAGTTATACACTAATATTAAGTATAATATATTAGAAATATTGTTAAACATATCAATTCTTTTTAGGGTTAATTACATGGGTATGTATCGAACTTGTTACGTTTTATCATTGTATGTACTCAACTTATAAACTTACCATTGTATGTATCGAACTTTCTAAAATTGCCATTGTATGTATCCAACTTTATCAAAACCTCAAGTTCGATACACTTTCGTGACAAGTAGAATACATTCAATGATATGTTTTGATAAAGTTGGATACATACAATGGCAAGTCTAGCAAGTTCGATACATACAATGATAAGTTTATAAGTTGAATACATACAATGATAAAATGTGACAAGTTCGATACATACCCATGTAATTAACCCTTCTTTTTATACTAAATTTAAAAATGTGTAGTTTTTTATTTTGAAGAGTGTCCTAGCTATGTCCAGACTAATCCCGACAAATTACAACTGTAAGACATCAGCCCTTGATAACTCAGTGGTCACAATTATCGTGGACGCTTGAATTAGAACCTTAGACAGATGGGATATTCCACTACATCTAGGGCTGGCAATGGATAAGGGTACACCCGTTACCCATTATGTTTCGACCCGTTGGATAAGGGCATGGATAAAGAAAAATTATCCATTTATCCACTTATCCATTACCCGTTTACCCGAAATTCTAGTGGGTAGGATATGGATAAATGATTTTTTTCGTTATCCATTACACGTTACCCGTTATGATATATATACATATATAATAATATAAAATTAAATATTAAATAATTATATCAATTATATTATTAATATTTTTATAACGTTGGCGTATGTTAATTTGTACTCTATTTTAATATGAATACGTTTGTGGTAATATTTAAATGTTTATTAGAGCAAATTACATATATAAAAATTATTTATGAACTAGTATTTTACTTATATGTTCGAGGTTTAACGATATTATTTATCGATCAAAATAGTTTTTTTAGTTTTACCTTTTACCCATTACCCGTTTCGTTACCCGCTATTTTAAATGGATTGGATAATGGAATAACCCTTACCCTACCCATACCCTACCCATTGCCAGGCCTAACTACATCCCTCTGAGTCTTAACCACTACGCCACAACCCTTGTGGTTAAAAATAATTATAAATATAAAATTATAAATATGTTTATGTAAGTTACAAAAAAATTTAAATTATAAAAATGTAAGTTTCTCAGAAAACATAATTAGTAACCGAGTCACCTGTTCAGTGTTTGGTGGATGCCTCAAACTATTTTAAAAGTTAAAACTTTTTTTCCTAGACAAAGGACTCGTATCAAACAAACTTCCATAATGTCGAAAAATAGCTGAAGATAAATTTGGAAGACTAGAAGCGGTGTTTAGTGATGCAACCAATACCAAGAAATGCATATCATACTCAAGAGCCGAAGTCTTTAGTATTGTATTAACTTTTCATTATGTGAGGGCATTTTTGATCTTTTAGTTCTCTCAATTATCTTTTATAAAATAAAGATTTAGTACAAACATGACGCCTACGATAAAGACCGAGCCCTATTGCAGCTCTAGCGACCCAATTATCTTTAGTTCTCTCAACGTTTTTTCTTTGCAACAACACATATCGAGAAGGTGTTTGGCTAATTGGTGGACGAGTTAATATAGTCTTTCCCTGTATAGGCGACAATTAGTACTTCTTTATGGCAGGTCATATGGTAGAGGGTGTTCTTGAAATGGACGGTGAGTGGAAGACAAAACAAGGTCTTCAATATGTGTGTCTATGATGTGTATTATTATATGAAACACATAAATGAAAACTAAAGAAATAACCAAAAAAGATAAAAAAGACTTTCATTTTAGGGTTGAGTTTCGATGAAAAGTTGATATGAACGTGAGAAATGGTTATTGACGGTTGAATAAAAAACAAATGCACATTAAGATGAAATGCACGAAGATAAGAGACACCAAATCATTATCTTCTAAAGAGTAATTCATGGGAAGACATGAAATTAAAGGTAATCAACGATTCAGATCCACCTCTCATACTTCTTACATTAAACTTTGTTGGATATTTTATTGTAATTGGATTAACTTGTTTGACCAATTTTATCATAATAAGACATCATTTAAGCTTGGAGGTGCGGAGTGCACACCTACTTGAATTTATTATGATTTTAGGGGCGAAGCCCCTAAGGAACGGGGGTCCGGGGGCAGCGCTCCCAGAAGCGGGGTCCAAGGGGCAGCGCCCCTGGCTGGGGTCGAGCTGAGTTGTTATGTCAAAATTTACTCAGAAAATTATTTTTTCGGAATTTGGTGCTTGAATTTGACCCGTTGGAAACCCGACCCGAAACACTGCCTTTTGGCAGTTTCAACCATAAAAACTGCCGTTTTGGCAGTTACCTGTGATATATGCTTTTGGTCGTCATTTTTGGTAATCTCTCTGGTTCGAAAACTCTCAAACACAACATACAAAACATTCTTGATCTCTGGATTTTATCCGATTGAATAATTCGGAAGAACCACCGAATTGATTCGATCTGAAAGTGTTCACACGCCTTTCAGAGATTATCGTTCGTTACTGTTTATCCCCTACAAACTTAACTTCTCACACGACCCTTCACCGCTCACCGTACCAATTATTGTTGGCAAAGTTAGGAATCAAAAAAGGACTACTTCCAATACAAAAATACAAACCATACGAATGTTCTTATAGATCTATCTATCAAACAATCATGTCCACTTTTAAATTTCCATTAAATTACAAGGAGCAAAATTAAACTTTACTCATATATATCCATCTTTAACAACATCTTTCAAGTTAAAAACTAGTATATGTTCTTCTTCCAAACATCACTAAAGTAGTTTTCACATCAATGATTCTTGTTTTTTTTCTTATTTAATGACACGTAAGTTTTACTAAACGGTGACTTTCTCCGCCTTCAATGCATCATCATCCTCCAATAAAGCGACACACACCTCATCTCCTAATTGATTGCTAGCAGCTGTTCTTTTGAACCATATTATATATACATATAATTATTATATATGTATATATATCTATCAATAAATCATTTAATTATATTGTTTTCGAATGTACGACAAAGAGAGGTGTGCCCATGTGATCTCATTCATCTCCCTCTGCCACTCTGCTTTCCTTATTTGCTTGCTCTTCCATTGAAATTGATTTTAACCCAAAACCCACCACCACCCACCACCACCCACCACCGCCTTTTTGAGCTTTTTCCGGTGGCTGAATCATGAAGCTCCGCCGTCTCCACGGTGGTTTGTTATTTGCTCCGATCTTGTGGTGTTTCTTGTTCTTGTTCATAACCCTTTTTGTTCAATTGGGTTATGCCACTACACAAGTTTTGTCGGTGAGTGAATTTTCTTGTTTTTCCCCTTTTCTTTTTTGTGGTTTGATTGGAAACCCATTTGTATGTTTATGATGTTAATGTGTTTGGAGATGGGTTTTGTTTAATTTTTGATAAAGTTGAGTTCTTTAATGATTCTTTGTGGGTGGTTTATATCTCATTTTTTCTTAATTAGGTTCTTGTTGATTTCTGGGTGTTGTTTGTTTTCCCATTTCTTTCTCACAATTTAATCAAAAACCCATTTCTATGTTTATGATGTTAATGTGTTTGGAGATGGGTTTTGGTTAATTTTTGTTAAAGTTGAGTTCTTTAATGATTCTTTGTGGGTTGTTTTATATCTCATTCTTTAATTAGGTTCTTGTTGATTTTTATATGTGGGTGTTGTTTGTTTTCCTATTTCTTGTGGCAATTTAATCAAGAACCCATTTTTATGTTTGTGGGATTTAATGGATAGGAAGATGGGAAATTGTGGGATTTTGTTTAGTTTTTTGGAAATTGATTTCTTTAATGCCTTTTCCAGGCTTTCATTCTTTGTGGGTGTTTTTTATATTTGATTTTTTGATTTGGTTGTTGTTGATTGCTGGGTGTTGTTTGTTTTCCAGAAATAACATAATTGGATATATAAAGGTGTGTGCTTGATCCAAAATTAAAGGAGAAATGCAAGTCAACTCTGTTGAAATTTGTTTCAAAACTCCTTTCTCTTTTGTGGAAAGATGAGGAAACCCAAGGGTTTAGTTATGGAAGTTTGATCAAACCAATTTAGGGGTGTAGCCATGGTTTCTTTCTTTAGAAACTTTCAACATAAGACTGCTTATGTGGTGGTCATATAGGCACCATCTCTTAAGATCTGTAACACTGGAATATGATTTTGGATCAAAATGAAAGAAAAAACTGTCAATTCTGGCAAAGTTTGAATCTTTAATTCCCTCTTTGACAATTAGTAATTGTCATTGTGAGAAGATAGATGTGAAACCCCATATTACTCTTCAAAAGAGCGCTTGAGAAGATTAAGAAGAAAGGAGGTTCCAACATATATCATGGAGAATGGATCCAAATCTAGCCGATGTGGGAATCCAACATGCCCCCTTCAATTGAGGTTAGTTGGGCACATATCGCTTGTCGGTAGGGGGTAAGACAAGTAAAGATTACCCCAGAGTGTTGAGTCCTTAGAGCACCTTGGCTTTAATACCATGTGAGAATATGTGGAACCCCAAATTACTTTCCAAAAAAGCCCTTGAAGAGAGAAGGAAGGTCCAACATACATGGAGGAGAAGGAAGGTCCAACATATATGGAGGAGACTTGGTCCAAGTGTAGCCGATATGAACAGTTATGGTACTTATTAGATTTTATTTGTTTTGTTTTGATAATCGTGGGTGTGAAGGCAGCTTGCGTGCACGTGGACTAATCCTATAAGGCCCTAATGATAACAACCAAGAAAATTCACTATGGCCTTGAGGAGACTCGAACTTACCAACCTATGGGGAGGACCCCCAAGGCCTAGCCGTTATTTTGCTGATTTGAGCTAGCCCTAGAGGTTTATGGCATTTATTTTTAGGGGTTCGTTAAAGGGTATTTTAGATATTGGCTCTTTATTGAATACCTTCTCTAAATTATGTGCCTTTTTCTTATTTTTGGGGCTAATCAATGGCATGTCTACAACTTGATGGTACTAGAATCGTTGCAGCTATTCTAACAAGAACTTTGTGGCAAATTAAGAACACCTATGTATGCCAAACTGATAGATATTATCTTGAATATTAGTAGATATTATCTATGTTTATATGATAGCTGCATACAACTATATAGAACATATATTTCAAGATTATCAAAGTCTGTGTGTTAATTTCCATTTCTGTCCCTTTCGGTTATAGTATGGAACAAATTGATACACTTGCTTTTAGGGGCTGAAAAAAAATACTTTCATGTGTCTCATAATGTGAACATGTTTTTGCAGGACTTAAATGCTTCAAAGCTTCGGCACTCACGTCTATTTAAGAGCGCCTTACAGCACCAAGCCGTGAGTTCCGTAATAAATGCTTTTACTTGGATTATCCGCACACTTTTCACAAACCAGGGTTTCCATAGAAACAACCGCTCTAGTCCGAGTGGGATATACTGGTTTAGGGTTTAGGGTTTAAGGCTCGTTTGATTTGCTTCATTACTCACTTTCTTTGCTATCTTGTTTTAAGTCGAATGAACAACTAGCGGATCTTTGGACGCCTTTATCGAACCAAGGATGGAAACCGTTCGTCGAACCTACTTCCACTTCTTGTAAGTGACAAATTTCAAGACAATTTAACGCTTGATATATATATATATATATTTTAATTTTTAAGTATATTAGTTACATACAACAAAACTCATACACACTTCTCACATTTGGCAAGGACTGAACCCCTGACCTCGTGGGATTATTTATTTCTAACGGATTATTTATTTCTTTAAAGCATCATTGCCGGAGTCTACGGGATACATCCAGGTGTTCCTTGACGGAGGACTGAACCAGCAGAGAATGGGGGTAATTACAACCCGTTAAATTTATTGTTTTCAATTTGTTACTAGACATCAATAGTAAATGTCGTGAACCGTGACTTTATGGCCCATTTTACTCACTTGCCTTATTTTCTATTAGATATGTGACGCAGTTGCCATCGCTAAAATTCTCAATGCGACGCTCGTGATCCCATATCTTGAAGTGAATCCAGTATGGCAAGACACAAGGTCGTCAGAACTTAAACCCTATCCATCGACTTTTATATGCTTTCAACTAATATTTGTATGTTAATTGTTTGAAATGGATCATGTTGTCATTTGCAGCTTGTTTACGGATATTTTCGATGTCGATCATTTTGTGAATGTATTGAAGGATGATATATCTATAGTTAGCGAGTTGCCGGATGAATATGCATGGAGCACACGGGAATATTACGCTTCCGCCATTAGATCTACCCGTGTTAAAAACGCACCGCTTCATGCTTCGGCAAATTGGTATCTGGAAAACGTCTCTCCGGTTCTTGAGAGGTTGGTTTACACTATCTTTTTGCAAAATGAATTCTTTCTCTATTAGATTATCTCCAATTAGGACATCAAATCTTACACTGGATTTGGTAGAATGAACAATAACACACCAACTTTGGTGCAAGACTATTTAATTTACATCAAATTTTCATGATTTTTCACAATTTACATTTTTGGTCCCTCAGTTTTGTGATATATGTATTTTTATTTTAGAAGTTTTAAAATTTCAATAGTTTTATGTTTTTATATATTATATTTATATTAAGTTTAAGTTTAAGTTCTTGGTAATTATAATATTTAAATATTGCATATATAGGAGTTTTTCGGATTTGTTTTACAATGTAACTTCTAGTATTTTTGTTTTCTATAAAAATATTTTAATACATAAAATAATAATAAATTTTATTGAAAGTTATCTAATTAAAGATAAAAATGAATACACCAAGAATATGTTACCAATCGGAGAAGAATTGCGTTATTACAGTTGCACCAAATTTTACATGCTCCTATTCAAGGATTTGGTGTTATCCATTGGAGTCTAGATATTCCCTTAGTTGTCAAACTTCTTGATTACCGCTTTTGTTCTAGAATGACAAAATAGATAATACATCATTTTTGGTCTAGTTTTAATCAAATTTCTAACATAAATCATCGATAAAAGTCTAAACAGATCCTCCCAAATGAAGAAAATTGAGATTATGGGGATTTTACTCTTTTTTCGCTCCCAAAATGGCGAGAGCAAGAGAGATACCATAAAATTTGAAGAACTCCCTTAAAGCAAATGTTAAAAAGAGAAAATAAGATTCTTTGAAACTAAAATTTCTAGGAGGGAAAAGTATCTTTTTATTAAGTGTATAGAATATTTTAAAATTATATATTTAATATCACCAAAATATAGGTGTTAATGTACCAAAATATAAGTGTTTTTTGGAGTTGAATGTAGTATTTTTTTTTTTGGAGATTTTGATTTTCTGATTCTCCATTTTTCAGCTACGGGATAGCTGCGATATCACCGTTTTCCCATCGACTAGCTTTTGACAACATGCCTATTGAAATCCAACGCTTACGTTGCAAAGTCAACTTTGAAGCGTTGGTTTTTGTTTCTCATGTTAGAAGCCTTGGGGAGGCGTTGGTGAGCCGTCTCCGGTACCCGATCGTCGAAAGCATCGATGCCGTTGGGACCAAGTACCTTAGACAAGTTGTCGATACCAAAGACGGCCATGGAGCCGGCAAGTTCGTTTCCCTACACTTGCGTTTCGACAAGGTACCATCCAACTCTGTTTTAAATTAAACCAAAAAGTTTGCTTTACTTCGTATCTACATTTTGAAATTCCGGTTGAATTTCAGGATATGGCTGCACATTCGGCATGCGACTTTGGTGGCGGAAAAGCCGAGAAGTTGGCTTTAGCGAAGTACCGGCAGACGATTTGGCAAGGAAGGGTCATGAATTCACGGTTCACCAACGAGGAGTTGAGGAACCAGGGACGGTGTCCGTTGACACCTGAAGAGATCGGTTTGTTGCTGGCGGCATTGGGATTTGACAACACTACCCGTTTGTACCTTGCGTCACATAAGGTCGAGTGATGCTTTATTTTCACCAAAGATCTTTTGTCATTGAATGGTATTTTAGACATTTGACCAAATAGTCAAAATCTTACAGGTGTATGGCGGAGAAGCTAGGATCGCAGCCTTACGGCAACTATTTCCATACATGGAAGACAAAAAGAGCCTTGCCTCGTCAGCAGAACGGGCCCAAATAAACGGGAAGGCCTCGTTGTCGGCTGCCGTCGATTACTACGTTAGCATGCACAGCGACATCTTCATTTCGGCTTCCCCCGGAAACATGCACAATGCAATGGTAAGAATTATAGCCGGTTATTGGCATAATATAATGAAGGTTTGGTTAAACATTTTAAAGAAATTATGGAGAATCTGTTACAGGTGGGACACAGAACGTATCTCAACTTAAAGACGATAAGACCGAACATGGTGATGTTGGGTCAAGTTTTCATGAACAAGAGCATGAGTTGGTCGGATTTTCAAGAAGCGGTTGTGGAAGGGCAACGGAACCGGTTAGGGGAAATCAAGGAACGGAAGCCAAAACAGTCGATATATACGTACCCGGTTCCCGATTGTGTGTGTCAACAACAACAACAACGATAAGCAATACGACACGACACGTGTTGTTTGTGGTTTTGTCATTACTTGAAATAAAGTGTCGTATTAGTTCAGATTGTATTTTTCCCACGTGGGATGTTGATAGGAGGAGTCACAAATTTAGCGTGCCGTGTAGTTGTATGTGTTACAGGGACACTGATACGTAAGATATACTTGTGTAATATATACAACAATTGATATTTATGGTCTTGTTGTGAATGTATAATATACTAGTACTCAGTTTTTGAATCGGTACCCACAAGTTCTTTTCTCTTTTTGATAACTGTGAGTATCTGGATTAGTTTATATGTTACGATTAATCCCACTAGTTTTAGTCCCATTAAATTCTTGTAAGTTCCAACAGTGCACTATCTTAACCTACTTTGATTTATTGAAATCATCGGATTCTGTTTTTTTATTGGCTTAAAATATATAAATTGTTAGTTGTATATAGGCCCATGGGCCTTGGCCCATTGCTTTTCCTTCTCCCTTGTATGTAAATAGTAGGCTTATACCTCTTTTGTACACACTTTTATCATCAATACAATCATACTCTCAAATCTCTTTCCATTTCTAATCGTATCAGAGCTTTAGGCTCCTTAATCACCTTCATCAATCCCGAGTTGGGATTATTCAAATCCGAGTCGGATTTCCTTGTTTTCCGAGTCGGAAAACCCGTTTTCCGTTTTCCGCACCCAAAAAAAAAATCCGTTTTCCGAGTCGGAAAACCCGTTTTCCGCACCCAATTTCCGCATCCAAAAAAAAAATAAAAAAATAAATCCCGAGTTGGGATTCTTCCTTGTTTCTCCTTTCCTAAGCCGATTCCGAGTTGGAAATCTTTTGATTCCGAGTCAGGAATCGCTTTTCCTAGTCGAAACTCTGCCCAAGTTGGGATTTGCTCTTGTTTTTTCCTTTCCCGAATCGGGAATCTTCAAAACCCGTATCAGGTTTTTCCTTGCCAATTTTACACACACTTCAATGACGACAAATCTCAGTCATTCGAATCCCATATCAGTTGTTCTTAATGGGAACAACTATATCCTCTGGAACCATCATATGACCATTCTTCTGAAATCTCATGGTTTTTACTCCTATGTGACTGGGACAACTGTCGCTCCAACAAGGACAACAAACGAATCTGCAATCGACTATGCAAAGCGTGTTAATGAGTGGGACATTAACAACGCCAAAATCTTTGGCTTCATCAATGCCTCAACCACAGCGGAGATCAATCAACAATTCCTCGGCTACACGACCGCAAAGGGTCTTTGGGATTTTCTGACAAAGAGATACTCCTCCACTGGATTAGCTCACCAGTATCAACTGTGGACCACTTTCCAAAGCAAACGTCAGCTTCCTGATCAACCTGTCAGCTCCTACATCTCCGAGATGCAAGCTATCCGCGATCACCTAAATCTGGGTGCCCCTCAAGTCCATGACAACACGGCGAAACTCTACCAGGCCTACTTCAATCAGTTGCACCTGGGTGCCCCTCAAGTCCATGACAACACGGCGAAACTCTACCAGGCCTACTTCAATCAGTTGCACCTGATCACCATTCTGATGGGCCTCCTTGACAAATTTGAAAACGTGCGAGCCTCCCTCCTTCACAGGCACCCTCTGCCCTCACTTGAAGATGCCATCACGGAACTGCTAAGTGAAGAAACTCGCCTTCAACTCCGCACTCCAGCCTCTACTCCATCAGAATCGGTCTTCTATACTTCGACCTCGAGCTCCAGCTACAAGGGAAAAGGTTTCCAGAATTCTTACAACAGGCCTCCAGGCTTCCAGAACTCCTACAATAAGCCTCCAGAACTCCCTTACAACAAGTCTTCTGGATAATCGTTAGGAAATGAGTGCACTTTCTGTCACTCACCATCTCACTTCCTGGTTGACTGTCCAGTCAGAAGGTGCAAGCACTGTGGCATCCAACATCCTCGCCACCTCCTATCTGAATGCCCTCAAAACCCGAAGAAACACCAAAATGCCGTCAGATTTGTTGCTCAACATGAGCCTACAGGAATGCCTGCTGCCGCGCCTGTCTCATCAAACCCCGAGCTCATGGAACTTATGCGCCGAAATCAAGAACTCATGGCTCAAATCATGACAAGTTCGTTGGGAATGAATTCCCAACACTCAGCTCCTTCAGTTACTCTGTGGATTTTTGACTCTGGGTGTTTCAATCACATGTCGCCTTGCCCCAATGGCTTTATCTCTGAGCGACGTTCCTCCCATCCTACCGTTCGAACAACGGATCTTACCCCCAAGTCGGTTCTATTCGAAGGGGATGTCTCTACTGACAATGTTCAATTACCTGAAGTTTTACATGTGCCAGGCCTAGCAATAGGCCTCGTATCCCTTACTCAACTCCAAGAAATGGGCTTACTGATGTTCTTTGATTTTTCTGGTTGTGTTATACAGGATCCGAAGACCAAGCAGACCCTTGGTGTAGGCCGTAGAGTTGGACGGGTTCTCGAGGTCGTCTACATCCGCATTCCCTTACAGTCCTACAGTGTCGTTGCTTCCGTCTCTCAAACATCCTCTCTTGACCTATGGCATGATCGTCTAGGCCACTTATCTTCTAGTAGAATAAAATTGTTAGCTAGTTCAGGATCGTTAGGTCATGTTACACCTTCCAACATTTCCTGTCTACCCTGTAAACTTGGCAAACATCATGCCCTTCCTTTTGAAATTAATGAATCTAAATCTTCTTGTTCTTTTGATTTAATCCATTATGATGTTTGGGGACCAGCACCACATCCATCCATGGGAGGTGCTCGATATTTTGTTATATTTATTAACCATCACACACGCTTCACCTGGCTATATCTTATGAAGCATCGGTTAGAGCTGCCTCAGCTCTACATCACCTTTGCCCGCATGATACAAACCCAGTTCTCAAAACCCATAAAGATTCTTCGAGCTGATAATGCTATGGAATACAAAGAATCTTCTCTTCTCGCCTTTTTTTCGATCTCAAGGCACTATCTCTCAGTACTCTTGTCCGGGTACTTCTCCTCAAAATGGTTGTGCTGAACGCAAACATCGACATATCCTTGATATGGTCCGCACTCTCCTTGTCTCTGCCAAATGTCCTGAACGCTTCTGGGGAGAAGCAGCTTTCACTACTGTCTATACCATCAACAAACATCCAACTCCTATACTCAAACACAAATCTCCCTATGAAGTCTTACATGGAATTTCCCCTGCCTATAACCTTCTCAAGGTTTGGGGCTATGCGTGTTTTGTTCAATTACAACCTCATGAACATACCAAACTTCAACCTCGTGCCAGACTATGTCTCTTTCTCGGATATGGCATTGAATACAAAGGCTATCGCTGTTGGGATCCTATCTCCAAACGTCTGCGAATCTCTCGAAATGTCACCTTCTGGGAGGATGTCCCTTTTTGTGCCATGCCAAATGCCGAGTCCAGTATCACTCCTACTACTCCTTACTTTACTGACCCTTCTTCCTCTTTCGACACTCCTATCACACCTCCGATCCCTACTACTGTTCCTGACTCACCTACAACGACCTCTGATCCTCCGCAACCTGTGCCAACTCCATCGCCTACACCTGAGGCACCTGCCGAATCTACGGATCCTGGACCCTCCACATCAGAAGCGGTTCGCCGTTCTGATCGGGTAAGACAGGTTCCTGCTCATCTTCGTGATTATCACTGTTATGCTACCTTATTATCAAATCACGAACCCACTTCCTACAAGGAAGTTGCCTCTAGTTCACATTGGCAAGAAGCTATGCAGGAAGAACTTCGAGCTCACGCAAAGGCTCAAACATGGGATCCCATTCCATTACCGCCTGGCAAACGACCCATCGGATCTAAGTGGGTCTTCAAGATCAAAACCAAGTCTGATGGTTCCATTGATCGGTACAAAGCTCGTCTCGTGGCCAAGTGATTTAAACAAGAATATGGCATCGACTATGAGGAGACTTTTACACCCGTTGCGCGTGTAACATCTGTTCGCAGTCTCCTTGCCATAGCGGCTACCAAACACTGGCCTCTATTTCAAATGGATGTCAAGAATGCATTCCTGAATGGCGATTTGTCTGAAGAGGTTTACATGACTCCCCCTCCTGGTGTCTCTCTTCCCTCCGGCCATGTGTGTCATCTTCGCAAAGCCCTGTATGGTCTCAAACAGGCTCCTCGCGCATGGTTTAAAAAGTTCAGCAATACGGTGCTCTCCTTGGGTTTCTCCGCGAGCAACTACGATTCAGGCCTGTTTACCCCAGACCACCGCCTCTGGGAGTATTCTACTTCTTCTCTATGTTGATGATATGATCATTACTGGGGATGACGCTACCGGGATTGCCTCTCTAAAGCACTCTCTTAGTTCCAGTTTTGAGATGAAGGATCTAGGCAAACTACACTACTTTCTGGGGTTAGAGGTCCTCTCCGATTCCTCTGGCATCTATCTTTGCCAAGCCAAGTATATCTCGGATCTTCTCTCAAAGGCAGCCCTTTCTGATAACAAGGTGGCATCCACTCCCCTGGAACACAATCTTCATCTAGCACCTAATTCTGGTCCTCTTGTCTACCTCACGGTTACTCGACCAGACATCGCCTATGCTGTTCATACCGTGAGTCAATTTATGGCTACCCCCTGTTCTGATCACTATGCCGCTGTCATCCGCATTCTTCGCTATCTCAAAGGCACCATGTTTCATGGTCTCCACTTCTCCTCCAAATCGTCGTTAGTCCTACGTGGCTTCTCGGATTCTGATTGGGATAGCGACATGACTGATCGTCGTTCAACCACTGGTTACTGCTTCTTCCTTGGCGACTCTCTTATCTCATGGCGCAACAAAAAGCAATCTCTCACTGCCCGGTCCAGTACTGAAGGTGAGTATCGCGCTCTGGCCGACACTTCCCAAGAGCTTATTTGGCTACGTTGGCTACTCTCAGACATGGGTGCGCCTCAATCGTCCCCAACTCCGCTATGGTGTGACAACAACAGTGCCATCCAGATCGCTCACAACGATGTCTTTCATGAGCACACTAAACACATCGAAATTGACTGCCACTTTGTTCGTCAACATGTTGTGCGCAACACCATTCGCCTTCAGCCTATTTCCACTCTCGATCAGCCGGCTGACATCTTCACCAAAGCTAATCTACCAGGACGGTTTCGAGAGCTTATTACCAAACTCAATCTGTCTCGTTCCTCCCCCGATTAAGTTTGAGGGGGGGTCTTAGTTGTATATATTTGTATACAGGCCCATGGGCCTTGGTCCATTGCTTTTCCTTCTCCCTTGTATATAAATAGTAGGCTTATACCTCTTTTGTACACACTTTTATCATCAATACCATCATACTCTCAAATCTCTTTCCATTTCTAACATAAATTACGAGGATTCAATTATTTCATTCTAAATGTTACACATGCTTACATACAAAAGTGATGTGCAAGCTTAAGGAGTTGTACTTTCTTTACCTTTTGATCGGAAGAAAACCCATGTAGAAAATATGGCGGTCAATATACATTCTAATCATCATCATTACCTGGTTTAGGCTATGTTTGGCAAACTAGCTTTAGGCTATGTTTGGCAAACTAGCTGATAAGCTAGCTGGTAGTTGATAAGCTAGCTGTTGATTGATAAGCTTGCTAGTAGCTGATAAGCTAACTTATGAACAAATTATGTTTGGCAAAAACAAGCTTATGAGTATGTAAAATGACCAAAAAGGGTATCTATGAATTTAATAATTAATATTAATAAGGGTATAATTGGAAAAAGCTACAATAAGCTCCTCAAAAGCTACTCAAAGTAGCGCTTCAAAAAGCTAGCTTCTGGTACATGTTTGAATGGACTGGCTTATAAGCTAGCTTATTTTTGCCAAACACAGCCTTAGTAACTATAGAAATTTAAAAACAACTATTTTGCATCACATTTCTTAAAAACCTTTTCTATCTAAAAATGTATCCAAGTTGTCATGTTTTGCTATTGTATGTATCCAACTCTGAAAACTACCATTCAATATACTGAAGTTTCAAAATTTTGCTATTGTATGTATCGCCACCTTCAATAGCAGGTCAACAACTTTTTTCGCAGGTCACCATGTTAAATGTTACAGATTTGGTTCCTGAGTTTTGTTAAATCTTACGATTTTGGTTTCTAGGTCGCCCACCACCTTCCTCCACCACCTGCCGCCGCACCACCATCGCCGGCCACCACCATCACCGAAACTACCTTTGTCGGACACCATCATCACCGAAACCACCATCGTACCCACCACCATCGCCCACTATCATCGTGTGTATCGTCGGCTACCACTATCACTCACCATCGCCGTAACCACCACCGCACACCATCACCGAAACCACCATCGTCGGACACCATCATCACCGGAACCACCATCGTCGGACACCATCATCACCGGAATCACCATCGTACCCACCACCATCCCATCGCCCACCGGAACTACCACCATCACCCACCATCTTTGTACGTATCGCCGGCCACCACCATCGCACACCATCGCCGTAACCACCATCGCACACCATCACCGTAACCACCATCACACACCATCACCGTAACCACCATTGCCCACCATCACCGAAACCACCATCGTCGGACACCATCATCACCGGAACCACCATCGTACCCACCACCATCCTATCTCCCACCAGAACCACCACCATCATCGTACGTATCGTCGGCCACCACCATCACTGGAACCACCATCGTCGGACACCATCATCACCGTAACCACCATCGTCGGAGAAGATGACCGGACTTCACCGGAGAAGATGACCGGACTTCGCCGGAGAAGATGGTCGGAGTTCGCCAGATAAGATGACCGGTGCGGCAGAGGGAGGTGGTGGTGCGGCGGCAAGCGACAGAGGCATGTGGTGGCGTGACGTTGGGACCACATTCGTAACATTTGACAAATCTCATGGGCCAAATCAGTAAATTACTCTAATACTTTAGAATTAAAAAAATCAAAATTCAGAAAAATAACCTGCAACTTGTTTAGTAGGTTACCCGATACATATAATTGCAAAATTTTGAACCTTCAGTATATTGCAGGCCCGTGCCTAGGGGTGTTCCATCCCGTTCCGTCGCACAGATCGGGGGCCTCCGAAATTTTAGAATTTTTTTTAATAATATATATAGTATATTTAATTAGTCACTTTAATATTTTGATTCACGCTAGATTTAATAAATATATATAATCAATTTATTTAGAAACTCATTATATCGATGAAATTATGATCAATATATATACTTCTATTTATATGATATTTGAATATAATTATTTGTGTATTTTTAATTAACATGAATAAATAATTGAAGATGATGATTAATCATATAAATATTACCTTTGTAATCATTATAAGATACACATTGATATGTATTGTTTCTAAGTAAAATTAAATGTCTAGAACTTCAGTTAATATATAAGGTTTGAACTAAAATATAAAATATAAAATTTATTATTTGTTAAAATCTTATTAAAATTGATATATAATTATAAGTGATATTAGAATTGTTTGGCATAGTTTTTACTCATTTTTGCATGCATTTTTAGGTAGTTTTTCTTCTTAGTTTTGTAGATTCATGCATTTTTATTTACATTTTCGCATAGTTGTTCAAAAGTGTGTTCGCTATACCATCAATGCTTTAATTAGGTGTTTTGAGTGCAATTTTATAGGGATTTGGCGATATTGGTGGCGAGGTTCGAGATGGAAATGGAGAGGAGCGAGATGGAGCGGTGTCGGACGATAGTGGCAGTAAAGATGACGAGAAGGAGCATGGGAAGGATGAATGATCGAGGAAGAACCGAGCGTGGTGGATAGGAAGTGGAAGAAAAAGAAGAAGAAAAAATGAAGAATTATGGATTTTGGCTAGCTAGCTATGCTTGCTAGCGATCGCTAGCGACGCAAATCTACCCCGCGAACTTTTCTCGTTTTCTGAAGTTTTTGACTTTGTATGGGGTATAAATACTGGTTTGTTGACTTGTTTTGGAACTTTTGAGTCATAAATACTTTTCAATTTCATTTTGGAGGGATTTTAGATCTAGAGTTAGGGTTTGTACTCATTTGGGGGGAGCTCTTCTTGCTTGGAATGCTTGCTTGATTCACCTTCATCAATGGTGGTTTTCTCATCGATGGAGGATTTCTTGCAACTTGAAAGCCTAGTATCTCCTTCCCTCTCTATCTTTAGTTTAGTTTTTGTAGCTTTTAATCCAAATGATGGTAGATCTATGGAGTTTTTGATGATTGTTGGTTATTTTATGCATTTATAGCTTTTATACTTCATTTTCTGCACTTAAGTGTTGTAGATCTAGTTAATTCAATAGTTGTGTGTTTATATTTCTTAATTGCATGTTGTTTTTAGTGTTTGATTGATTTGTTGATGTTTACTGGTTGTTGCTTAATTGATTTGATATCATTGATTAGTTTTGTTCAAATTAGATTAGGATGTATGGATAATTCACATGAATTTGTGTGTTTGTTGATTCAATTTGTCAATTTTGGTATTAGATCTAGTTAGGTAGAAATTAGGTATGTGTTCAAGTTAGATCTAGGTTATTGTGATTGTGTGTGTGAGAAATTGAGCATTGAATCTCAATTATCATGTCTTGATCAATTGTTTTGCAATTCATAATCAATGCTAAACAATTGGTGATTGAGGAATTGACTAATGGAAATTAGGAAATCTAATAACATCATGAGTTTACTTTGATTATTAATAAGTGATTAATTAAACGGAAGTTTATTAATCGTCTTGATGAATTGACCAAGAATCAATGAAAGCATCATGGAAATAGATGCGACCGTTGATTGGAATTTTTCCGGACAATGTTCTCGTTGTAAAATTGGTATGGAAATAACCAATTTTCCGACCGAGAACGATCCATTCATTTCGGAAGAGAGATTGGATGTCTTATTGCTCGGATTCCACTTGAACGAAAGAGATGCAATGTTCACTTTTCTTCCTTTTCGTGTATGTTCATTTTCCTTTCTTTCCTTCCGTGTTTGTTACATTTCTTTCCTCTCGTGTTTGATAGACTAGTATAATTCGATAGTGTAGCTTAGCATTTTGTTTGTTTCTTCAATTTGTTAATTGTTTCATTAGTTTAGATAGTCATTGCGTTTTTGTTGATTAGATTACTTCCGATAGCTTAGGATCTTAGATAGATTCATTCTTATGTTTAGCTTAGAAAACCAATTTCGAAACCCGATTTCGCATGACTAGTGATTTGGAGACGTAATCCTATGCTTTATCCATTTCGTCCCCGTGTTCGACCCGTATGTTACATGATCCGTACGCTTGCGGTTTTATCTTTTTAAAGCTTGATTTTGGAACTGAATTAACATCGATTTTCAAGCGAAACAATTAGAATCAACTGATGTAGATGAATAAAATAATAATAATTATTATTAAACTCTTTGATAAATAAAATATTTATTACATTAAATACTATTATATAAAATTAATGTATAACTAAAATTATACTAACTTTCTCACTAATTAATAAATACTTATAATCTTTAATATCATTAATTAATTAATAAGTAAAGTTAAAAAACTACCAAATTAATACATAGAGTTAGAATATATATATATATATACATATATACATATATATATATATAGGGGCAGGTTCAAATGTGAACCACTTTTTGGTGTGAACGTGAGGACAACTAAGAGCGCGACACGTGGGGGATGACTAGGCGCCATGTCAGGTCCACGGCGGATGACTAAGGACGATCCATGGGAGGACATTGAATTAAAGGGGGGGACCACACTCAAAGTCGCCACGTGTCGCGCTCTCGGATGTCCTCATGTTCACAACCAAAAGTAGTTCACATTTGAATTTTCCTCCCCCCCTCTCTCTCTCTCTCTCTCTATATATATATATAAAAGAAGAAACATGGGATGATGAATTAATGACGTGACATCTCCTAAAGAAGATACTTCATTTTTTTGTAATTTTAATTATTTTTAATTGATATCATAATATGATTAATTTATTAAAGTCATTATTTAAAACCTAAATATTTCAAACTTTTCATTTACCCTTTTAAACCCAACATTTTTTTTTATTTATCATCTCATCAAATTCATAATTATTTATTTATTAGGGGTTATTATTTAAGACATTAATGTTTTATACGTTTCATTTCACCTATTAAACCATTCAATTTCTATCCAATAAAATTTTTATAAATTCATATTCCAATTGAAATCGTTTTCTTCCATCAATGTTAATATCATATATAGGCTTATAATGTATTTTATTTAAATACAAAAATCAAATTTATGAAAATAATGTGTAAAAACAAATTCGATTTTTCCTTTAAAATGTTTCCAAACACCGCGTGCAACGCTCGGGCAAACCACTAGTACATATATATGGTGGCATGGACAAATATACCTCTCAACTTATTTCAAATCTTATAGTTGTATTAAACCCCATCTTCTTCCTCTTTAAAAACATATCGTCAACATATCATCTGAATCAACATTGCCATCTTCTGGGTCTCTTTCTCTCCAAAAAACAGATACTGTGAATATCGCCATTAATCAAGAAGATGATTAGGGGTGGAATTATCAGAGAGAATTATGATTTCCATACTATTCTCGACACCTCTTGGCTAGTTCTTTTTGGTTCCTTTCGTGATAGTGTGAGATTATTTCTTCAGCAATACGGGCACATGCAGGAGTATTATGTTAAAGAGATGTGGACCTGGTACACGCTTCTAGTTCAAGAAGAAGGGGGTTTTGTGGTTCCAATGTATACTATTGAAGAGCGGGTTAAGAACCCTGTTCAACCAGTGTATCATCACTGCCATTCTTCTAGTAAGTCTTCAATGAAATTATGGTTTGGGTTTTATCAAATTTACCAGGTTTTGGGTTTGAGTTTACTTTTCCAAATCTGTTTTTGATCATCGTATGAAAGGGGTTTTAGTTAATAGCTATATATTTTGAGTTTGTGAAAAGGGTTATTGGAATGTTAACCCTATTTATGGTTTTTGATCATGGTAAAATAGGGTTTTAGTTTCAATCAATCTTGAATCTCCTTTTGGGTTATTGGAATAATTAGGGTTTTAACATTACAATTAAAATTGTGATGTGGTGGTGTTTCTGTTTCATGTTAATTTTCTGATCAGTAGTATTTATGTTTTTAGCATTTAACGATAGGTTATATGTTTGTTTGTTTGTTACAGGCTGGAGTGACCTTCCGGTATCAAAGAGGAACTATCATTTCATTATCCCCATTGATGAGGAATGGGACAAGCCTTTACAACAAGGGGCTCTTGATCTTAAATCTCACATCTTACATGGTGTCATCCATTGCGATGGATTTGGTCACCTTGTTCGCATCAATGGAAGCGAAGGCGGATTTGGGACCGAATCTGCAGTGCACTAAATTCCAGGTATACCGTACGTTTTTCAACCATTGTATAACTTATTTCATAATTTTTCGTCCAAAAATCTTGAAATTACTTTTGTTGTATTTGTAGGAAAATAAGTTTGCTTGATACCTCGAAGAAGCGAAATATGGATATTCGCCTTCTTTATGGGATATCCTACGGGCAAATGTGGTTCAGAGGAAAAGGCTACCTTTTCTCTGAAGGGACCTTCGGTGTTACCAATAAACAATATGATGAAGCTCTTGGACACCTTCACTCTCTTACACTTGATGTGGTTTGTAAGCAGATGGTCGATCGAGATGGCTATTAGCCAATATCTCCTCATCCCTACAATTAGGGGATATAATTTGCGAGTGATTGATATTACATATTTTTCTGTGTATCAATATGATTACAATGTATGGTATTTATACTAGTCCTACAACTATTTTTGATATATATTAACAATAAATACAATATCAATCAACCATAAATGTAATATCAATCACTCGTAAATTATATCCCCCAATTGTAGGGATGAGGAGATATTGGCTAATACACCCACGCAGTCGAAATGGTAGGAGGACGAATGTTGAGACTGTTCTTGAAATCTGTAAAGAGTACAAAAGGTAGACCCTTGGTGAAGATATCTTCGACTTGATAGAGAGAGGGAATATGAAAGACACGGACTTGACCACGTGCTACTTGTTCCCGAACAAAGTAAATGTCGATCTCGATGTACTTTGTTTATTGATGTTGAACTGGGTTGCACGACAAATATACAGCGCTCACGTTGTCACAATAGACTAACGTAGCTATGGAAGTTGGAATGTGAAGTTCCAGAAGTAGATTTCGGATCCAACACTTCTCCGAGACGACATTCGCAACTCCCCGGTATTCAGCCTCGGCACTAGAGCGAGAAATGGTTGGTTGTCGTTTGGAGGACCAAGAGATAAGGTTGTCACCCAAGTAGACACAATACCCGAGGTGGAGCGTCGTGTGTCTGGGCATCTTGCCCAATCAGCATCGGTGTATGCAATGAGTTTGTTCCCCGATGACTTCGTGAGATGCAGCCCGTGATCAAGCGTACCCTTAGTGTAGCGTAGGATCCTTTTGAGAGCGTTGAAGTGAGATGTTCGGGGAGCATGCATGTGCATGCAAATTTGTTGAACTACGTAACTTATATCTGGCCTAGTGAATGTCAAGTATTGGAGGGCCCCGACAAGTTGACGATATTGGGCACCCCCATCAGTTAGAAGATCTCCATCGGTGCCGCTTAGTTTAGCCTTCGTGTCAACTGGTGTGGCTGAAGGGTGACACGAAGACATACCCGCCCTATCTAGAATTTCTTTTGCATACTTCTGTTGTGAGAGAAAGAGAGTCGTGCTCTCGGGTTACCGAGATGCCGAGAAAGTAGCTGAGTGGCCCAAGGTCTTTCATGGCAAACTTCTTTGCTCGTAGCGCCATGAAATCTTGACGGAGAGTCGGGGAGGAGGTGATTAGGAGTATATCGTCAACATATAAGAGTAGAAAGGCCGTTTGTTTGCCATTCTTGTAAACGAACAATGAGTGGTCGCATTTGTTGTGCTTGACCCCTAAGGTGAACACGTAATCTGCAAAACGTTGGTACCATGCTCGTGGTGCCTGTTTTAGGCCATAAAAAGATTTTTTGAAAAGGCAAACATGGTTTAGGAGGTGTTGATCATGAAAGCCGGGAGGCTGATGCATGTAGATTGTTTCATGAAGATGACCGTGTAAAAAGGTGTTTTTCACGTCTAGTTGATGAACCTCCCATGCATTTGATAGGGTAATGGGTAGGATCGTTCTGATTGTTGCCGGTTTGACCACGGGGCTAAAAGTGTCCCCACAGTCAATGCCTTCTTTTTTAGACCTACCATCACATACCAAACGAGCTTTGTATCGCTCTAAAGACCCATTGATAACACCAAAATTATACATGTTTTGGTCGTACTTAATTGTCTGATTTTATCCCATTTTCACCCATTTCTGATCTGATTACTCATTTTTTGGGCTGATTCTCACTTTTGTAGGTTTTGGAGGCCGTGGAACGGAAAAGTACGAAAAAAGGCGAAAAAGCATGGACATTGGACAAACACAACTCAGTGAGCTTTTGGCGTTCGCGAAGATTTAACTTTGGCGCCGCGAAGTGAGCAATTTCTAGAATGTTCATGTTTTTCACTGACTTCGCGTTGGCTTTGAAGATTCTCGCGCCACGAAATAGGCATTGACCTTTGACGGAAGATTCCAGAACTTGCCAAAAAAGGAAAAATAGGGTTGGTTTAAGTGTCTCGCGCCGCGAGACTGCCTCCTCGCGATCGCAAAACGAGCTCCGGATGGCCTTTTAAATACCGATCTCCTCTTTCAGTCCAGAAATCATCTTGATCATCAAGCTATAATCTTGCTCCATATCCTTACATTATCAGATCTTTTAGAGTCAATTTAGCTTGAGTGAGAGAGAGAGAGAGAGAGTTGTGCCGATACGCTACTAGTTTGGTTCTCGATCATTTGTTGTTGTACGGTCGGTATAATGTCTGTCTCTTTTATGGTGTTTGCTGTTTTCGTAATGTCTAGTGAGTAGTTTAATTAGTGGTACTTATTGTGGTAGATGAACCTTGTGGATGATGTTTTTATGATTTAAATATTTATTGGTTTGTTATTGGTTTGTTGAGTGTGATTTTATGGTTCCGGTTTGATTCGTATTGTATGGATATTTGAATTTGTTGGTTGGGTGTATCTGTTTGACCAAGATAGATAGACCCCGATAGGTTAATCAACCTTTCTTGACCTCCCCTTCGGAAACCCGGAGATTTATGTTAGGTGGTTAGCTCGGACCGAGAGCAGCCAGATAGTAGAATTCCGTGCAATAGTGATAGAATTGGGTGACTGGTGCTAGACTATCTGACAATCAGTCTATGTATTGGGACTAGGAAGACCAACCTAGTTGACAACTGTAATGATCGCATGCTAGGGTGTCCCAAACTTAAATTCCTACAATAACCAATACAACCATACCTTTGGCAAAGTTTGAATCATCCACTTGGGGAGTCGTTATACCATGATAAGTACTACTGTTTTTTATAAAGTTTAAATCGTTTTCTTTTGCTTCTTAGTTAATTAGTTGTTTAATTAGTTGTCTTTTAATTAATCAAACCATTTTCATAAAACCCCCCCATAGCTTTAGATTAATCAAACTAGCTAAGATTATTAGTCTACATAACTTGACCGTTCCCAGTGGTAGATACGATTCCTGGACTTTCCTACACTATATTACTCACGATCAGGTACGCTTGTCTATGAATGTGGTAACAGTGGTTAGGCTTTAGAGGTTAAAACTTGTGTCGCTATTTATATATAATAATTACCGCATCACCCATCAAAATTAGTTTTATGACGAAAAATCCACATACTACACACTATGTTCATATCATGAGCCCTCAGGACTAACTCCTATGTGTTATTATCGATAAGGGCCCGTAATTCGTCTATCATGGATTTGTTCCAATCTGGGTTTTTAAGAGCATCGAGAGGGTTTTGAGGAAGAGGAGATATGGAGGTAGAGGTGGAAGGTTAAGTGGTTGACAAGGTTTTGAGATACCCGACATGCTACGGGTGTGAATAGTGTGAGTAGAGGAGCCTGGTGGTGTTGGTGAGGGAGGTACCAAAGTGGTCGCTGTCGAGGGAAGCATTGGTGCGACTGACGAAGGAGGTGGGTCTTGTCTAGATCGATGAGAGCATGTTGCAGCGAAGGTGGTGAAGGGGTTGTGTGGGTGGTAGCTGCGGTCGGAGTAGGAGGGGGGCGGTGGCTACTGAAGCGGTAGAGACGGATCAAAGGAGTGGGTGTGGGTCCGACGAGAGCGGAATAGGGGCTGTTTTAGGTGGGGATGAGAATTGAGAAAACGGAAATTTGTTTCATCAAAGACCATGTGACGCGAAAGAATTATTGTTTTGGAGTTGATGTCGTAACATTTATATCCTTGGTGGTTAGAAGGGTGACCGAGGAAGACGCACGGTTGTGAACGCTTATGTAGCCTATGAATGGAGAGTGAGGGAGTGAGAGGATAGAAAACACAACCAAAGGTTTTAAGATGAGTATATGTTGGTTGTAGATTGTAGAGGAGATGGGTGGGGGTGAGATTGGCAAGCGTTTTGGTGGGAAGAATATTTAGTAGATAGGTGGCATGTTGTAAAGCATGATGCCAAAGGTGCATGGGAACATTAGAGTGAGTTAGGAGGGTTCGTAGAATGTTGTTGATGGATCGGATCTTACGCTCGACTTTTCCATTTTGGGGTGAGGTGTAGGGACAAGAGAACTGAAATTGAGTGCTAGTTTGAGAGCATAAGTTGTGGAATTGTTGATTGTCAAATTCGCGTCCATTATCGCATTGTATGGTTTTAATGGTATAATGGAATTGTGTTTTTATCATAGAAAAGAAGTGGAGAAAGGTAGAAAAGACTTGGGACTTGTTGGCTAAGGGATATGTCCACATATAATTGGTTTTGTCATCTAAAAATAAAACATAATATCGATGACCACTTGAGCTTAATACAGGTGAAGTCCATACATCCGTATGAATAATATCAAAAGGAAGATGAGTAAGAGAATTTGAACTAGAAAACGGAAATTTTATTTGCTTACCCAACACACAAGAATGACAAAAAGTATTAGAAGACAATTTTTTAGAACTAGAAAAACATAAATTTGAACGTAAAGTAGACAAAACATCCGCGCCCGGGTGACCAAGATGATGATGCCATAAGTCTCTTGTTATTGCAGCAAAGGTAGAAGGGTGTGTGACTTGGGAAGACGACTTTAGCTTGAACAGGTAGAGATTGTCGGTATCAAATTCGATAGAAACAACGTTGTCAATAGTAAAACGATGAATAGACAGCAGATTTTTGATAATTCTAGGAGTGTTAATGACATTTTTGAGAAGTAAGGGAGAAAAAGGATAAGGGAGGGTTTGATGTCCAATACCTCGGATTGGAATAGGTGAGCCATCACCGACAATTACATTCCGAAAAAGACCATTATTGACATAAGACGTGAAGTTACCTGAGTTGTTGGTCATGTGCGAAGTTGCTCCGATGTCGGCGTACCATGTCTGATCGGGTGGATGGATTGCCATGGTGTGGAAGGCTTGTTCGAGGTCCGTAGGTGTCTAACTTGCTTCGGAAGCCACATAAGCTTGTTGTGGACAATTGCCTAAAATTCCAGCAGATGAAGAAGGGGGCGGGCGGAAGTTGGACTGCTGGGTCGGATGTAGGCATGGTGGGTATGCCCATTGAGTGTAATTTGGGTAAGCCCAAGGAGGCGGAATAGATGCCCATGACTGGTACGTAGGGGATCCCCGACCATATGTTGCTTGTTTGGTGTTGTTGTAGCGTCCTCGTCCGCCGGAGGAGTGGCCACGGCCACGTCCGCCGCCACGGCCACGTGGACTTCTCGATGGCTGGTGATTGTAGCGAGTCCCGTTTGTTGGGTTTTTCGGTGATCCCTGAATCAAACTGATACGAAGAACACTAAACTTTGCGGAAACGATTTTGGATAAAAACCCAAAAACCACTGTTGGTCCCAATGAGGTGACCTTCAAGTAAGGATAGTGTATAGGATTATAGAAGAGGGGGGGGGGGTTGAATATAATCACACAAATTTCACTTTTAAATTCTTTGTTGTATTAACAATATGAATTTACAGATTGTTGCAGAAATAGAAAAGACTACGAGTCTAAACTAAACAATCTAAGTTCTTTCACTATGCACTAGAGTGAGAAGATAAGAAAAGATAGAAGATAGAGGAAATAAAAAAGAAAGGATTTGGGTATTTTTTGGATGAAGAAGAAGTATGGAGAACATCTCTTCACGTCCTATTTATACCCAATGCATTAAATGCATGCAGACTCACTTTTGTGTACGTGTCACATTCTAAGTGGTCCTTTGTACTATTTACTATAAACAAATACTCTTTGCATGGTGTGCAAAAGAGGATGTGAATAAACAGTTGCCTTTTGTCTGATAAGTACGGAGGGAACAGAAAAGAGACTGTCCTTATGTACTTTTGTGTCAGTAAAGGCGGATAATCCTTTTGTGCATTAGATTAAGACATTACACTAATCCTTCAGGATCAGGATACTGATCAGTGAGGAAGGCTCTGATACTGATGATGATCAGAGGTCACTGTATCCTGACGAGTCTTCAGGATGTCATACGAATTTGAGCAGCCTGCTATCACTGAGTTCCGTCTTCAGATCACGAGCATGCTAGTCCTGTCATCAGCTAATTCTTTGACTTCGCTGATGGTTCTTTGAGTATGACGTTAATGTCTTCAGGAGGTCTTCACTTTGGTGGTCAGGATCAGTAGACTGCAGAACAGACTCGTTCGTCTCCTGATCCTGATCCTGATCATTATAAAAAAAATAAGTTACACCATAAGTAACATGGAATAACACTGAACAATCTTAGTGATAATTCCTCAAGCTATAACAGAAGTAAAAACCTATTCACTAAGTAAAGTAACAGGATCATTATCATTTCATCAGGTCTTAGGAGAACTGGATCAACAATCTCCCCCTAAATGATAATGATAAGACAACAGAGGAATTGTCTTAATCTAGAAAAGTTTAGAAATAATTCGAAGTCTAGAATTCAACAGTAGGAAATAGAACTCATAAAGGTACATGTCCCATTTACTGTTTTGAGGGATCTTTTTCAGTACTATGATGGAATAAAGTACGATGCACTGAAATGCATTTCCATTAATCTCATATAAGTTTTTACAAGAATAAAGAAAATACCTAAGTACATAATTGTAATACTGAAAGAAAATAACAAAAGTTCCTAGCTATCAGAGTCTTCACTGATTTCTTCAGTCTTGACTTGGACGGTGATTGGAGTTTCACCAGTGGCTATTCTTCTATCCAGGATTGCTCTGACAGCGCGAACAAATTCTTTATTCTCCTTGTTCTTTATTTTCTGCACGATGAAGAGGACTGATACTAAGTGTTCAGTAGGTGCTTTGTGTAGTTCGCTGAAGCGTTGGAAGCGAATGATGTTGAAGTTGTCACCTACACAAATACCATGAACAGGTTCTCTAATGACTTGACCTTCAGAGAGAGAGACTCCAGAAAGAAAAGAAAGATCAAGCATAGAGAGATCCATAGGTTTGTATGCAGTCCTGGGCATGCAAGGAGTGGGTCTCCTTGTTGAAGTGCCTGCTGATCTTCGAACAGGAGGCTTTGGCTGTGCTGAAGAAGGTTGGAGTAAGTCATCAGAAATTTCTGTTGTTCTTCTGATGCGAGCAATAAGTCCATTTATGACTTCTTCTACTTCAGCCCTGTAATTCTTGTTGGCTTTGGGAAGTAGGCTTCTGATTTCATTCCACTCTGACAAGTTGTATCGGTCTAACTTGTCAAGAGTGTGCTCTGCGCCTTTTACTCCTGAGCGTTTGATGGTGATCCAGGTTTTGCCAGGATTACCTCTCTTGCCGCGGGTTCGGCGAAGACGGATTCCTGATATGGCAGCACCATGCTTTCGGAGATGTAGACGATCTCTGCACCAGTCAAGCTCGGTATTCACTTCTTCAGCCTGTTCCTCTGCATTCCCGTTGAAGACTTTCAGCAAGGCCTTCTGTGCTAGAAGAGGATCAGCACTTATTTCGTCGTCTTCCTCCACAAAATCAGACGCGAGCCGTCTTGCGGCTTGAGCAGAAAGGAAGGCTTCCTTTTGCTTTTTATTGTGTTCCTCCTGAGCCTTTATTGCTTCCTTGTATTCCTCCCGCGAAAGATAGGCGAACTCAGAGTCCCAAGAGGTACGAAGAGGAATTTTTACTCTTGTACTCTCGAGTCGCTCTATCACGGCATCTAAACTCCCATCCCTGTTCAATGCATTAGAATTGTCAGGGTAGTTTTCTCCTTCAGAACGTGGAGAATTAGAAGGAGGAGATCTAGGAGAAGAAGTAGGGGTAGAGAAATCATCAGAGATGAATTCATCATCTGACGATAGGAAGACAGTTTCAGGAGGGGCTTGGATTTCAGGGGTTCGGGAGGATGAGGCTTCAGGATTAAAACGGGTTGGGTTTAAAGGAGTGGTTTCAGGGTTTAAGGGAGTTACTCTGAATGTCATTTTGCTTAGTTCAGTCCTGATAGCTTCTGATCGACTATTTTCCATAAGGTGAATAATCTCACCAGTGACTAAACCAAAGTTGACATCCTGAAATTCAGAGTCGGCTTGGGTTTCAGGTTCAGGGGTTGGTTCAGGAGTAGGTTGAGGCGATGGTTCAGGGGTAGGTTGTTTGGGTGGTTGATAGACAACTAGCAGTAGGTTGTTTGTGGGTGAGTCTTCAGAGGAGGTGTCAGTAAGGGTAATGGTTTCAGGGGTAGGTTTAGATTTAAGGAGAGAGGATATAGGGAGGTTATCAGAAGATGAGGGAGAGGATGGAGGAATGGACATACCAGGTGCACCGGGGTTCTCCCCCTGAGACTGTGCAGGCCCTGGAGTGGGCGTTGAAGCAGGTATCTTCTCGACGATGAAGTCGTCGTCTTCATCATCATCATCATCATCATCATCATCTTCATCCTCATTCGTTCCCCCCTCTTCATTTGTTCTCCAGTTGGTGGAGGGGGAATAAACGGAATGATCTTTAAGAGGAGGCTGTCTCTCCCCCTCAACAGGTGCCCTAGCCAAGGCGGCTGTTGAAACACACCTCTGAAGGAGAGAGGCCATGTTCGTTTGAAGCTTGCAGGTGATGAAGGATGAGGTGATCAGGGACTGCAGAAGATCCCTGTCAGCGCTTGTGAACGCTGGCGGTGGTGGAGGAGCAGTAGTGATAGCGGTGACGGCGGTGGAGAGATCAGTCACCTTTGCCTGAAGAGCCCGGAGCCCTGCCTCCTGAGCTTCCAACCTCTGCACCACAACATCCTGAAAGGAGGTGAGAGAGTTGGAGCTGTTGTTGACAGCAGTGGAGAGAGCGGGCAGGGCTGTGGCCTTCATGTCCTCTATGGACGCTTGGAGGGAGTTGGAGGAAGTGGCCACTTGGGAGACCTTTTCGTGGATATTATCCAGACAAGGTATCGTCAGAGTCACGCCTGTTGGTGGCGGAGTGGCAGCTGTGGCGGCAGCAATGGCAGTGGCGGCGGCGGCTTCAGCAGCAGCAGTAGCAGCCTTCGCCGAGGCAAGTTCCAGCTCCAAGGCCTGGAGATGAGCCTTGTGCGCATCCTCCTGCTGTTGGAGTGCTGCGCGGGCCTCCTGAAGTTGTCGTTCAGCGGACTGACGACGGAGCTCGGCTGCACTCAGCTGTCGCTCGGAGTCCGTGAAGACGAACTCATCAAAGGGATCATTCTGTTGAGGTTGAGAATGTCCCAGTGAGGTAGCTGCTCCAAAAGAACCTGTAACATAAGTAGCTAAGTGAGCACTAGAAGACTCAATAGCTTTCTCAGAAGAAGAAATGGCAATAGTTTGCTTAATAATATTACCTGAGGCTATGAGGGCATCAGAGCGATTGCCCTCCACATTCTCTGAGTGTTCGAGTAGAACAACCTCAGGTTCTTGTGGTTGAGGAGCTGGAGTATCTGCAGGTAAAGAAGTTTTAGATAAAGGGGAAGGTCTATTAAATATTTGAGGCAGGGTAAGATAATATTTCTTACCAGCAACAGGAGCCTTCTTTTTCTTTTGCGCCTTAGATTTGGCGCGTTTGGGTTGGGTAGGAGGAGTAGATCCAGAAGGAGGTGGGCGCTTCAGGAGCGCGGAAGATGTTGTTGCAGCTGGGGAAGTCAGTAAGGGGTTAGCTACTGACATAGCATGCATGGAAAAAGAAGAGGATGGTTTGGATGAGAAGAGAGAAGACATACCTTGAGTGGGAGGGGAGACGATCTGCTCATCTGCGCCCTGGTTTGGTTCAGGAACAACCAGAACGGCAGAGAGAGGTACGTCATCAGGACGAGAAGGAACCTGGTCCAGGAACTTCACGCCTAATGCGTAGTTGTTGAAGTTGCCTTCAGTGGGGTAGGCATCACCTGTTGGTCCCAAATAATCAAACAATAAGAGGAACGATAGAGAAATCAAAAAGATGAGAAGAAAAGTTTTTTTTTGAAGAGGTATCCCAGACCACATTGGGCTCAGACTAATCCTCGGCAATTTTGGGCCGAAGCCCGACTGCTAAAGCATGCAGCCCGGGGTCGAAGCCCCCGTACCTCCAGAATGCGTCCCCCAGGCTCGAACTTTGCTAGACTCTCATTGGAAATGCCTTCTCACCCTTTTCCCAAACCCTAGACACTATATATATAGGGTCCATTTTCAAAAGCCCAAGCCCAAGCCCATTAGTTACAAATACTAGCTAATTACAAAATAAACCTTCTCAAAGCTTACTTTATAAAACTTTCACTAATTAGGACAATTTGGTCCTAACAATCTCCCCCTAAAGTTTTATAAAGGAAGCATCTCTGATCTTCTCCCCCTTGCTTTCTTTAAAACAATTTAGTGGTGTTCGGCTACATTTTGATCTCCAAGCTCCCCCTCGATTGTAGCTCTTCATCTTCAGTTTCAACTGAAAGACCAGATCCGATTTGCAGTAACCGCAACTAATTGCACAAACTACAGCCCAACCTGTAAATAACTCGACACACCTTATAACCGCAGAATACAACAGCTTGCACCGGAGCATGTTGATTCATCCAACTATGTTGATCTCCCGCCAATAGAAACAAAGGGATAAATGCATGTGTGAGTTATCGTGCAGATCAGCAAGAAAAGTAAAGGATCTGTCTTTGACCACGTGTTGAATAGGAATTCAGCATAAGAGCTCTAAATCTCATAAACTCACAACAAGGAAACACTGAAGCTCGAATCACCGAAACACTGTATGGAATGAAAAACTGGGAGTAGATACTGAACGAGATACTCAGCTTTGATCTTTCTACTGCTCAGAAAATAGTCGATTTCCTGAAGTCTTCCAAAATGTAAAGTAATCAAATCCAGATCTAGTCTTCTTAGTCAGATGGATGACGACCGTCACTCAAAATTCTAGATCGCAATTGAACCTCCACGACAGTGAAATGGTTAGGAATTGAGCACATAACAATAGTACCATTCACTGAAGCTGGCATCCAAAGGAAAAATTCAACTCGCACTCCCGGGAGGAATAATTCCATCTAATAAAACTCTAGAATAATGGTTGCAGAGCGTCAGGCTTCTGAGTAATCTAACCAAATACAGAATCCGATCACCGTTTTTCTGAAATCGATACAAATCTAACATGTCTTCAAATAATCTGGAGCAGCTGGGAAACGAAAGAAATTCAATTTTCATGATTGAAAACTGAATTTGGGCTAAAATCTAGGCTGATGAGATCTTTACGAACCAATTGGGAAAGAAAGGTGGCTATTTAAGCGCGGGGATTTTGAAGCGTCACATGGATTTGAATCAGGGTGGATCTAGAGCGCAGCGGAATATAATCTTGAAAGCGTATCTGAAGATGATTCCCGAACTGAATTTGAGCACTTTAGCATCATCGGGAAGAAATTCTGTCAAATAGTCCCAAACCCCGAAACCTGGAAGTCTCAACTCAGAAAAATTAAATTTTCTGAAAAAGATGTGAAAATCTCAAACTCCAGGGGCTGAATTTGTAAAAATCCAGAACTTTGAACTCAAGGGGTTAATCTTGTAAATATTCAGAACTTGAACTTGAGGGACCAAATCTGAATATATTTGAAACTTGAAGTGCAGGGACCAAATTCGACAAAACTTGAAACAAGAAGTGCAGGGACCGGCAGCGACATGATTGCAAACTTGAAATTTTAAATTGATAACCAACTCAAACTTCAAGGGCCAAAATTGACAAATTCTGTAAACTTGAAATTAAATCCATCATGAGCACGTGATTCGGGAAAGTGAAGTCCATAAATCCCTTCATTTTTTTTTACTTTCTTTCAGCAGTAGCAGGACTTGGGAAACCAAATCAATATTTTCCAAATTTTCGATTCAATCTTTCATAGCCAAGAAAAAAAAGGCAATTCCAACACTTGGTTATAATTTCCAATTTCACTTTGACGACATCAAAATCAATTTGGAACCTGCCATATGCCGAACCAATATTTCGATGGATTCCAAATCTGGACTCGGAAAACAAAATCAAGGTTCCACTTAAGAACGAGTCGGGAAACTCGAATACCCGAGTCGGGTTATTCATGTTTCCCAAGTCGGGATATTTGAAAGATCAAAGTTTCCACTTAAGAACGAGTCGGGAAACCTCGAATACCCGAGTCGGGTTATTCATGTTTCCCGAGTCGGAATATAATCACAACCCAAACATCAAACTTCATCATCTCCATCAAGATCCAAACCTCAAAACTCATATTCAAACTTTTTCTTCAAGAATAGCTTCAAAACCCAATAAAAAATCCTCTTTGAATGATTCAATAGGAACAAACAAATCTAATGATTTGTTTGGCTCTGATACCATTTGTTGGTCCCAAATAATCAAACAATAAGAGGAATGATAGAGAAATCAAAAAGATGAGAAGAAAAGTTCTTGTGTTTATTATGAGATCTCAAGAGCATTACAAGAACACACACACCAACTCACTTTGCTAGACTCTCATTGGAAATGCCTTCTCACCCTTTTCCCAAACCCTAGACACTATATATATAGGGTCCATTTACAAAAGCCCAAGCCCAAGCCCATTAGTTACAAATACTAGCTAATTACAAAATAAACCTTCTCAAAGCTTACTTTATAAAACATTCACTAATTAGGACAATTTGGTCCTAACATCACCCATGTGGAGTTCCAGGACTGCTGAGAAGAACCGAGTGTAGGGGACGTTGACCACGCGGTTTTTGTTCTTGATCTTCTTCACTATATCCTATATGGCGAACATAGTCAAACTTCCGATTTTTGATGGCGAAGTAGACCATGTTCTGGATAACAGTGGGAAACTGTTCAGTGCTTCCCGTCTTCCCTGTCAAACAGAGAGCGAACGTGTTCCAGATGTAGTAGAACGTAGCGTTCAGCCCTATTTTGTGGACAGTGGCAGTAGTCTTGGTCAGAGGGACGCCTTCCTTCTCTGGCCATTTGTAGCCAATGTCATCCAGCAGTGTGATGACTTCTTCAGCGGATGGAGGAGGAGGATATCTCTTCTTCTTGGAGATCTGGAGGACGTTGTGAGAGTCCCAATTCCATAGGAGATGATATCTTCCTTTATCTGGAATTTTATTACTTCATGCATTTGCCCTTGGAGTTCCTCTCCTGGGCCATTGTGGCAGTGGACCACAGTTGGAGAAGCAGGGGTTTGTTCGGCTTGGGGTTGATGGTGAAAGCCGTCTTCAGGGGATTGTTGAGAAGAAAGTCCCTGGCAGGTTTCATGTATTCTTTGCCCGCTGGTATGTCGAACAGGGCAATCAGATTGTTGCCTTTGAATTGGATGTCATGTTGAGGAATGACAATCGGAAGGCTTCCAGTAGCAGTGAGCAGGGTAGTGGCCTCAGAGGAGAGCTGGGCGTCGAGTGAAGTGGAAGTAGCAGCAGCCATCCTGTTAAAAACAAAGAATAATATATGTGGATGATTAAGAATCCAAAATATGTATCTTTCTTCACTTTTCAATGAACATAGTAAAAGTTCATAAAAGTGGTGAAATCCTTTATACTTGGAATAGATTAGATACCAAAATCACAAAAGGAATGTGTTTTGGTATTAAAGAAATCTTCTATTTGGATGAAATGATATCAAAATAGGAGTTGATGATTTTCTTAAAAGAAATAAGAAGAATCACATAAACTGTTTTAACAAAAATCTTAATAAGATTTTGGGAAAACTAAGATCAAACGAAGTGATCTTAGGGTTTTTGGAAAAACGTTTAACAAAATAAGTTGTTTTAGATGAAGAATGTCAACTTAGTTTGTGGAAAGAACAAAGAATAGAGACACTTACGATGATTCTTTGAAAGAAGTAGTGAGTGTGTGTTCTTGGTGAAAAGAAGAACTGGATTGCTTTTTCTTGCTTTAGAGCATTTGGAGATTTTGTAAGCGTAAAGAGCAAAATGGAGTACAAATGAGGTTTTTATACCTCGTGGTTGGAGAGAGAAAAAAAGGATGAGAGAGAAAAGAGCGGCTAATTTCAAACGTAATGATGAAAAAAGAAGTTCTACGCGCGTTTACGCGCCTGACACACGTCGTGGGGAACAGGAAACGTCCCATTACATGTCAGTGCAAATGAAAAGTTTGTTTTATTCAAAAAGCTAAAAACCACCTTTTTCAGGGGATAATTCCATTTTTATGAAAGAAGAGTTTTCTTGGAATTAGAGTACTTATCAGATAAGTACTGTTTTGGGAAAATCCTCTTATCACATTTAATGCGATAAGGTTTCAGGGACAGAAATACTTACCTGAGAATCATCAGTATTCGGATTTTGAACAAAGATTTTGTAAGTACTGAATAGAGTTATCTCCTGATAAATGTGTTATTTAGGAGTTGTTAAGTAAGAGTCCTGAGAAAGGTTAGTGATCATGACTTGAAGCGGGTTCAAAAGATCATTGTTTGTCCTGATAAACTTCATTCGTCAGGATTTAACATCCCAAGTTCACTGATGAGCATATTAAAACGTGTTACATCCAGTGGTTTGGTAAAGAGGTCAGCAAGCTGATATTCAGTAGGGACAAAATGGAGTTCAATATCACCATTCATCACATGATCCCTGATGAAGTGATATCTCACTTCAATGTGCTTTGTCTTGGAGTGTAAGACAGGGTTGTTAGCGATGGCGATCGCTGAAGTGTTGTCACAGTATATAGGAATTTTAGAAAGTTGTATGTCATAGTCCTGACTCCTGAAGTTGATTTCTCAGCCACAGGACTTGAGCACAACAGATTCCTGCTGCAACATATTCAGCTTCAGCAGTTGATGTGGACACAAAATTCTGTTTCTTGCTAGTCCAACTCACCAACTTTCCACCTAGTAGGTGACACCCACCGGTGGTGCTTTTCCTGTCGATCTTACATCTTGAAAAGTCACTATCAGAATAAGCTGTTAGATCGAACCCTGAGTCCTTGGAGTACCAAAGACCCAGATTAGGAGTTCCCTTCAGATATCTGAAAATCCGCTTTACAGCAGTCATATGGGATTCTTTGGGTTCAGCCTGATAACGAGCAAAAGACATGTAGAATACATGATATCAGGTCGACTCGCTGTTAGATACAGCAGTGAGCCAATCATTCCTCTATAGAGAGTCACATCAACAGGTTTCCCTTTGGAATCCTTGTCAAGTGTTAGAGGAGGAGCCATTGGAGTCTTCATTGGTGTACATGACGTGAGATCAAATTTCTTCAGCATCTCATGTACGTATTTACCTTGATTGATAAAGATTCCCTTTTCAGATTGCTTGATCTAAAGTCCTAAAAAGAATGTTAGTTCACCCATCATAGACATTTTATATTCAGATTTCATGAGCAACTCAAACTTTTCGCAGAGTTTGGGATTGATTGATCCAAAGATAATGTCATCGACATATATCTGGACAAGAAGGATATGCTTAGGATATTTCTTAAGAAATAATGTGCTATCGATCTTACCACGAACAAAACTTTTAGAGAGAAGAAAGGTTGACAAGGTATCATACCAGGCACGAGGGGTCTGTTTTAACCCATAGAGAGCCTTGTTTAACTTTTTTTTTTTGAAAGAGGTATCCCAGACCACATTGGGCCCAGACTAATCCTCGGCAATTTTTGGGCCGAAGCCCAACTGCTAAAGCATGCAGCCCGGGGTCGAAGCCCCCGTACCTCCAGAATGCGTCCCCCAGGGCTTGAACTTGGGTTCACCACTATGTAGTGCCCAAGCCTTACCACTAGGCTAACACTCCTTTGGTGAGCCTTGTTTAACTTGTAGACGTGATCAGGGAACTTAGGATATACAAAGCCAGGAGGCTGAGCCACATAGACTTCTTCATTAAGTTTTCCATTCAGAAAGGCATTTTTGATGTCCATCTGAAAAACTTTGAAGTTCATATGCACTGCAAAGGCCAGGAAAAGTCGAATTGCTTCGAGCCTAGCAACAGGAGCAAAAGTTTCATCGTAATCAATGCCCTCTTCCTGCCTGTATCCCTGAGCCACAAGGCGAGCCTTGTTTCGAATAATCGTACCAATCTCATCAAGCTTGTTCCTGAAGATCCACTTGGATCCTATGATTGTACGTTTTCGAGGCCTAGGGACGAGAAGCCAGACATTGTTTCTGATGAACTCTGCTAGCTCTTCCTGCATGGCCGAGACCCAGGCAGGATCACGCAAAGCATCATCTATTTCTTTAGGTTCATTTTTAGAGATGAAATTAACATAAAGATAGACGTTACCAGATTGGCGTCGAGTTTTAACACCAGAGGAAGGGTTACCGAGGACTTGATCAATTGGATGATCTTTGGTCCAACGAAGAGCAGGTGGTTGATATACCTATCCTGAAGTAGAGGCTTCATTCACTGACGGATCAGGGAGAAGATTAGTAGGAGCAGGTTCACTAACAGTCGTTTGAGAAAAGTCTTCACTGTTAGTGGGTTGATCAGGTTCAGGTGTGACTTGGGTGATAGGGGTGGCATTTATTAGAGGTGGTATGGGTATTTGAGATGGTGGAGTAGGATTTTCTTCAAAACCATCAGGAAGGTCTTGAGGAGATGGATCAGCAATAGGAATATCAGGGACTTGAAAGAAAGAGTCAGCCCACTGATTTATTTCAGAATTATCATGGGGGTGAGGTAAAGTAGGACCCGATTCATCAAATTTGACATGAATCATTTCCTCTATGGTTTGTCTTCGTTTGTTGAAAACACGGTAAGTTTTGGAGATAGAGGAGTATCCAAGGAAGATTCTATCATCAGACTTGGAATCGAACTTTCCAAGGTTATCTTTGTTGTTCAGGATGTAGCAGACACAACCAAAGATATGGAGATGTTCGATTGAGGGTTTCCTATTACGAAAGAGTTCGTACGGGGTTCTTCTGAAGCGCTTTACTATTAGGGATCTGTTCTAGGTATAGCAAGCTGTGTTAACGGCTTCAGCCCAGAATTGAGTGGCAAGGTTGGCTTCACTCAACATAGATCGTGCAGCTTCAATCAGGGTTCTGTTTCGTCTTTCAGCAACACCATTTTGCTGAGGAGTTCTTACAGATGAGAAGTTCTGAGAGATACCTTTCTGATCGAAGAAAGTTTTTAGGGTACTGTTTTTGAACTCAGTTCCATGGTCACTTCTGATTGATCGAACAGTAAGGTTGTTGAGTCTTTCCATCTTCCTGACGAACAGAATGATTTCTTCAGGAGCGTCACTCTTGGATCGAAGAAAGAACACCCATGTATATCTGGAATATTCATCAACGATTACCAGAGTATATTTCTTTCCAGCAATGGATTGGACATTAACAGGTCCAAAGAGATCCATGTGGAGAAGTTGTAGAGGAGAGCTGATGGAGGAGATCTGCTTGGATTTAAAGCTAGCCCTGGTCTGTTTTCCTTTCTCACATGCTGAACAAAGAGACACCTTTGTATAGCGAAAGTCAGGAAGACCAACAACAAGATTGTTGATGCAGAGTTGATTCAGCGTCTTGAAGTTGAGATGAGAGAGACGCTTGTGCCATAGCCAATTTGTATCAGAGGAAGCACGGGATACAAAATAGAAGTTGTCAGTGGAAGTATTCATGTTGATGATGTAGATATCAGCTTGTCTAACACCAGTGAGAATAACTTCCTTGCGCCTGTTCTTGACTTTGCACTTCTTCTTCGAGAATGAGACTTTGTGATTCTTATCACACAGTTGACTGATGCTAAGAAGATTATGCATCAGGCCTTCAACATAAGCAACTCTTTTGAACGTGGTTACTCCGTTGGTCAGGGTGCCATACCCTCGGGTTTGGCCTTTACCGTTTCCACCAAAAGTCACAGCAGGACCTCTTTCTTCACGGTAGTTAGAGAGGACAGATTTAGAACCAGTCATATGTCGAGAGCATCCACTGTCTAGGTACCTGATGCCCTTGTCCTGTAAAATTTAGAGTTTAAGTTTTTCTTGGTACCCATAGAACTATGGATCCAGAATTATCATTAAGACTGGTGGAGTTAGTGACAGCCTTAACTGAGTTATCAGTTCTTGAGGCTGGAGTCTTGACTGAAGGAACAGTCTTGACAACCTTCTTTCCTTTGACTGAGTTATCAGTCTTAGGAGTTTTCTTTACCTTAGCTGATTTTTCAGTTTTGGTAGCATCAGGACACTTACTCGCGATATGGTCGTTAAATCCACAGTGATAACATTTGCGATATAGAAAGCGTTTTGTGGGGTCCAGGAAGTCTTTGAACTTCAAATGAGCAGGACCAGTACCAAGTATGCCTTTAGCATTGGACAGAGGAGGAATAGGTTTCTTCTCCTTAATCTTTTGCTTCAGGTCAATCTTCAGTCTAGGAGCAGGACTTTGAGAAAAGGATTTTGTTCCTGAGACTGAAGGACCACCACCTAGAACTTTGTTCTTAGGTTTAGGATTCTTGGTCTTTGAAGGTGTTACAGTTTTGGATTTTTCCTTAGCTGTTTTCTTTTTGCTCTTAGGAGCACCTTTAGTGTGTGTGTTGGATGAAGAAGAGATTTTTTCCGGGGAATTAGGATCAGGGATAGAAGAAACAAACATTCCAATTTAAGCATGGAACGATCAGGTCTAGTACATCCACTAGTGAATCCAAGACCGTTTTTGTTTTTAACATTTTTCCCTTAGGCTAATATTTCATCAACCTTTTCAGAGGCATCACTCCATCCTTTGATGGTGACTTTTTCAGCATTAAGTTCGGCCAAGGCTCTTTCTTTAGCAGCAAGAGCCTTTTCTCTTTCGATACAGAGAGTTTGATTAACAGTGACCTGATCCTTATAACTTTCTTCCAGAATGGTAAGTTGTTTTATCTTTTCCTGACACTCTCTGAGTTGATCACGAAGATCAATGTTCATTTTTTCAGCAGAGGTTTTACCATTCAGGGCTTTATAGAGATCAAGGGTTACAAGGTCTAGTTGAGTTAAACTTTCAAGAGGAACAACAGGAGTAGGTACCTGACTGGTAGATTCAGTCGCAGAGGTAGAAGCTTCAGGAGCTTGAGTAGGAACCTCTTCAGGGACCTCTTCTATCTTAGCCATGAGAGCTAAGGTAGGTTCCTCAATAATGGCCATAAGTGCCACTTGAGTATCTTCCTCATCAGATGAGTCATCAGAGGAGACATCATCCCAATCGCAGTCCTCTGCGATAAGACCTTTACCTTTGCGCTGGAATTTCATCTTTTTGTACTTTTCCTTTAGGCGCTGGTATTTGGGGTTTTTCGAGGAAGATTTGGCAGAAGAGGGAGCAAACTGACTTTTCCTGTACCTGCAATCATTAGCAAAGTGTCCTTTGCCCTGACAGTTGTAGCAGATAACAGTAGCCTTATCAACAGGTTCTGTTTTCGGCTTGTCAGTTAAAGTGAGAGGTTTCTTTTTATGGAATTTTCCCTTTTTGGCAAACTTTTTAAAAGATCTAGTCAGTAAAGCTAGAGATTCATTGAAATCAGGATCTTCTGACATGTCAGAGTCAGGATTCTAATTCAGTAATAGTTACAGAAGACGGAGTGGCGACAGGAGGAACTGAATCAGAGACCAGTGCAACAGAGGTGCTTTTGGAATCTTTAGTATCTCTTATGAGATTCTTTTTCAGTTTCTTCTGTTGTTCACGGTTTAGAAGAATACCGTACAGCTCACTTAAAGTGAGTGTCTTTATGTCTTTGGACATAGTTAAGCAGGAGGTATAAATTTCCCAATGTTCAGGAACAGCTTTCATGAACTTGGCAACCACCTCAGAGTTAGGATAGATAGTACCAATAGTCTTCAGGTCTATCAGGAGATAGTTGAATCTCTGATGTAGCTGGGAGAGAGTTTCATCCTTCTGATGAATAAAGCTTTCGTACTGGCGAACCAAGAAAATCTTTGTTGATTCCATGAGAACAACAGTACCTTTGTATTGAACACATAGGGTGTCCCAAATCTCTTTAGCAGAGCGAAGGTGACAGATAGAGTGGAAGACGTCATCAGGGAGTGACATGGCAATGAGAGACCTAGCCTTAGTGTCAATGTTGACCAGGCGTCTGTCCTCGTCATTCCAGTCAGTGACGGGCATCACCAGTTCCCTTGCGGGTATTGGTGGTTGGTCGCCAGCAGCAGGGACATCATGAACAGGTTGTGTAGGCACATGTGGTCCATTTTCCAAAAAGTATGGAATCTGGGGATCAGAACCAGATAGGAAGAGTTCCATCCTAGTTTTCCAAAGAGAGAAGTTGTCTTTGTTAAACCTTGGAGGTTTTCCAGCAGAACCGGTATCAAAGTAGTTATCCTTAGCTTGAAGAGCCATTGATTAAGAGAGAGGATCACAAGATTTTTCTTAGAGAAAAAAATGAGAGCTTGTATCTGCTCTGATACCACTTGTTGGTCCCAATGAGGTGACCTTCAAGTAAGGATAGTGTATAGGATTAAAGAAAGCAAAGGTTCCTTTTTTTGAGGGTACTCCCGGGAGGGGGGGTTTAAATATAATCACACAAATTTCACTTTTAAATTCTTTGTTGTATTAACAATATGAATTTACAGATTGTTGCGGAAATAGAAAAGACTACGAGTCTAAACTAAACAATCTAAGTTCTTTCACTATGCACTAGAGTGAGAAGATAAGAAAAGATAGAAGATAGAGGAAATAAGAAAGAAAGGATTAGGGTATTTTTAGGATGAAGAAGAAGTATGGAGAACATCTCTTCACGTCCTATTTATACCCAATGCATTAAATGCATGCAGACTCACTTTTGTGTACGTGTCACATTCTAAGTGGCCCTTTGTACTATTTACTATAAACAAATACTCTTTGCATGGTGTGCAAAAGAGGATGTGAATAAACAGTTGCCTTGAGGTCTGATAAGTACGGAGGGAACAGAAAAGAGACTGTCCTTATGTACTTTTGTGTCAGTAAAGGCGGATAATCCTTTTGTGCATTAGATTAAGACATTACACTAATCCTTCAGGATCAGGATACTGATCAGTGAGGAAGGCTCTGATACTGATGATGATCAGAGGTCACTGTATCCTGATGAGTCTTCAGGATGTCATACGAATTTGAGCAGCCTGCTATCACTGAGTTCCGTCTTCAGATCACGAGCATGCTAGTCCTGTCATCAGCTAATTCTTTGACTTCGCTGATGGTTCTTTGAGTATGACTTTAATGTCTTCAGGAGGTCTTCACTTTGGTGGTCAGGATCAGTAGACTGCAGAACAGACTCATTCGTCTCGTGATCTTGATCCTGATCATTATAAAAAAATAAGTTACAGCATAAGTAACATGGAATAACACTGAACAATCTTAGTGATAATTCCTCAAGCTATAACAGAAGTAAAAACCTATTCACTAAGTAAAGTAACAGGATCATTATCATTTCATCAGGTCTTAGGAGAGTTGGATCAACAACCACGATCGTTCGTTTTAATTTATTGAACATTAACTAATAGGGGTTTTACCTGGAAAGCTTGAGATTTAATCCACCGGTGATCGACCACACGAATGTTCCTCTAGCAGAACTCTAAAACCTGAGCAAACCCGAAAAACCGAACAGATTTTGGGGTAGGGCGGCGTCAAATGTAGAGAGAGAGAGAGGAGGGAGGTTTTCAGGAAACTGTTTTTTGGGATATAAGACTGAATCATGATTTCTTAAGCATAAAGGCTTATTTAAATCAAAAGAGTTCCTATCTTATTTAGTTTCCATAATTATCTGATCCTTTCTTTTTCCCTAAGATAGAATCTTCTAGATAATTATTTCAATTAACTAGTTGTTTTATTATATATTTGTTTAGTCTAATAAATATATAATTCAACTAATTAATTATTAAACCTCAAACTTTGGGACTTCTGACTGAAATTACTCAACTAATTTATAATTAACTACTATAAACCCAATCTCTCCATTTCTGGGTTTTATTTGACTTATTCAATTTATAGGTCCTCACAGGTGTGACCCTCAAGTGTCTTGTAACATTGGATGTGTAATCACTGGTTTGTCAACTTCTGCACATAATTACTAACAGACTCCCGCTTGTGCAAGTTGGCAATACCGTCTTGATCACACGGACCTAAGGAGGCCCCTAGACAGGCGCTTAGGCTAACCAAGTTACAAGAACTCTTATACCCAGATAGGTGATTTAAACTTTTCCGTAAGGAAATAATTTTTACGAATCAACTATTCATAAATTGCGTATATCTTGGCTTTTCCCTTTGCAACACGATATTTCATCTATGAGTATGAGCCTGGATTAAGTCAACTCTAAATACTCATGATTCTGTTTCTCGACTATCCAACCTCTACTGATAGGTAAACGACAAAGAACTAATCAGTTCATTTGGGCATGGCCATGCACTTCATCAGTATATTCAGTCAGTCAAGGGGCCCAGAAATATCTCTCTTCGGAGAAGAGGTGCAAATCTCATCTTGCATATCTGCATTTGACACCATGGCTTTCGCTGAATCTAGTTATGCCCTTTATAGCCACCCTATTACGGCGTAGCGGTTGAACGCACTAAGTATCCAGTAGTCCTCATGATATCAAACCAGATACCTCAGGTGATAGGGACAACCACTGTGAGATTCTACTTATGACAAAATCCAAGAAGTAGTCTCAACCGCGGATCACGTCCGATATTCGCTACTCTATCGAATATCAGTGAAGTTTTTGGTCTACAACTCTTGTAACTGTTATTCAACCACTGATCATAACTACCCAAAAACTCACAATGACTTTAATACCTTATTGGGTTCCCACCACAATAAGTTGTCACGGACAATTTTCGAATGAAAGACTGGAAACTAGTCTCATTCCTGGATTATAAAACATGCAAAATATAAAAGCATTTTCAGAGATTAATTTTGTATAGTCCATATTACACTCTGTAATAATAACAAAATTTATAGCATCTCTTAATTACCTTTTACTGTGTCTATCCAACGTTTGTTAAATACTGGTCTAAATGAAGTATCACCTAACTTCAGTTTAAACCCTTTGATTAATGTTTACCGTTTAATCAACGTGATAACCAAAAATATTACAAGTATTAATACCTACTGATATTATATACTTGTTTAAGCTAACTTTGTTTTGCAAAACACCATAAAACAAAATTTAAGCTTTATCTTGCCATATTCTCTGAACTTGGAGATCTGGACTAACTCCGAGTTTCCCTGAATATGTAAAGTCAAACTGCAACTTTCCTTAGTTGCTGTGTAGATGAATGATTTATATCTGAAATCAGGTTTCTTATTTACCACGCTGGTAAATTCTTAGAAATATTATCTTAGCCTAACACTTTTAATCTTATTAATTTCTCCAACACAATTATTGATTTTAAAGTTAATTATAACTTTATATTGTTTCAAAGTTATGAAACTATATCCTATCTCCTTTTAACTAAAAGGTAGATCTTAGATCTCATGAATTTATATCCTATCTGGATTATAATTCCGAAATCTATCTAATCAATAATTAGTATATATATCTTTTATTCTTTATCACAAATCTGGATATAGAATAAATTGGGCTCCCACTGACTTCTATGAAAACTAACTATTACTCAAAATTAACTATTGACTTAGTCAAAACTTGACTACTTAGTCAATTCTATTTTAAGTAATCAGAATTTTAGCGTTTATATAAAAATTAACTGGATCTTCTAATTAAATCCCAATTCCAAAACTTGGAATTATTTCCTAGTTTTATATATGAACTGATTATATCAACGATCTGTGAGATAATATCCTAAATTCTTTAAAACACATGAGTGACTAATCATAAAACACTTTTATAATCTTTTACTCATGATCGTTTTATTCAAAAACACATTCCTATAACTATAGTACTTCGTGTGTTTTTGACAGTTTTTCATTTTGTCAAAGTGGTATAGTAATCATCAACATCTAGGATCTAAACTTGAATTAAGTCAAAGCTTGACTTTTGACTTTATTCATAACAAGCACAACAGACATTTCAAGGCAATAAATTTTAAAACTTTAAAACTTAAAAACCGTTCAATTTAAAAATTCCCAAAAACATGTAACCTTAAGAACTATGTAACTGTTTAAAATTGAAATGTGTAATTGTTTTAAAATGAAAAACTAAAATGAGATGTCTTGACGATAATCTGATCAACTTTGTGCTTTAGATCCTTGCAATCTCGGGCATTCACTTCTAACCACCTGCAATAAGTGTTTGCACTAGGTATCAGTATACTTGTACATCACACAAGTAAAAAGTGACAAACTAAGCAATCATAAATACCTGAGGTTTATATACCTGCTTCATGATGCCTCGGGCAGTTTTGCCTCCAGTGACCGACTTCATTGCATGTGAAGCAACGATTTTCGGTCCTTGCTTTTGTTAGGCTTAACCTTCTTGCCCTTGCCCTTGATGTTTTCACGAACCTTGGGTGCACTCTGGATGGCCTGAACTGGACCTTTTCCTTTGCTGGTGCCTCCATGCCCATGCTTCTTCTTTACTCCTCCATCCCTCACCATCAGCACATCCTTGGGCTTGCTTTTGGCTCCCATATTCAACTCAGCAGTCTTAAGCATGGAGTGCAATTCGGCTATTGACTTCTCCATGTTATTAATGTTATAGTTGATTACAGAAGGCTTGTAATCTTCTGACAGTGAGTTGAGTATAGTATCCGTTGCTAGCTGCAACGGAACTGGGTGCCCGAGCCTTTCCAAGTGATCCATGTGCCGTTTCATCTTCATAACATGGTCACTTACTGAGGTCCTTCTGATTATCTTGCACTCGTTGAATGCCTTTGTGGCATCATAACGTTCTGTGCGTGCTTGTGTTTGGAACATGTCCCTCAACTGGCGGATCATGTCGTAAGCATTTGTGTTCATGAGCCCTGTTTGGAGATATGGGCTCATGGTTGCAAGCATAAGACAACCAACGTCTAGCAGGTCATCTGAATGCTTTTTGTGAGCATTTCTGACAGCAGTTGGAGCGTTACCTGGAGGGGCCTCTCCTAAAGGCTCTTCTAGGACGTCCATTTCCTCTCATGCCTGAGCATAATCATCAGATTGCGCTCCCAATCGAGGAAATTGGGACCGGTGAGTTTATCCTTCTCTAGGATGGAGCGAAGAGAAAGATTGTTTATGTTGGATACAGTGTTAGCCATCTATACATAAAATTGGTTTTAACAACTGTGAATAGACTAATTCCAATAAATATCAATAAACCCTTAAATGATCAATTTATTGGACTAGGATCCCAATTACATACGCCCTGATGAGCGGTGTGTTCACGTCCCACCAGGTCCACGTACTAATTAGGTAGGTAAGGACTTTTACCAATCATATCTAACTGACATGACTCCTATATCTTTTCGGGACAACGGTAACTATCCGTACATGTTTCAGTCCCTCTAAGTGCTTTTTGGCCTGGTACCACCTGGTGAATCTAAACAGAACCAAAACAGATCTCTCCATTTCAGGATTTGGACACTTTACTCTGGCCGGTACCACCCGGAGATAATTCGCAGAGTCTTGTTAATCCCCTCCAGCTTCGGTTTGAACGCGGACGTTCAAGGTGTGGTCACTCACAACGCCCGCGTACCTTACGCTAGAGGTGTCCCTAGATGGGTTGTACTACTGATCTATGATTTATCGGGGTTTTTAATTAATTTCTGAAAAACCTTTTAATGTCCAGTTATTTAGAAAATTGTAACTTTTGGAAAAACTGATTGTTTAAACAGAAGGAAACTGATGTTTAAACTAAATGTTTCAAACATACGCTGTTTTAAAACTAATTGTTTTAAAAGGCTCTTGCTAATTAAAACTAACTGTTTTAAAAGCATACTTGCTAATCAAAACTAGCTGTTTTGATAGCATGCTAGTTGACCAAAACTAACTGTTTTATCAACTTGCCTTTAAACAATCTATTTATAATCTTGCAGGTTTTAAATAAAATCTACCGTTTAAAAAGGTTTTAGAAAAAGTCGGTGATTTTAATTTTAAAACCTATTCGTTTTGTGATATAATCTAGTTTTAAAACTCTTTTTATTTTAAAACTACTAACATACAAGATATCACAAATAAACAATCACAACCACGCAGTTAAAATCTATAACTACACAGTTAAGATAGGTTATAGTTTTGCCAACTTTATTCCTAAGGACCATTAATGACCTATAGTATTTTCTATTTCTTCGTGAATCTCCCACTGGCTTTGGCATCCCCGATGGAACTCCGTGACAAAAACTCAATCCTTTTCGCGTGCTCCCACTGGCCTCGGCTCCCCGATAGAAACACTAAAAATACTATCCTAAGGTCCTTTTACAAAAGGGTTGCAAATGGCTCGCATGCCTCCCCATATTATAATTCAATGGTCTAAGTTGGCGAAAACTATATATATATATATATATATATATATATACAAACATAGAGGAGCCTTCATGTAAAAACCATTTTTTTTGTAAAAACCCGTAAAAACCGACTAAAAAATAAATTTTTTAACGATTTTTTCCATCAAATGTTAGAATTGATATGTTGTTTCACATATAGTTTTTTTCATAAGATGAATATCATCCATGAATTTGTTTTATAATATGAATAAAAATGTTGCATATTTTCGATTCATAATATGAATAAAAATTTTATTTTTTCATGGATGATACTTACATTATGAAAAAATATATATGTGTAACAATAGTTAATATCATAGTATTTGATAAAAAAAATCCTTAAAAAAAATATTTTTTAGTTGGTTTTTACGGGTTTTTACAAAAAAAGTGGTTTTTATTTGATTATTCCTCTACAAACATATATATATATATATATATATATATATATATATATTCTAACAACCACGCAATAAAATATAGAGTATAACACAAGCAATATATTAAAACGTAAGGCAAACCTAGATCCGTTAAAAATTATCTCATGTTGTTAATTGCAAAACCTGAAACTAACTGTTTTATAAACCGACGAATATTTTGTAAAAAAAAGATTTTTCCCTTTTAAAAAGATTTATAAACAATAAAATTATTTTATAAAGCCAAAATCTATTTCATGAAATATTCGTCTTTTATCCAAAAACAGTATCAAACCGGGTCATCCGAACAAACTGATCGGTGAAAAACATTGACCCGTAAATTGTGTCGCGGTTTGACCAACTAGTCAAAAACATGACACAAAAATACATCTGACGAGACGTGTCAAAAGTTTGGTTTGATAATTACAATTGAGGATAATTAATCCCTTTAAAATTAAAACAACTTGGATAAAACTTAAAACCAACAAAACCTTTTTGGGCCTCAAGCTAAGCCCAAAAACTGGGCTTAGGACTTGTAAACTGTTGGGTTTTTCGGGTCGGATAAACAGATAATTAATTAACGCAGCGGATAAAAAACTAACCCGAACAGAGATCCAACCGCAATTTATCAAACACAATTATCAAGGGGGTTTTCTCGCGTTTACCTTTTTGACGATACGAATAAACCTCCGGATGCTAGTGAGGGATACACCGCTACTGCACCACCGTGAGACTGGCTGCTAGACCGCCTTGGATTTGATCGGAAAAACTCCGGCGTGTGTGTTGCTTGTGTGCGTGGCTGGCGGCCAAGAGAGAGCGAGAGAGAGGTTTGTGATTCTTGGTGAAGAAGTTAGAATGAAATCAGATTTAGTTTCTATTACCCTAACCCTATATTTATATAGGTAATTATGGTAATGATACAGAATCCAAACCAAATACAAACTCTCAATAATTTCCTTAATTAATTTATACTTATCAATTAAGTAATTATCTATAAATAATAAATAAACAATTTATTATTTATTTTTCTCTTAATAATTAATTCAACCTAATTAGTTATTTTCCACACATTTAATCCAATAGGTCTCGGGTTGGGTGTGTAGCAGTGTGACCCACTAGTGTCTTATAACATTGGATATGATAACCCTAATTACTGTCTTGCACATAATCCCTTCAGACTCCCACTTGTGCCAGACCAGTAACTTAACTGTCATCATTAGCCTAAGGAGGTCCCTAGCCAGACACTTAGGTTAACCAGGTTATAAGATCTCTTATAGCCAGAGATACGATTTATATTTGAATTGTACACAGGTTCATTCCCTTTACACACGATATTTCTAAAGTGGGTTTTAGACATGGAACTGAGATAGTTCAATCATAAACTCAAGTATTTCCTGACTCTGATCTCGATTGCCTGCAGTAATGGAACTTCCAAATAACCTACTATTATTCTATCCGAGCGTGGCCACGCATTTCTGCCAATCTTAATCGCCAGGGGGGCCGGAAATATCTCTCCCATAAAGGAGGTGTAAATCCCTTCTTGACTACCCGCATCTGCAACCATGGCTTCCGCTGCATCTAGTCATACCCCTTATGGCCACCCAGTTACGGTGCAGCGTTAGAGCATGCTAAGAGTACAGTAGTCCTCATGATTACAGACCAGATATCTCAGGTCAAAGGACAACCTATCATCAAGTCAATGCTTATGACATAGGCTCCATGAAGCAGACTTGAAATTGGTCACCTCCAATACTCATTCACTCTGATAAGTATTTATGAATGTCTAACTATACCAACTGTATATCAAACACTTGATAATAGCGTTATAACCCTACTGAGATTCCTATCTCAATAAGTTGCTACGGAAATTTAGATTTTTCACAAGCATAAAAATCATGGATAACCTTAAATATGCAAAAAGTAATTTTTGAAACATTTTAAAACAATATCTCTTTATTTCCAACACACTGTGAAATAAACTCCTATAATGTATCAAAATATTACATTTATAATCGATAACATAAACTAACTACTAGTGTCCAGGTACTGCATCCCTATGGAACTAGCATGCCCCTCATGCTTTGCTCTAGCAAGTGGATTAGTTAGTGGATCTGCAACATTTTCATCCGTCGGAATTTTGCATATTCTCACATCTCCTCTTCCAATGATCTCTCGGATGAGGTGATACTTCCTGAGTACATGTCTCGACTTGTGATGTTCTCTGGGCTCCTTTGCTTGCGCTACTACTCCAGAGTTATCACAGTAAATATCTATGGGTCTAAAGATACTGGCTACAACTCTTAGATCCGAGATAAAATTCCTGAGCCAGACTGCCTCCTTTGCTGCATCTGATGCTGCAATGTACTCAGCCTCTGTGGTAGAATCTGCTATGGTGTCTTGCTTCGAGCTCTTCCACGAGATCGCGCCTCCATTCAGGGTGAATACATATCCCGACTGTGATTTAAAATCATCTCTGTCGGTCTGAAAACTAGCGTCAGAATAGCCTGTGACACTAATCTCGTCTTCAGATCCTCCAATGACCAAGAACATTTCTTTAGTCCGTCTCATGTACTTGAGAATGTTCTTGACAGCCACCCAATGGGGATTCACCTGGGTTCTGCTGGTATCTGCTCGTAACACTTATCGAGTAAGCAACATCAGGCCTTGTACATAACATGGCATAGATAATTGATCCAATTGCAGAAGCATATGGAATCAATTTCATCTTGTCCTGATCTTCACTAGAAACAGGACATTGTGCTTTACTTAGCACTATGCCATGCTGCATCGGGATAAATCCTTTCTTGGATTCATCCATCCTGAACCGTTTCAAGATTTTGTCAATGTATGTACCTTGGATTCATCCATCCTGAACCGTTTCTATAGATCTTTATACCAAGTATATAGGCGGCTTCTCCAAGGTCTTTCATTTGGAAACATTTGCTCAACCAAGTCTTCACGTTCTGTAAAGTTGGTATATCGTTTCCAATGAGTAGAATATCATCTACATATAAGACCAAGAAGGTCACTACGCTCCCACTGAACTTCGTGTAAACACATGGCTCAAACTCACTTTTAGCAAAACCAAATTCCTTGATTCGCTCATCAAAGTGTAAGTTCCAGCTCCTGGATGCTTGCTTTAATCCATATATGGATTTTAGCAGTTTGCAAACTTTATCAGGATTCTTTGGATCTACAAAACCTTCCGGTTGTTGCATGTAGACATCCTCTGTTAACTTCCCGTTCAGGAAGGTCGTCTTAACATCCATTTGCCAAATCTCGTAATTAAAGTACGCTGAAATGGCCATCAAAATCCTGATAGATTTTAACATAGCTACTGGTGAAAAAGTTTCATCATAGTCGATACCATGAGTCTGCGTGAAACCTTTTGCAACCAGTCTAGCTTTGAAAGTGTGCACGTTACCGTCCATATCAGTTTTCTTCTTGAAAACCCATTTACGTCCAACAGCCCTACAGTGTTGGGGTAAATCTGTCAACTCCCATACTTGGTTGTCGTACATGGACTGCATCTCTGCCTTCATGGCCTCCTGCCATTGTTCAGACTCACTGCCTGACACAGCTTCTCCATAGGAGGTTGGTTCATTCAAGTCTCCATCATCCTGGGAGACTAGGAACCCAAGATACCTATCTGGTTCTTGCCTTACCCTAGTGGATCTGCGAAGGTCCTGTGTTTGCACTTCCTCAACCGTCTCTGGTTGAGCCTCAACATGCTCTTGTTGAGTAACTGGCTCAACTATCGGTAAAGTGTCTTCTTCCTCTACTTCCTGTAGGTCTACATCGTTTATGGTATTCTCAGTACTGAGAAACTTGTCCTCCAGAAATTCTCCATTCCGAGCTATAAAGACTTTATTCTCGGTAGGATTGTAGAAGTAGTATCCCACAGTTGTCTTGGGATAACCTACGAAGAAGCACTTATCTGATTTGGGTTTGAGTTTCTCAGAGGTTGGTCTCTTGACGTATACCTCACAACCCCAAATCTTCAGAAAAGACAATTTAGGTTTCTTACCCGTCCATATTTCGTATGGTGTCTTTTCTACCGATTTAGTCGGCACTCTGTTCAGTATGTGAGCCGCTGTTTCGAGCGCATGTCCCCAAAATGACACTGGTAGCGAGGAACGACACATCATTGACCGTACCATATCTAGTAAAGTACGATTCCTCCTTTCTGACACACCATTCATCTGAGGTGTATACGGAGGTGTGAGTTGTGAAATAATCCCACATTCCATCAAATGATTGTCGAATTCCTGACTCAAATATTCCCCACCTCGATCTGACCGTAGAAACTTGATCTTCCTGTCAAGTTGATTCTGTACTTCATTATGAAATTCCTTAAATCTTTCAAAGGCTTCAGATTTATGTCTTATCAGGTAGACATAACCATATCTACTGAAATCGTCAGTAAAAGTGATGAAGTACTGGTATCCTCCCCTAGCCACATGACTGAAAGGACCACACACATCTGTGTGTATTATTCCTAACAATTCATTTACCCTTTTGTTATCTTTATTGAAAGGTTGCTTTGTCATCTTGCCAGATAAACAAGATTCGCAATTGTCAAAGGGTTTAAAATCGAAAGACCCAAGGAGTCCTCCTTTCTGGAGTTTCTCTATGCGTTTCTTGTTTATGTGACCTAGACGACAATGCCAGAGGTAAGTCTGATCCTCAATTTCTTTGGATCGTTTACTTATATGATAGACTTCTTTGTTTTCTTGTAGATTTAACACATATAGACCATTGGATGGAGTTGCTTTGAAATAAAAGACATCATTTTTAAAGCAAGAAATAAGTTTATAATCGTATTTATAATAAAAACCTTGGTCTACAAGTAAATCGAAAGAAATAACATTTTTGATCATCTTTGGAACATAATAACAGTTTTCAAGTTCCAAAACTAGACCTGAGGGTAAACTAAGACTATAGGAACCTACAGCTTCAGCTACAAGCATCGTGCCTTCACCGACTCTTAGGTTCAAACGGTCCTTCCTCAGTGTCTCCTTTCTATTGAATCCCTGTAAATGATTACATATGTGGTTACCACTGCCTGTATCAAGTACCCATGATTCATAAGAAGTGATCAAACAGTCTATCATAAAGATACCTGGTGCATCGGGTAAACCGATGTCTAGCTGGTCGATGTCCATCGAGTGAGCATAAATATCCTTGCTACCACATTCTGGGCAACTTAGATCTCCCAGCTCGTCAATCCAATCCGCATCCATGAGTTCAGCAGGTGCTGCGGGTTTTGGCTCTAGACTGGCCAAAATATCCTCATGGAGCTTTGCCACGTTTCTCTTTGGTTCTCCAATGTATGCACTAACTGTGTTACGTATCGCGTCCGTGAGAGAGAACCACATGAGATGTACTAGTTCCTCCTGAACCATCTTATATCCCATGCGTGACAAACTTTTAAAGAGCTTCCTCATTTCCAGAAGATGATCTTTAACAGATTGACCCTTTTCCAGTTTCAGAGAGTAGATCTCTTTCATGATCAGATACTTCCCACTCTTCTTATATGTTAGTGTTATGTTTATAAATAGAAGTTGAGGGACCTATTGTGAAAGTTGTGTATTCTTAGGGATGAGGTATAAATACCACATTGCCATGTATTGTACTTTGAACGTTCATTTTGGAAGATCAATGACAATATGACTTACTCTCAATACTTTCTCTCTCTACATCTTTCTCTTTTATGTTCTTGAGTTTGCATCATAATCTTACTTAGATTGTGATAGATTTGGATTCATTTGCACTTACAATTGGTATCAGAGCAGGATCTACTGCATTTTGTTGAAGATTCTCATGGATTGAAGAGAAGTTTTTGAAGTTTTGAAGATTTGAAGATACTCAACAATGGAGGTTTATGAAGATTTTGAGTTTTTTGGTTGATTTTTCATGAGTTTAGGCTTGAATTCATGAATAATCATGATCTTTGATTGATTTTGTATAGATTGAGATAGGTTTAGTGGTGAAATTGAAGATTTTTGAGTTAGAAAATGAAGAAAGTTGACATATTCATATGTCTCGAGTCATAGAAACTTAGTGTATCTTCATATATCTCGAGATTCATATGTCTCGTGACTTACTGTACATGTCTCGAGACTTCAAGATGGCATCTCGAGACGTGGGTTGTTAGTACTCGAGTTGAAGTCACGAGTTATTAGTTAGAGTATAAGTCAAGAAGGCGTGATAAAGACACGAGACGACATCTCGAGTGGTATTGTTTATCACTCGAGACAGCTTCATGAGAGTTCCTGTTCAAATCTCGAGACAGTATCTCAAGGGTTCATGTTCGCATCTCGAGACAGTATCTCGAGGGTTACTGTTCACCTCTCGAGACAGTATCTTGAGGGTTACTGTTTATATCTCGAGTCATCAACTTGAGGATCAGTGTTCGTTTACTCGAGACAACATCTCGAGTCTTTGTTCATATCTCGAGTCAATCATCTCGAGACTCACTATTTTTCTTCTCGAGACAGTATCTCAAGAGTAATCATACATATCTCGAGTTCACTCTCGAGACATCTCGTAGCTATCTCAAATCATTCAAGAGGTTGAGAATCTAATAAATCAGTAGAAGAGATCCTGAAGATAAAATGAATCCTGCAAGCAAAAGAGAAGACATGGCAATGGGATCTGATTCCAAAGCACCAGTGCTATTCAAGGACGAATATGAGTTATGGGTGACAAGGTTCAGACTGTATGTAAAGAGAAAAGATAAAGGGAATCTGATATTGAAATCTATTGACTATGGACCAAAACAATTACCAACACATTTGGTTCAAGGAGTAAGAGTGGTGAAGGAGTTTGAAGAAATGGATGATGCAGAAAAAGCCCACTATCTGATAGATCTTGAAGCTCAAAACTGTCTAATTCAGGCAATTCCAAATGATATATACAGAAAACTTAACAGTTATGATGATTCAGCCAAATCCATATGGGATCAACTAGAGAAGATCATGCTAGGATCTAAAGTGGGAAATCAGTTACGTATTACAACTCTAATGGATAAGTATGAAAATTTTAAGATGAAGGATGGTGAATCATTGGAAGATGCTTATGATAGATTTTTCATATTAATGAATGATATGAAGAAGAATAGGATCCACAGATCAGAGATGGATTTCAGTGTAAAATTCATAAATAATCTTCCATCAGACTGGAAGCCATTTACCAGATTTGTTAAGCAACATAAAGCCCTTAATGAACTCAAAGTTTTATGAGGTGTTTGAGAATCTAAAGCTGTTTGAAGAGGAAGTTGAAGAAGCTATGTTTGAGAAGAAAAAGAAAGAGAAGGCAGAAGAAGAATCACTTGCTTTGTTATCTGAAAGGAAGAAAGGGAAGAGTGCAATCAAGAAGGTTAAATCAAATGTATTTGAAGTTTTGGATGATGAGGATGATGAAGAAAGTGAAGATGAAGAAAGGGATTTAATGTTTCAAAGTCTGCTAACTCTAACAGAGGCTTATAGAAAGAAGTATTATAGCAAGCCAAATGCAAACAACAGAAGATTCTCATCTAGAGGAAGGGGTTTCACCAGAAGTGCTCAAAATCAAGTACAGAATATTGCTCCAAGAGGTCAAGGTACTTATGTAGATAAGTATGCTACAAAGGGAGTTGAAGAAGATAAAGAGGTTGCTGAGATAGTTGAAGAAAAGAAGACAAATGAAAACATAACTTGTTTCAAGTGTGGGAAAAAAGGGTCATGTGGCTAGGATATGCCCTGCAAAGCTATCTAAAGTTGAGATTCTGAGGAAGAAACTGGAACTGGCAGAAAAACAGGAGCAAGGGTTGGTGTTAATGGCTGATGATGAGGAATGGTTAGATGTATCTGACACTGAAGATCAAGCACAAATGTGTTTCATGGGACTGATGGAGGAGGAATCTGATGAAGAGGAAGAAGAAAGTTCTGATCCGCAAACGGTAAGTGATTCTAAATTTATTGAATTTAAAAACAAATTGCTTGAAATGACAAATCCAATTCATATGAAAAATCAAGAACTTGAAGTTGTCATTTCAAACCAAACTCAAGAAATTACTGAGTTAATTCAACAAAGGGATAATCTTTCTTCTACTGTTGACAAGTTGAATGACTCAGTAAATGAACTTGAGCATCTGAAACAACAAAATCAGATTTTGAAATCAGAAATTGAGTTTCTAACTCTCAGTTTAACATCAGAAAAAGATAATGTTTCTTCTTTAAATTGTACAAGATTGGACAATCAGAGCACACATTTTTTCTAAATAAACCATATGCAGATAGAGATTTATTCTCAAAAGAAGGTCTTGGCTTAAAAATCCTCAATATTTGAAAAAGCCTTAGAGGAAAAACCTGCATTTTATAATCTCACTGATCTGACAATGAGTGCTAGATTTCCAATTTTAAAAGGATTTGAAATGAAAGAAGAATTTTCTAAAATGCAGGAGATAAAGAAGCATGATCCATTGTATCATGGTGATAAATACCACAGAGTGAAATTTGTATATAGTTCTGATAACCTCAAAATTAATTCTTCAAATGTATTGTTTACAGTCAGAATCACAATGGGAAAATGATGGTACTTTAAAGCCATATGTTCCAACTTTAGAGCTTGAAAAGAAAATTTCTGAGTTGGAAAATAAAATTCAAGAGTTATTAAAACAAAATGAAGCTCTTATTTCTAAAAATAAGAATTTTGTAACTTGGAACTCTTCTGTGACTGCTTCTAAAAGTTTTGTTTCTGATATACTAGATGAGTTAGTTTCATCTGTTTCAAACTCTATTTTTGATATACCTGATTCTAATTGTGATTCTGAAACTCAAGATTCATCTTCAAAATATACACTGAAGGTTTAGATGATATTCAAGAAGACATTATTAGAGTTGTCACATCTGATGGATATGTGGAATATAAGGAATCATCAGCAATAGCATCAACTGATCTTGATATACACCATATCAAAATTATCTCCAGTTCTGGTGGGTCGATACATGGATCTTCTTCTTCTGTTTCTTCTAAAGTTCAGACAATTTGTTAAAGATGAAATTCTTTGTTTAAACAAGAAACATGAATCTGAAAAGAAACAATTTGAAAATACCATAAAACAACTCAGAGTAGAACTTGCACATCATAAATGTGACTCACAATTTTGGTTTAGCAAATGTAACTCTTTGACAAAAAGTCATGAAAGATTAGTTGAAAGACTATCTGTGTATGAAGAGGGACTACATTATGCTGGTAAAAACCAAAATATTATCTCTCATTTAGTAACTGAGGACTACATCAAGTCTGTACGATTTACTCAGGGTGTAAAATCAATGTTGCAACATTTTCAAAAGCAACTTGATTTGAAAAAGAACAACACAAATATTGATACACCTGAGAAATCTGAGAAAATTTTTCCGCAAGTACAGTCAAGATTCAGTCAAGCTTTAAACCATTTGATATTTGTGCAAATGTATCTACAGAGGATGTGAGCCAAGCACTGAAGTCAAGACAGAAGAAGAAGCTAAAGAGTAGGTCTAGAAAGCGTGTTCCTAGTATGCAGTATTCATCAAGTTTTGTTACTTCTACTAATAGACGGAGTTCATTTTCATTCAATAAGAATCATGTACCTTTTAATAATTCAAGCATAAATAAAAAGGCTACTATGATTTCTTCAAATTCTCAACATGCAGATAAACTCATACTATGCTCATTAACTCTTGTGATCTTTCTTCTTCTGTCTCTAACTTCTTACCCTTCAAGAGATTTATTCTGCGTCAAGGCATCAAATATTTTTGGGATCCAATTTACGAGTATATAAGAATTTTTCAGCTAAAGGGCCCATTTTAAATGGGTTCCTAAATCTGCTTGATTTTACTCTTTGCAGGCCAGTCATAAGTGGTACCTTGATTCCGGGTGCTCCAAACATATACTGGAAGAAAAGAAATCCTGTCAAATTATAAAGAAGAATATGGTGGATCTGTAAAGTTTGGTAACAATGAATTAGCTCCAGTGGTTGGTCAAGGTGACATTGTATGCAAAGATATTACTATTAAGAATGTGGCTCATGTTGTTGGTCTAAATCATAATCTTTTCAGTATTGGCAAATTTTGTGACAAGGATTTGGAGGTAAATTTTAAGAAAAGACGATGTGTTGTCAGAACTGAAGAAGGTAGAGAGTTATTAGTTGGTTCTCGACGAACAAATCTCTACACTATTAGACTTCAACATAAGCTACAATCTTCATCATCTTGTCTTATTACTAGATCCTCTTTAAGACAAGCTGTCTTATGGCATAAACGATTATCTCATTTGAATTTCAGATACATTGATAAAATTGTTAAACATCAACTTGTATCTGGAATTCCAATGATCAAATTTGAACAAGAGGAAATGTGCTCTGGATGTGAAAAAGGCAAAATGAAACGTGCATCTCATCCTCCCAAACCTGAACAAGGATCTAAATCTCCTTTGAGTCTGTTGCATATGGATTTGTGTAGGCCTATGAAGTTTCAGAGTTTGGCTGGGCGTAAATATATTTTGGTTATGTTGATGATTTTTCAAGATATACTTGGACGAAGTTCTTAAAAACTAAAGATGAAACATCATCTCTTATTATCAATTTTATCCAAAGCTGTTCAAGTACAACTTAAACGTCCATTCAAACTGTTAGAACTGATAATGGTACGGAGTTCAAAAATAATGTCTTAAATCATTTTACAATTCTTTTGGTATTACTCAAACTTTTTCTGCTGCAAGAACTCCGGAACAGAATGGGGTAGTTGAGCGTAGAAATAGAACTCTTGTTGAAGCAGCTCGTTCTATGCTTGCTGAAAGTCAACTACCTCAATACTTATGGCTGAGCGGTCAATACTGCATGTTACACACAAAATCTTCAATTATTCATAGGAGATTTGGTCAAACCCCCTATCATATTTTGTTTGGCCGTGTTCCGTCTGTTGGACATTTTAAAGTGTTTGGCTGCAAGTGTTTTGTTTTGAATGAAATTGAAAATAGGGGTAAGTTTGGGCCTAAGTCGGATGAGTTGTTATTTGTTGGCTATTCTGAGTCTTCAATAGCATACAGGGTACTGAATAAACAGACAAGGATAGTATCTGAAAGCGTCAATGTTCATTTTGATCCAATTACTGAATTATCTTCAGCCAATTCATCTTCATTTTGCTACTAATCCTGTTGTGATTGCAGATTCTACGACTCAAGACTCTTCTATGTCTTCTGAATCGTCTCATGTTTCTTATCTTGATTATTTGTTTCAGTCTGTATATGATGATTTTACTAATGCTCCTTCTTCCTCAACAGGAAATGCACTTGCATCATTACCTCTCTCTTCATCTTCTGATTCAGTGATAAATTCCTCTTCTCAGAATGATCAACATACATCAGTTTCTGTTGATACACAATCATCTGACACATCTCCCTTGTCTGTGCCTGAATTTTCTTCTATGCCTGCTCAGTCTACATCTGCTGATCAAGATATTCCTTCATCTTCCCCTATAGATGTTTCTGATGAAATTCTTGAGCCATCCACTACCTTGATACCTGTTGAGCCTTCGGTTTCCTCACTATAGACATTATTGAACCAGCTTCAATCAATGATCAGACACCTTTACCTCATACAGTCAAATGGACTCGTAGTCATCCGATTGAACTGATTATTGGTGATCCTACGTCAACTATCAAAACAAGAGCTGCAACGGCAAATGAATGCAATTTTTCAGTTTTCCTAAGTGATACTGAACCGACTCGGGTTTCTGATGCTTTGCAAGACTCTGACTGGGTCACGGCCATGCAGGAAGAACTGAATCAATTCTCAGCTCTTAAAGTGTGGAGGTTGGTGAAGAAACCTGCTGACAAATCTATTATTGATACCAAGTGGTTGTTTAAAAACAAGAAAGATGACATGGTACCATATTCGTAATAAAGCACGACTTGTAGCTAAAGGATACCGGCAACAAGAAGGTATTGATTACGATCAAACGTTTGCTCCGGTTGCTCGTCTAGAAGCTATTCGCATGTTTCTGGCATATGCTGCGTATAAAGACTTCACTGTCTTTCAAATGGATGTCAAAACTGCGTTTTTGTATGGTCATTTAAAATAAGAAGTCTATGTCTCTCAACCGAAAGGCTTTGTTGACCCTGTTCATCCAGACTATGTCTATGTTCTGGATAAGGTGCTTTACGGGTTGAAGCAAGCTCCACGGGCGTGGTATGAAGAGTTGTCATCATATCTTCTCTCAAAAGGTTTTAAGAAAGGTTCAGTGGACTCCACTTTATTCATCATGAAAGAAGGCGATCATATAGTTGTCATCCAGGTGTATGTTGATGATATTATTTTTGGATCTACTAGCAAAGACTTGTGCAAAAGTTTGAAACATCATGACACAAGAATTTAAGATGAGCATGATGGGTGAGATTAATTTCTTTCTTGGACTGCAAGTGAAACAGTTTTCTGATGGCATCTTCATTAATCAGTCAAAATACATTTTTGATCTGTTAAAGAAGTATGATATGTCCACTTGCAATTCAATTGGTACTCCAATGGCAACGGTAATACGATTGGACCTGATCATGAAGGAAAGGATGTGGATCTCGTACATATCGGGGTATGGTTGGTTCTCTAATGTATCTTACAGCTAGTGGGCCTGATATCATGTTTGCTACGTGTGTGTGTGTGTGTGTGCTCGTTACCAGGCAAAGCCAAAAGAATCACATTTGTTGTTGTTAAACGGATTTTTCGATACTTAAAGGGAACTCCATATTATGGGCTGTGGTATCCAAAAGGTCTTGGTTTTGAACTTCAAGCATATTCTGATGCTGATTATGGTGGGTGTAATATGGACAGAAAAAGCACGTCAGGTCATATACAGTTATTAGGAAACAAGTTGGTGTCTTGGGCATCAAAGAAGCAATAGTGTGTCTCTACTTCAACTGCTGAATCTGAATATGTTGCTGCTGCAAGTTGTTGCTCTCAGGTACTATGGATGCAGACACAGTTACGGGATTATGGATTTGTGTATAAGAAGATTCCTGTATACTGTGACTCAAAAAGTGCTATTGCTATTTCTGCAAATCCTGTTCAGCACTCCAAAACCAAGCACATTGATATCAGGTATCATTTTTGAAAGACAATGTGGAAAAAAAATATTGAGCTGTATTTTGTTAACACTGAATTTCAGCTTGCTGATTTATTCACCAAGGCTTTAGATGAGAAGCGTTTCAAGTTTCTAATCTCTAGACTTGGTATGATTGATAAAAATATTTAAATATCCTATAGTGGGTAATTGTTTATATCCAAATTACCTTGCTATACAATTTCAGAATTAATTGTATGTCTCTATATTCTGAATATCTTCAATTACTCCACTATTTGTTATTTCTTTCTTTTATTTTATTTTACCTTTATTGTCTTTCTTAATCAGCTCTACATTGCATATGTTTTGTGTCTGCTAATCTGTCTTTCAAGTGCTTGCAACAGTTCAGGGGGAGTATCTGATCTCAGTCTACTGGTATGTGTTTAAACTCATTCAGCTGATTCAGGTATGCTCAAGTGTAAGGGGAGTGAATATATTATACATTTTAGGGGGAGTGGAAAGTTTGTTTACTTCTCTTAAGAAGTTGATCAACTCTCGAGACATTACACTGTTCATGTCTCGAGTGGTGTCTCGGGTAGTGTCTCGTGTATGGCAAATCACCGTGACTATCTCGAGTGCCTATCTCGAGTGTCTATCTCGAGTGTCTTTCTCGAGTGTGTCACGCGGGCATCTATCTCGAGGATTCATCTCGAGTACCTATCTCGAGTGACTATCTCGAGTGTCTATCTCGAGTGTCTATCTCGAGTTGATCACGTGTCTATCTCGAGCACTTATCTCGAGTAACTAACTCGAGTTCCATCTCGAGTTGTCTCGAGTCTCTTTCCGTGACTAATTCTTATCTCGAGTCTTGTCTCGTGACTATCTCGAGACTCTTCCGTGTCTTATTTTTATCTTGAGTACTTTCAAATATCTCGAGACTCTTCATATTGACACGGTCTCGAGACTGACAAACCAATCATCTTTTGACACGTGGCACTCTCATCATTTTCAAATCTGATGCTATAAATGCTTCATTCCTTTCTCATATTCACTCTTTCTGAATATTCACTGTTCGTGCGAAGATCTTTGAAGCCGAAGACTATTTTCTTTTTTCTTGTATTAGCATTTGTTAGTGTGTGTACTTGTAATCGTTTCACGAGTCTCTACGATTCCTATAGGTATTCATTCTTAATCATGTACCGAATAGGATAGTAGCTAACTTGTTTTGTAGTCACTAATCGCTAATATGGGGTTAAATAACTTGGGTTTGTATCCTTCCCTGTAAATTTTTAAATAAGTGTGAATGATTCATTGATTCGAATCATGTGGACTTGAACTAATACATTGCTCGTATATGACCTTCAAATCCATGGATATTATTGAACTCAGTAAATTGAATATTGAATAATATATATATAACACATTAATGTGTCTTTATCAGTTTGATACTCAAATGAACTAAAATTGATAAAATTGCATTAGAATGAAAGTGTCATGAACGTAATCTATTTACTGAGTTCGTGATATAAATAATGGTCATGTTTTTGTTTTCTCTAAAAATTCAAGTCCCACACCTAATGGATTTCTCATGTTCAAATCCATTTTTTCTCAAATAAATAAATAAATTGGCTCAAAGATGATAATGATTTACAATCTCTAATCATCTTGTATCTCTCAGATATGGCAGACTATGAATTTCCCGATATCGAGACACTTGAGATTCCTCACATACTTTCCGAATGAACTTCAATGCATCAACCTCATCTGGATGCTGATAGGCAGTTATTACAGGCTGCTCTTTTCTTGAACAACGACCAAACAATGTGGCGTATTCTCTGTTTGCTAAGACTCATGCTCCAGTGATAGCAGAGATTCTGAAGAACCATCCATTATTTGTTACGCTCACCAAAGAAGTGGCAGTTCCTTTATTGTATGTTCAACAAGCGTAGAAGCTACTAGAGTTCCATGAGACTGCCGATCGGAGTTATTACACAACAAGTTGATCACTTCATTATCAGCTTTGGTCTCAACAAGTTTAGATATCTGTTAGGATTTCCTTCTGCCATAAGTCGGCCTGGTGCAGTTCAATTTGAGCCATTTGATAGTTTGGATGAAGCATTAGCTAGTGTGCGCTCTATAGGGTATGATGGAGAATCTACGGGCTTCCTCAGCATTCAACAAGTCTCATTTGCCACGAACGTACAACACTTTGTTCACCATTCTCAACCGGTGCTTAACTGGGAAGAAGACTGCTCATGACACGGCTACACAATCGATGATTCTATTGTTTCAAGGAGTGCTGTTTAATCGTCACTATGACTATGCAGCACTAGTTTTTCATGACATTCAAGCGCTTAAAGGCCGGAAAGTTAATCATTTGGCTTATCCTCGGTTTCTTAGCATTCTGATTGCGAGTGCTATGGAGCAGAATCCGGAGATACCTCGAAGACTTTCTTCTGAAAAAGCCAAGTCTTTCCCTTTTCAGTCTATTCGTTATCCACCAACATATTTGCTCCAGAAGTTCCTTTGTTCAGTGAACTTCTTGCCTATGCTGATCAGGAAGTGTCGAGTGTTAGAGCGTATAGGTCACAATTTGCATCTATGGTCCAACCAGAACCGGGGGACCTTCCCAGGGTGCCATCCTTAGAGGTGAGGGTATAGAACCTAGGGACCAGCGATCACGGGATCCTGGTCAGGGTGAGCAGAGGGAAAATACCGAGAGGGGACTTGGTGGGGATCTTCCTAATCAGCCAGCTCATTCTTCAACTGTGAATGTTGCTGCTCAAATAGGCCAGATTAGCTCTGAGGTGCCTATGGATGATGTATTCGCGGCAGCTGATGATGAGCATGCGGTTAATCAGCCTTTCTTGCAAGAGGAACAAGATGATCAACTGGTTGATTATGAGTTATCACCGTTAGACTTGCATACTCTCGAATCTTTTGTGAACATGATGTTGAGCTGCCACTAGTGCATGATGATACACCCATCTATCTTTATACTCCAGTCGAAATGGATCAACGACTTACTATCTTGATGGGTTACGAATCTTCTGGTTCAGTCTCATCAGATGACACTCAACTAATTCCGTCAGATTCTGATGCGGTGTGTGACATGGATGCCCAGACTGAGGAACTGGCTGATTCTGGTTGATGATGATAGTGATGATGATGATATGCCTATCAAGGCTTGAGTCGATTGTTGACTCATGGTGAAATAAGGACGGATGAGGGAGCCTTAGTTGAAAATCCGGATGTGAGAATGAGTGATGGGACGCAAAAAAGATGGTGAGTGTGTGACAGGGGCCAGAAAAGAAGTACAAACCCCCCCCAAGCCGAGTCTAGCTGGGTAGCCACAACTTCTAGGGGTGAGCTATGTTGCCACCACCTATTGACCAAGACATGAGACCCCCACTCATGCAATGCACAACCCAACCAAGCCACTCTACCGTTTCTCAACAAATGGTAGTTTCATCTTCACACGGGGATTTACCACAACTTGTACCTATTCCTCAATTGGAGGTCGGTGGTACCGACACAGTGAGGCAGCTGCCCCCGCCCACGACTTCACTTGTTTCCACATTGAGTCTAGATCCACTTGTTGCTAATACTTCTCTTTCCTTGGCTAGGACACAGGTGCAAACCACCTTTGCAGGAGGCTTTAGTAGCCCTGCCGGAACCACCGTAGTGAGTTCTGCATTTGTTGCGGGCTTGCCAGGATTGGAGGGAAATCCCATCAGTGTTAACATCACGCCAACGCTAAACATGGGTTCCTTGAGTTCTACTCTTGGATCAACGAGAAGTCTAAGTGACCTCGGTGTTAGTTTACCCTCATCCACCATTATCTCGGAGCTTAGACAGCAGTCTACCATTTTGGGTTCTTCCTCAACACCCATTGGTAGTTTCTCATCTGCCTCAGTTCCAGCTTCTACATCTTCCATGGTACCTTTATCATCAGCATCAACTGCACCATCTACTTCAGTACCTCCTCAGCCTGGATCTTCTTCCTCGCCTGATGTTGATCTATCCCGAATTCATGTTGTTGCCACTGCAAATCAGCTTATTACGCGTTCCATGTATCGGGCGAATAATGAGCAGATGGCTAATGTCATTCAACAACAGACTGCTAGAATTTCTGCATTGGAACAGCAAGTGGCTGCTTTGGTCAAGGGTAAAGCTCCGATGCTTGATCCTCCAACTCAGCCTTCTCAATCAGCGGCTGACTCTCTGACGATTCCGGAGTTAAAGGGTTTATTGTTCTCTAAACTCTTGGCTTTGGGTTCTGCTGAGGATCGTGATCTTGTGGGTGTTTTACAACAACAAACTGCTCTACAACAACGTGCCATTCAAGAACAACGGTCTCAGGCTCATCTGGTCACTCACACAGAATTTCAGCAATTCCAAGCGACTCTTGATGCTTCTCTCACAAAGACATTCACTGAGATCAACAAGATGTTTACTGAAGGATTATCTCAGTTGTCGGATCGTATTCGAGGCATAGAGGAGACCTGTCAAGTGGCTGCTAGACGGCCAACCAGACGGCATGATGATCATGATGATCATGACCATCATGAGGGGGAAAGGAAACGTAGAAGGTTAGAAAGTGAGCCTTCTAGGGAGCCGACTTCTCCCAGAGTCAGAATAGTTGATCGTTTTGAAGAAAGACTACCAAGAGAAAAGCAGCCAAGTAGACAAAGAGATGCTATTGTGCTTACGGGAGGTCAAGAAATGGAGACTGAGCCGGAATTGCAAGCTACTCTAGATTTTTTGAGTTCTGTTCAAGAGGAGATACCAGTTGAGGGTGCAGAAGAAAGAGGAGTTAGATTCTCAGGGGCTTCTAGTTCTATGTCTGAAATAGATAGAGTTCTAGCGCTTCTTGAAAATGTAGCTTCTGATCTTAGAGATTATCAAGTCCCGAATGAGGAGATTAATGATGCAAGATGTGCAGAAGATAGTAAGCTTAAAGACATGTTTGATGATGTGCAGTTTGATTTTGAAAAAGAAGAACCAGTGGACGATGTGGAAGGACCTATGCTTGAGGAAGTGTTGCCACAGAATGATTTGATGCCAGTTGATCCAAAGAGAGTGAAACTATGGGAAAGAATGAAAGCCAGCTCAGGGAAAATTTTAAAGAGAACAGAATGGAATAGGTTCACCAGAGCAACATGAAAGTATTTGGAAGAGAGGTATAAGAGCAGATTCTGTTACCATGAGAGGAAGTTGAGTTATGTAAAGCTGTATGGGATTGAAAATTTGAAAGAAGAGTTGAGAAGAGAGTATGTACATATGCGGAAGGTGAACAAGCAAAGAAGAGAAGAGTTAGTATCTGATTACAAGTTTGTTGCTGTGAAGAGTTACAAGACTAACAAGCTTAGATCTTATTTCTATCCGGTAATTACTTTTACAAGAGATGATAGAAAAGAGTATGTGATTATAGAGGCAGACTTTCAGGATGTGAGCTTTGATGTAATTTTTGGGATTTTGTATGATCTCAAAGGAAAAGCTTTTAGATCAGAGGAGGAAATAATTGCTCTAACAGCAATTGTCACGCATGTCAAAACATCTATCTCCTTAGCTCATTTGTATGATTTTCAGTTGGGGTTAGAGAATTGGACATCAAAGCTTTTCTGCCACAAGCCCCAAAGAAGTCTGATTGGAGATGAAAAGGATTTGGTTTTGTACACTGTGTTCTATGATGCTGATGAGACTAGGATTTCATGTGTATATCCTGATTCTCTGGGTAACAGTAAGAGAATGTATTCACATGACGTGATGTTATTTTGTGATGATACTCTGAAGATGGTGATGGATGGTCTGACTACTAGGTTACAAATAGTTAGACATAATGTTCATGACATTTCAGCTGCAAACAAAGTGTTAATCAGGCATTTTGTAAAAGAGATAGATAGAAGACTGAAGCTTAGGAATGACATCAGGTTTGCTGAGATCAAGTTTAAGTTGAGAAAACCTGCAGTGAAGCAAACTTGAGTTAGTTGTTATTAATTTCTTTTGAGAGTCCCTCCTTCTTTTATAAAAGGGGGAGATTGTTAGTGTTATGTTTATAAATAGAAGTTGAGGGACCTATTGTGAAAGTTGTGTATTCTTAGGGATGAGGTATAAATACCTCATTGCCATGTATTGTACTTTGAACGTTCATTTTGGAAGATCAATGACAATATGACTTTCTCTCAATACTTTCTCTCTCTACATCTTTCTCTTTTATGTTCTTGAGTTTGCATCATAATCTTACTTAGATTGTGATAGATTTGGATTCATTTGCACTTACATTATAGAAACCCACCTGGTTCTCTATATTCTTCACGACCTCATGGCAGTACCTAACCCTCAAATCAGCAGTAAACTCGGGTGAGGTAGAAAAGGACATAACCGACATCACATTAGATTCGTCGGCCATGTATTTAAAGTATTCTGCAAAATCCTTTTCAGGAGCATTGCAGCCTGGTCGTGAAATGGGTTTCTCTATCACATATCGCTTACCCTGTGCATCCAAGACGTTGTCAAGGTGCATTTTCCAGACTGAAAATTTTATCTTGTAAGCTTCCATTTCCCCATTATCAGACGGAGAGATTCCTCAGGTGAATAAAAGATAATAGCAGACATCTACAAAAAAATATAAAATTCCAATTTTAGTTATCTGATTATACTTCTAATAAATTATTACCTTAGAACAATAATTATATTAGACTAGAATCCATATATCACATGAATTGACAAGTGGTTTGCTCACACAAGCCAACCCATGATATTTCTGGTAGGTAACATCTTATACCAATCGCATCTTTAACCGAAGACACGACTTCTAGATCGTCGGCACATCGGATATTTAAATCCGTGCATATTTAGTCCCTCTAGTGTGCTTTGGCCCGGTACCACCCGGTGAATTGTAACAAAAACCAAAATAGATCGCACCATTCTGAACTGGATGTACTCTGGTCGGTACCACCCGATATCGCAGAGTCTTTTCACCCCCTTCAGCTTGGGGTTTGAACGTGGGTGCCCAAGGTTTGCTCTCTTCGAGCCCAACGTACCTTACGCCAAAGGTGTCCACAAATGGGTCACACTAACTGATCTAAGATTTTTCCTAAGGATTTTAGCCAGTTTTAATTTTAAAAAGACAGGTTCGAAAAACAAACTGTAATCGAACTCTTTAATCTGATTTCATAAAATTTGTTTTTATCTAAGACTAAGCAATTATAATCAACCGCGCAGATAAAAACAAGACAGTGTCATAGCTTTTACCCAGATCTATTGTCAGTCTCGTGAGCCAACACGAGAACTTACGGTCCGAAATCCTATGTGACTAAACAACCACAAGGCATGAAATCTTGGTGCTCCCACTGGCTCCAACATCTTTGGTTGCGTCTCCGTGAAGCTCCGTCTTCTAGCTTTACTCCTTTGGAACTATTCTAATTTAACTAAATACAAGTTTGGGTTGTAAATGGCACGCAGGCCTCCCATCTAAACTATTTAAAATTAAAGTACAAAAAGGGTTGTAAATGGCTCGCAGGCCTCCCTTACCATGAATAGAATAATAAAACGTAATAAAGCAATAAACACAACCATAGGTCTTTGGGCTTGGCTATGACAACAACAACTAGTTTAAACAAAATAAACTTACTAAACTGATTTTGATAAAACTGGTTTTTCGTAATAATCCAAATTGGATAAAAACAAGATTTTAATGATAATTTTAAGAAAATAAATTGATAATAATTAAATAATTAAAACCTTATCCAATTCGAAAGATTATTACGATTTGATAATTATCCAAACTGATAATTACAAAAACGCGTTTATCCGTCGGTTCGATAATGGTAAAACGGCCACTATCAATTATCGGTGATGGCAGCGACGAGGATGCCGCTACCACCGCCTTGCCGGCGATCCAAAAACAAAACAACCACCACCGCGGCTTCGGTCGCGGTTGTGATCGTGAACCACCATCGCTGCCAACATCGATCACCGCCATCGACAACCGCCACCACCACAACAGCAGCAGCAGTCGGCCGCCACTGCCGTGGCGTGGCCGGCTGTCGATTTCTCCAAAAACGACGCACGACGGCGACGCTAAAGCGCCACCGCCGCCGCCCTCCTCGCCGATAACAAACAAACCGCCACCGCTCCCACCATCGACGACGGCAAACGGCGTCAAAACACCGCCCACCGCCACCAGCGGCCGGCGACAGCAGCAGCAGAAAAACCACCACCGCCATCGCCTTCGCGGCGATTGAAACAAAGAACTGCTGCCACCACCGTGGCTGCCTTAGCCGAGCGGTGGTGCGGCTGCTGTCACGGGACGACCACCACCACCTTCGCCGCTGTGGCTTTGGTGGTGTGGTGGTTTGCGGTTGTTTGCGAGGAACGGCCACCACCACCGTCGCCAAACTAGGCTTCGGTGGTGTGGTGGCTTTCGGTGGTCCAAAACCGAACACCACCACCATTGCCGATCACGGCTTCGGTGGTGTGGTGGCTCGCGGTCGTGACTCATCCGGCAATCGGCCCGGTGGTCCGGCCGGTTATCACCGCCGTTCCGCCGCCGACTGCCACGAGTTACCGGAAAAACGATAAAATCAAATTTAAACGAAAAACTCGAAATTCAGATTTTATAAAAACTTAAACCAATTTTATCAAAACCTACGTATCAAAAACAGATCTGATAAACATACGGAAGTAGCTCTGATACCACTGTTGGGTTTTTCGGGTCGGATAAACAGATAATTAATTAACGCAGCGGATAAAAAACTAACTCGAACAGAGATCCAACCGCAGTTTATCAAACACAATTATCAAGGGGGTTTTCTCGCGTTTACCTTTTTGACGATACGAATAAACCTCCGGATGCTAGTGAGGGATACACCGCTACTGCACCACCGTGAGACTGGCTGCTAGACCGCCTTGGATTTGATCGGAAAAACTCCGGCGTGTGTGTTGCTTGTGTGCGTGGCCGGCGGCCAAGAGAGAGAGCGAGAGAGAGAGAGAGAGAGGTTTGTGATTCTTGGTGAAGAAGTTAGAATGAAATCAGATTTAGTTTCTATTACCCTAACCCTATATAAATATAGGTAATTATGGTAATGATACAGAATCCAAACCAAATACAAACTCTCAATAATTTCCTTAATTAATTTATACTTATCAATTAAGTAATTATCTATAAATAATAAATAAACAATTTATTATTTATTTCTCTCTTAATAATTAATTCAACCTAATTAATTATTTTCCAAACATTTAATCCAATAGGTCTCGGGTTGGGTGTGTAGCAGTGTGACCCACTAGTGTCTTATAACATTGGATATGATAACCCTAATTACTGTCTTGCACATAATCCCTTCATAAACAAAATCTGGCCCAAAACAACGGAAAAACCCTAGACGGATTTGCAGTTCAGCTTGCGCCGCGAAGGCAACGCTCGCGCCGCGAAGACAATGTTCGCGCCGCGAACAGCCGTTATCGGCGATTGTCATTTTGACCGGTGACCGGCGACACCAGCAGCAATCGGCCGCCGATTTCGCCGCCACCCTATCGGTTTAGAGACCGTCGACGACGCGTGAGCGCCACCGCCGCCATCTCGCCACCGCCATCAAACACCATCATCGCCACTCACTCGGCGACAATGGCAATCGGCCATCGTCGCCGTGTGGCCAAATGATCGCATCGACACCACCCACCACCGCCATTGATTTGATCGGAGGCTATCGGTCTTGGCCGATGATCACCGTAGCCCGGAGATCATCATCATTATCAATCGCCGCTCGCTCGGCGACAATGGCAATCGGCCACTGCCGCCGTGTGGCGGTTTGTGTCAAATGACAGCCGTCGCCGCAACCACCATCTGTGGTGCGGCCGGCTTCGGTCGTATGGGTATGGGGCGGTGCGTGGCCGTGGTCATTACAAGATGACGCAGTGGGAAACGCGGAATGGATCGACGAACGTCTGAATCCAAAAAGGGTAACGAGTCTAACAACGTAGAACTCGGAAAATAAGAGAAAACTCTCAAAATCTCTAAAAGAGAATAATTTTATTGATCAAAAGCTTGATTACAACTGAAAGCAATAAACCCTATTTATAACTTAAACCAAAAAGATAATTATGGAAACTAAATTAACCTAAATCTTCTATAATGATAATCCTAACTTGCTTGGGAAGAAAACTAATAAAAGGAAACTAAATAATACTAATCATAATTTAATTATTAATTATCTCTAACTAATAAAATACTTAAATAAATTTATAAATGCAATCTTTTCCGGATTATTCTGATTTGCAAAAATGTCAGCAATGGGCTCGCGCCGTGAGCCATGCTCTCGCGCCGTGACGTCTAGTCTGCCTCAAAGCTTCTTCTTTCGACCTTCTTTCCTCGGTTTCCGGAACTTTCTAAAAATATTGAATACAGATTGAAACTGATCTGTATCACAAGACGCCGCCATCACCTCGCTGGTGATTGCGGTTGTGGTCATCGCAAATTGCCGCCACCACCACGCTGGTGGTCCGGCCTTGGCTGTTACACGATGACGCCGCCACCACCCATTCGTCCACCGCCACCGATGCTAATCGGTCCGGCAGCGACAGCAGCAAAAAAATGCCGCTGCCGCCACCACCGTGCTACTGGTGGCCGGCTGCTACCACCATGCTGGTGGCATAGCGGTGGTGCAACGATCTCAGCCACCACCAATCTGGTGGTGGTGTTTCGGTGGTTTTTCCGGGATTCTTTCGTAAGTCAAAATTGTTTTGATAAATTAAACATTGATAATTGTTATAACCTAAAACAAACTGGAAAGCTTTCAAAAAAAGATAAAGTTCAGATTTTTAATTCAAACTTGATAAAAATTGAACCTTTAAAACGATTATCAAAGAAAGCTTATATGAAACAATTTTAAACGGATCTATAGAAGTTTAAACGATAAATCAAAACAAAAAATTGTGGCTCTGATACCACTGTTGGGTTTTTCGGTGATCCCCGAATCAAACTGATACGAAGAACACTAAACTTTGCGGAAACGATTTTGGATAAAAACCCGAAAATCACGATCGTTCGTTTTAGTTAATTAAACATTAACTAATAGGGGTTTTGCCTGGAAAGCTTGAGATTTAATCCACCGGTGATCGACCACACGAATGTTCCTCTAGCAGAACTCTAAAACCCGAAAAACCGAATAGATTTTGGGGTAGGGCGGCGCCGAATGTAGAGAGAAAGAGGAGGGAGGTTTTCAGGAAACTGTTTTTTGGGATATAAGACTGAATCATGATTTCTTAAGCATAAAGGCTTATTTAAATCAAAAGAGTTCCTATCTTATTTAGTTTCCATAATTATCTGATCCTTTCTTTTTCCCTAAGATAGAATCTTCTAGATAATTATTTCAATTAACTAGTTGTTTTATTATATATTTGTTTAGTCTAATAAATATATAATTCAACTAATTAATTATTAAACCTCAAACTTTGGGACTTCTGACTGAAATTACCCAACTGATTTATAATTAACTATTATAAACCCAATCTCTCCATTTCTGGGTTTTGACTTATTCGATTTATAGGTCCTCACAGGTGTGACCCTCAAGTGTCTTGTAACATTGGATGTGTAATCACTGGTTTGTCAACTTTTGCACATAATTACTAACACCGTTGTCAGAAGACTGGTGAGGAGGCGGGGAGGAGGCTGTCAGGGCGCTGGCGGAGGCAGTGTTATTGGGATAAGCAGCGGTGGCGGTGGCTTGATGAGCCTTGCGGGCTTCCTCCATAACGAGTTCTGATGAACCTCGTAAAATTCCGGTAATGGATTTGTTTGCTGGATGAGCATGGGGACACCCTCGTAGCTGTCATTGAGACCCACAATCAACTGGAGTACAAGACGCTGATCGTTGACGGGATTGCCCACGTTGGCGAGTTGATGGGCGATCATCTTTATTGCTTAGCAGTAAGAGGAGACATTGGGATGTTGATCAAGACGAGTGGATAAGAACTTGCTGTCAAGATAGATAGCTCTAGTATTGCGGTTGTCTTGAAAAATGTTTTCAAGCGCAGTCCAGGCTTGGGAAGCCGTGGTGTTCGACTTTAGAATATTATGAAGAAGATCGTTAGAAATGGTGCTGTGGATCCATTGAAGAACAATGGCATCCAGTCGTGACCATGCTTCAAACTCGGATGCAGCTTTGGTTTTATCTGCTTTAGTGGCGGTAGAGGAAGACGGGGTTGAACGGGGAGGTGCGGCTGAAGAATGGTTGGCCACCTGAAAAGCCCGACAGTGAATTCGAAAGAGTTCCGCCCAAGAAGTATACTATCCGCTCTCCATCTCTAGGGTGAAGGGGATTAAGTTTCTGATGTTGGTAACAGTAATGGCGGGGTGTGTTTTGGGGTCCATTGACGAAGAGGATGGGAGGCGACAAAAGAGAAGGGAAAATGATGAAGAAGAAGATGGAATATGGCTAGAGTAATACCCGCTCTGATACCATGAAAGCTGTATATTTTTCTGTATCAATATGATTACAATGTATGGTATTTATACTAGTCCTACAGCTATCTTTGGTATATATTAACAATAAGTACAATATCAATCACTCTAAATGTAATATCAATCACTCGCAAATTATATCCCTAAATGTAGGGATGAGAAGATATTGGCTAATAATGGCAATTTGATCGGGAAGGAATTCGATACAATTGGAAAGTTGTTCGGTGCAATGCTTAGCTGTATCAACTCCCACGCCCCCTGCAAAATAAATACGTCGATCCACTAAATCCAAAGGTACAATGCTGAAGCTTTTTGGATGCGGCTGCGGAAAACAAAAAGAATTCGGATGTGAGAAAGCTTGAGGAAAATGCTACGACGATCGTGGAGGTTATAAAAAATGATAGCAGAAAACGGGAGCAACGTGAGCCGGATGGAGATTCGAGAAAAGGTGAAGCCCCAGCTTCCTGATGCGGCTTTGGTCAATTATGTGTTAGGAATGATGGATAACATGACTCTTGGAGGGTATGTGGTTCGCCGTGCAGTGAATTCCTGCACGAGCGTTTTCGAGTATACGCTTCAAAAAGAGATCGATCAGGTTCGAAACGACTCGGGGATTAAGAGATCCAAAACGATACCTATGAGCGCGATGTACAAAGATCTGGCTGACTTGTATGAGCAGGTTCTGTTGGATTCAGGTTCGGATATCGTGAAATTTGCGGTCCAGACTGTTTTGAACAGCCAAAACCTAACGAAAGTGTGGCCGTTGAACAACCATGATGATGAAATCGAGTATACTTGCCGAGTGAAATATCTAACCGAGACATGGGTTCGCTGCAAGTCAAGGTTCCATCTTTTGGCACAATCAGGGATCTAAAAAATGTCGTTGAGATTGCGATGCAAGATACGTACTTTATTATGGATAGCCTCAAAGTCAATGAAATTGAGGGATTCAATGATTTTGATGAAAACCAGACGATCATCAATTCGGTCGGGGTACGGGAGATCTCGGTGGTGGTTTACGAAGGGAAGTCGGTTGTGATATGCAAATGCGGGGTCCAAGCTGACGACGGCAAATGCTACAATGTGATTTCTGTCAAATTTGGCAGCATACGCATTGCCATGGGTACGATGATGCCAAGAAGCCTCCACCAGTTTTCATGTGTCCAGTGTGCGTTATAAAATGGTCTCCCATCCACGGAACAAAGAGTCTTTGATGAATAGCATCATGGAGGAGTTTCTTTTTTCCGGCAGCAGGGCAAATGGACGACAACACGGGGGGATGACTCTCAAGGGATGGTTTAGGTGACAGGGACGACTTGGGTGGCAGTGGCTAAAATTGATTATAAATAAGGATATATACATTTCAATATAATTTGGATGAATTTTCATTTATAGATCGATCAGTTTTTTAGTTAAGTGTTTAATTATTTGATTGACTATAACGTAAATTATTGGAACATGGAAATTTAAAACACTTAAATTCAATATGAATTCATTTGTGAACTTAACTTTGCATGAGAAATCATATAGCAAATAGTTAAACAATAATAATATATAGCCATACCTTTTAAAATATAGACTTGTTCACAAATAGGGGTCATTTACTTTTATTTTAAACTGTCTAATGGGCTTAATTATTCGAACATCCATACTATAATGTTTACTAAAAGCTTAATGAGAAATTATCCATCGTATCCGCACAATCAAGGAACCACTATTGTCCAGGTTCAACACCAAATTGACCACTCCTAACTTTTTCCTCATCGCACGCTTCCGTTCCTAACCGATGCTCCCTTCCTTTCAACTAGATTGTTTCTTCATGACACCGATTAATCCCTCCAATCAACACTACAAAACAGACGGCCTTCAACGACGGAAATATCCGTCGTTGATCCGTCGCTAAAAGGCGGATCCGTCGCTGATCCGTCGCTGATGGTCTGTCACCGTTGGTCGCGTGGAAGATAGTTTCAGCGACGGAAATCCGTCGCAAATCTGCGACGGATCTGCGACGACAGCTTTTAGCGACGGATCAGCGACGGATATGATTTGCGACGGCTTTAGCGATGGACCAAAATAGCGACGGATTAGCGACGGCTTATCAGCGACGGATGCTTTTTAGCGACGGATTAGCGACGGATATTATATTAACTTTATTTAATTTAAAATACCTTTAGCGACGGAATATTCGTCACTAATCCGTCGCTGATTTTTAGCGACGTATTAGCGACGGATACTATTTTAATTTTATTTCATTTAAATTACCTTTAGCGACGGAATTTTCGTCACTAATCCGTCGCTAATTATCAAGAAAATTTAAAAAAAATAAATGCAAAATTAGAAAAAAAAAACAGAATTTCCTGTAAAAAGAGAATTTCCAAAATTCCATTCACAATCCAAAATCCAACCACAAATTCCATTCACAATCTAAATCCAACCACAAATTCCATTCACAATCCAAATTCCATATCCAAAAAAACGGTTTAATCAAGTGCACCACAAATTCTAAATCTTAGTATATTACCAAAAAAACAGTTTAATCAAATCCATAACGCATAATCTAGAGGGGTGGTGGACCCGAAGGAGGGGAAGGGGCAGAGGGAGTGGGAGTGGGAGAAGGAGGATGGAACCCCGACGAACGCAACCAGTCATACATGGCTTGATGACGCTCCTCCGCTTTCTGATGACGCTCTTCTGCTTCCTGATGACGCTGCTCCATCATCTTCAACTGCTCTCTCAGATCAGCTATCTGTAACATATGACATTCGATACATAATCAGCAGGTTGTGTCAATAAAACATAAGTTACAAGTAAGACATATAAAATAGTCGATCGTAGTTTAATTATACCTCAGATGACGACGCGCCAGTGGCGCCGCTGCTGCTACACCGCCCAGTAATGGCATAGCTGGGATCACGGCTCGTGCCAAACCCGAAAAGACGGCCCTTTTTCCGTCCCCCAACACTCTGCTCCCACAGAGCGACCTCGTCAATCGGTGGGTCGTCAGGAGTCTGGGTCGACTGCGCCACATCTCTAATCTCTCGAAAGCGCGACTACAACAAAAAAATACATAAGTCATATTGCGGTTAGCAACCAACACATGCATACATAAAACAAATCGATGGTTTTAGAAAACTTACAGCTGCTCTACCTGCCTTAGGGTAAATGTAGATGGGATCATCGTCAGGGGGGCCGGTCGCACCTGGGGCATACTTACGGTTCGAGCAGTGAGTTCGCTCATGAACCTCAAGAGAAGTGGGTTCACGACCCCAATCAGCTGCCTACAACAGAAAATTTAAGTGAAGTTAGTAACACGTATAAAAATCTCATTACACAAGCAGAAAAGAAAAAAGACTTAGCATTCTTTTTCGATGCTCATCGGTCGGGATCGAACCGCCAGTGTGCCTAGACGACACCCCCTCATCCTCCGTGTTTCGATTGCATGTACCAGACTTTGACCAAGCTAACCAACCCGGTTTGGAGCATACCTGTAAAGACGCCATCTGTTAAGTATGTATAATATAGAACAAAAAAAATGCACAAACCAAATAAAAGACATACAAACCTTATCAATCATCTCATGCCAATACTCCGTCGGGATCCAAATAGGATGGTGTCCTCTAATGACAGACATGTCCTCCCTGTCCCACTCTATTCCATCTAATTCGAGGGCCTGTCTCGCAGCAAATTTACGCGCATTCTTCATCCATTCTCTATGTCTGTTCTGCATCACACTAGTCCATATAAGATACACCTCCGCGTCTTGATCTGCGTGCCATTGAAACTTTGCCTACACGCGCAAGACTTGTAAGTTAAAAACATAACTTCCTTATATGTTTTGTACAATAAACTTAAATGTGATTCATGTACCAAACCTGAAACATCTTGAACATACAATCGCGTTGCCCCTGAGGGACCTTGTCCCATGAGGTCCACGGGCCACGAAAGTTGGCATTAAAGATCGTAAACATCGCTGCCTTGGCCTTTATATTTTCAAACCTGCACAATTAAAAAAAATACAAAACAAGAGTTATTTGTGTCATTTGTTTACGTAATATAAGGCCTTACAAAAACATCTACTTACCTGCCCGATGCGCTAATAACCAAAGTCTCTCTCAGAGACGGATTCCGTGGCACACCGATCGACCTGTTGGATCCTCTCGTCCTTAACACAGAAGCACTCGAAGGTTGGACTTCTCCTGTCATCTCGTCCTCATCAATGGCAATGTCAATGTCAATGTCATGTCCAACGCTCGGGGGGGGGGGGGGTAACACCCCGAAACTCATCATAGTCGTCGGCTCGCTCGTTGCCACCCCAGCTTAGCTACTACTACCCCCAACCCTACCCCCATCCCTACCCCCACCCCTACCCATTTGCCCCGTACCCTTGCCACGATTACTGCGTGGTGGCATCGTCTGAAAAAATAATAAAACAATTATTTATAAAACAAAATGTAGGCACACAATTAAGTATTTAATCAACTGTCATATAAACATACAAAAGATAAGCTACTCATCAGAAGAATGATCAGACAAAATAGGTTCATTTTCGTCATCTGAATCATCATCCACATCTTCAAATTCTGCTTTTTCTTCGCTATCTTCGTTGGCGTCGTCATGGTCATCGTCATCGTCGTTGGGAGCATCAACTAGAATTACCTCCCCTGTGACAAGATTGACGAAATCGAGATCGTTGTTTAATCCTACAGACGGTGTATGAGTCACCCTTTCGTTCATTTGATAGAATTGCTCTCCCTCCATATTTTCACCAACCTCAACATCGTTAACAGTTTCCGAGACTTCATATATCCCACGAGGCTTCGTCTTGACAACCGCCCACCAATCTTTCAGGTCGTTTGTCATCGAAGGATACGAAGTATAGTAAACTTGTTCTGCTTGTGATGCTAGGATATACGAGTCATCGGCTCTTAGTCTGGACTTATATTTGACATCCACCAAACTATGTTTACGATCGACTCTAACCCCTGATGGAGTGTCAAACCATATGCATTTGAACAACGCAACAATGCTACGTCCTACACCATAGTATTCCACCTCTAAAACGTCATCCAACATTCCATAATAGTCGGACTCATCAGACTCGCCATAGGAGGACCCCCTCACACATACACCACTATTATGGGTAACTCGACCAGCACCATGGGTTACGGTATGGAACTTGTAACCATTGACGAAGTAACCTGGATGTGACAAAGCAAAACGGACTGGTTTGCGAGCTAAGGATTTAAGTTGTTCACTTGAGTCGGGTGACATTTGCACGTGATGCTCGAACCAACTGCTGAACGTTTCTTCCCGCAATTTTTCTAGTGCAACATCATCAATATTCGGCGACGTTCTTCGAACGCATTCATCAAAGACTGTATGAAAGGGATGAACCTCTTCACAATTGAACAAGATATATGTGTGGATCTTATGCATCTCATGATCATTCAAGATGATCTGTTTCCCTCTCTTCTCAAATAACGGACGTGATGGAACTTTGAATATGCTTAATTGATCGCCAGTCCCCGAATAAGAAGGAATATCCGGGGCGAAGTTCCTTGACTCACGATTATGTCTTGTTTCAATTTGAGGATCAAAATAGAGGGAGCAATAAATGGACAACTCATTAACAAGGTACGACTCAACGATAGAGCCCTCAACCCTTGCGTCAATCTTTACTTTTGGTAAAGCAAGCTTCTTCAAACACTTCTTCATCTCATAGAAGTTAGCAGGTAGTTTATTACCCTCGGGTAACATCTCTTTAATCATGCCACAATTGGGGTCATATGTTGCCACGGGTACATTATGTTCTGCCTTCCAATGTAACAATCTCGTCGCAGCTCCTAATTTTGAGAAATTTGGACACCCATCCCATAGAGGCTCGTCAGCAGCTTGTAACATGTCATAAAATCCTTGAGCATAAGGATTAGGGGTTTGTTCTTCCCATGTCTTGCCGTCGTGTACCATTTGATCGTTCACCATTTCGACATACCCTTCATTATCATCGACTATCGGATTAGAAGATTGACCCACGTCCTGATGACCCACGTCCTGATGATATGTATGGTGATAGGTTTCACCATGTGCCCACCACATGGTATAACCTAGCATGAAACCGTATTTCATCAAGTGAAGTTTCACGTCATCCCTTTCCCTATGGTGCGTATTTTGACACTTGGAGCAAGGGCATCTGATGCGGAGCACTATCCCATGACGCATGGTTTTCCTTTCAACAGTACCTTCGTTGGCATAGGCAAAGTCTAGAAAACCCTCTAATGCGTTCACAAAGCCCCTACTAAGACACCCCTGATTGTCATTCTTTTTGTACATCCATTCCCTATTTGTCGACATGTTATATAACTACATCAGAGAAACACGTAGTTAGTCGACATAACTTTTACGTTAGCGGGGTTTGGAATGACTTTAAAAGTCTAAGTGAAACGGTTTGACTATCTGAAGGTCAAACCGTTACATTAGAGGGGTTTGAAATAACTTTAAAAGCCTAAGCGTAACGTATTGACTACTTGAAGGTCAAACCGTTACGTTAGCGGGGTTTGGAATTACTTTAAAAGTCTAAGTGTAATGGTTTGAGTACTTGAAGGTCAAACCGTTACATTATAGGGGTTTGAAATAACTTTAAAAGCCTAAGCGTAACGTTTTGACTACTTGAAGGTCAAACCGTTACGTTAGCGGGGTTTGGAATTACTTTAAAAGTCTAAGTGTAACGGTTTGAGTACTTGAAGGTCAAACCGTTACATTAGAGGGGTTTGAAATAACTTTAAAAGCCTAAGCGTAACGTTTTGACTACTTGAAGGTCAAACCGTTACATTAGCGGGGTTTGGAATTACTTTAAAAGTCTAAGTGTAACGGTTTGAGTACTTGAAGGTCAAACCGTTACATTAGAGGGGTTTGAAATAACTTTAAAAGCCTAAGCGTAGCGTTTTGACTACTTGAAGGTCAAACCGTTACGTTAGCGGGGTTTGGAATGACTTTAAAAGCCAAAGTGTAACAAATGATTTTAGAAATTTTGACGGCATAACGACTATAAAATGACCATTTCCCAATACAATTTCACAGTCTCTGTGATACACATACATGATACATATTAAATGCATATATAAATACTTAAAGATTAGCATTTTATGAGTCAATTAAGATAAATACTTGTGTGTTTATATTTTATAATGCATATAGCCTAAATACTTTATAATACAAGTTAATTTTAACAATGACTACAAGATATAACAATGTGTTCACTCCATATATAAGTTCTTTGTTTATATACAGACGATGATGTTTACATCTTCACAAAGGAAACTATTTATCTACCTAAAATCCAAATGGTTGTTAATTGTCTCTCAATGTTGTCAAGTATAGGTCTTAACATCTGTTTTGATAAAGAAACAAGATAAATGAAACTAGTATCATACTATCATCCTTATATGCAAAGTGATGCTTTCAATCTTTTTTCTGCAAACCATTTTAAGCCTATTTGTTAGCTTGAAATGGTGCTGCTTACCTTAACTACATTTATAAATATTCATTTTCTGATTTCAAGTTAACATCAGGTTACTATCAGGTTACTATCATTCATCAAATCCATATAGCCTAAATCCTAATTAGGGGTTTATCATTTATCAAATCCATATAGCCTAAATCCTAATTAGGGGTTTATCATTTATCAAATCCAAAATCCATACCAAATAACAAGTAACTTTCATTTACCAAAACAAAAATTGAAACCAAATTGTATCAGGTGAGCAAACCAGAAAATTGATAACCCCCAAAGAAAGAAATACATACAGAAGTGGTGGTGTGCTAGTGGTGGTGGTAGCAGCGTGGTGTTGGCGTCGTGGTGACAACGGCAGTGGTGGTGGCGACCGGTGACAGCCGGCTTTGGTGGTGGTAGCAGCGTGGTGTTGGCGACGGGAGACAACCGCAGTGGTGGTAGTAGCGTGGTGTTGGTGCCGTGGTGACGCCGACAGTGGTGGTGGTAGCAGCGTGCGGTGGTTGTGTGGTGATAGAGGAGACGAAACAAGATGGGACAAGAGGGCAGGCGGCGGTGTGGTGCGGCCGGCGGTGTGGTGCGGCCGGCGGTGGGGTGCGGCTCGGCGGTGGGGTGCGGCCGGCGGTGGGGTGCGGCCGGCGGTATGGAGGGTGGGAGGCGTGGGTGTGTTGTCGGCGTGGAGCCAGCAGAGGAAGAAAACTTCCAATTAGGGTTTTTGACTTTTTGTGAGTGTGGACCCCTCTTTATATACACCACCATCTGCGACGGAATCTGCGACGGAATTTCCGTCGCAAATACTATTTTTATATTTAAATATTTAATTTAATTAATATCATGTGTGTTTGGTTTTGAGGCTGTGTTTTGGCAAAAATAAACTAGCTTATAAGTTAGTCCATCTAAACATATATCGGAAGTTAACTTATAAGCTAGCTTTTTGAAACGCTACTTTAATTAACTTATGAAAAGTTTATTGTAGCTTTTTCCAATTATACCCTTATTGGTCATTTCACATACTAATGAGCTAGTTTTTGTCAAACATAATTTGTTTATAAGCTAGCTTATCAATCAACTGCTAGCTTATCAAATTAGGCCTAATAAACGTAATTAAAAACTAATAAAACCTATTAACATCGAATTGTACCTAATAAAAACCATTTTGATATAACTAGGCCCAATAAATGCAATTAAAGCCCAAATAAATCTATTGGACCAAATTAGGCCCAATAAACCTAGGTAAAGCCCAAATAAAGTTTGTTAGGTCGAATTAGGCCCAATAAACGCAGATAAACCAACTTGGACCGAATTAGATCCAATAAACACAGTCAAAGTCCAAATAAACCAACTTGGACTGAATTAGGCCCAATAAACATGGTCAAGGCCCAGATAAACCAACTTGGACCGAAATAGGGTCAATAAAGCCAATTACAACCCAGTTAAACCTGACTAAATGTGTTAAAACCTAGTAAAGCTGACTAAACGTGTTGAAGCCCAATAAAGCTCACTAAACGTTTTAAAACCTAGTAAAGCTGATTACACGTGTTAAAGCCCAATAAAGCTTAATCAGACCGAATTAGGCCCAATATATTCAAATAATGAACTCATGTAAAGCCGAATTAAGCTGAATCCATCCGCAATGAACCATATTACATCTTTACATAATGTATTACAACATAACGGTTTTGGGTGATTCTTAAGGAATTGTACATTCGACTAAGGTCTTAATAAAGTCGAATATAATCGAATAAAGCCAAATATTCTCAACTATAGTCTAATAAACCTGAATACAATCTGACAAACCAGATTACAGCTTAATAGTTAGATTAGCTCTTTACAGGATGTAGCGACCCTAAATAAAGTATGTTAGCTATGTTTTTGGGTCGTGTATGTAAATACAAGCATGGGATATTGTGAATGATCGATACTAAGCTATATTATAACATAACAGGTATTGGTTGACTCTTAATGAATTTGACACGTACAAGTTTGATCCATGGTTCTTAATGGATATGACATACACACAACATATACGTCGTTCAAACAACTAATTAATACACATCAATTATCGTTAACAAAAAGCACATGCACACAAACATATATATATATATAACATGAATATTTACACATATAAGCAAAATATAAACCTTGAAAAAGAAAAAAACCAAAAAAATAATAATTCCGTCACTAATCCGTCGCTAATTAGCGACGGATTAGCGACGGAAATCACGTGTCCGTCGCTAATCCGTCGCTAATTAGCGACGGATTAGTGACGGAATTAATTATTTAATTTTTTTATTTTAATAATTAATTCCGTCACTAATCCGTCGCTAATTAGCAACGGATTAATGACGGAATTAATTATTTTCTTTTTATATATTTTAATAATTAATTCCGTCACTAATCCGTCGCTAATTAGCGACGGATTAGTGACGAAATTAATTATTTTCTTTTTATATATTTTAATAATTAATTCCGTCACTAATCCGTCGCTAATTAGCGACGGATTAGTGACGGAATTAATTATTTCAATATTTATTTATTTTCTAATTAATTCCGTTGCAAATCCGTCGCAAATCCGTCGCAAATTAGCGACGGATTATTTCCGTCGCTGGATTAGCGACGGATTTGCGACGGAACATGGCCATGGCCTATTCCGTCGCTGATCCGTCGCTAATTAGCGACGGAAATAGTCCGTCACAAAAAATCGTCACTGATGCCCATTTTTCTAGTAGTGCAATAAGTTCTCCGGTGATATTATGGGACCATATAATTAAGTTTTTGGTTGATTTCAAGAGATATATGCTTTGGATATACTTTCACATGATTAGGATTTGGTGTTTGTTTATTTTTAAAGTTGATGACAAAGACATGTTAGGACATAGGAAAGACCTGAAGATGGATAATTATGACTTGTTTTCTTAATTATGTTTAATATGAATTAGAACACATGTTATTCTTGAAATTATGTTATCATTACATGATTTTGTATATGTCTTTCTTATTTATTTCTTTTTATTCGCAAGTCTTTACCTACCCACCAAACAACATACTTCATGCAAGAAATGTGAAGCAATTTAACCAACGATTTTATAAATAGAAACCACACATGAAGTAATTCTTTTATACTTAATTGTACAAGTAAATAAAAGAACCCAAGGTGCAAACAATGTTAGTTGAAATCGCCAAACCAACAAAATGATACTAAACCCAATTATAAACTCCCCAATTTTCCTAATGCTAAAATTATAAGGAAAATGGACAAACCACAAGGACAAAAATTGCAATGTGTATCTTAGGGGCAGATAATATCAGGATTCAAGGGGAAAGGGGATATCTAAACCCACTAGATTTAGATTTTTTTCGTTTGTTTTGTTTCGATAGTCTAATATTTTGCATCATAATTGATGATGATATTGTATTAGACTTAGACTACCTACAATCAAAATCCCTTATTCTCTTCCAATCCAATCTTGATTGAAATATTATTTTCTCTCCCATCCAAATAATCTCTAACCCAAACTGACTTTTTTTTTCATTTGACCACAATCTCAGCTAATATCTAATCTAAAATATTGGTTTTGTAAAAGATATATACTTAATGTTTTGTAAAGGGTTAAGTACATGGCGATGTATCAAACTTGTCACGTTTTATCATTGTATGTATCCAACTTTAAAAATTACCAATTAATGTACTGAACTTGCTAGAATTGCCATTGTGTGTACCCAACTTTAGAATTAAACCACAAATTGGTAATTCTAGCAATGGCAAGAGTACACACAATGGCAATTCAAGCAATGGTCGGATACACACAATGACAATTCTAGAAAGTTCAGTACAATAATTGGTAATTTTTAAAGTTGGGTACATACAATGATAAAATGTGACAAATTCGATACACCCCCTGTAATTAGCCCTTTTGTAAATAGTTACTGTGTTTTTCTTTTTTTGTATTTTAAGTAAAAGAAGAATAGATTATACGGACAATTACATATTTTAAACCGTAATTAGAGTTATAAAAAACTTATCCTCAACTAGATGTAAATAAAAATTTACAAAAATATGCGATGAAGATATATCAATATTGATATCTATTTACAGACAACAAGAAAAAAATATAATTTTTTGTTGCTAAACTGACTATTTTTATTCAATAAGTTATTTTAAAAAAATGAATATGATAAAAATAAGTCAAGGAGACCATCTCCTTGTCATGTGAAGAGACCCCATGGCCCAAGACCGTTAGCTGCACATTTTAATATAAATATTTCAAGGAAAGCCCGCCAAGAACACCAAACTCCAAAGCTCTGGTAATTAAATGATGCAATACTCTCGTTTTCTTCTTCGCTCCTATGTGGAACAAGGTTACTCCTTCTTCCTAAGGGGCTGTTTGTGTTAGGTTTTAATCAAATCTATTACCACATTCAAGCAACGGAAGCATATTAAAAAAACTATGGTAACAACAAATTAATAATCTTTAAGGATGCACATGTAGGGGTGAGCATCGGACGGGTTTTTCGGGTTTCGGGGATTTCGGGTTTCGGCTTTTCGGGTTTCGGGGGAAAATGGAGGCCCCGATACCCGACTTTTCGGGGGTCGGGGTTTTCGGGTTTCGGGGATTTCGGGTTTCGGGGATTTCGGGGCGGGTTTTCGGGGCACCCGATTTTATTTTGACTTTTTTTTTCCTATTTCACTTTCAAGTTTCAAAGTAAAAATAAACATTTAAAAGTAACAAAATAAGATACCAACAAACGAAAAATAACAAATACCAACATTAAAATCAATATCTAAAAGTTGATGGTGGTGAGAGCGCCGATGAAGCAATGAGAGAGAGAGGGAGAGAGAAAAGTCATATTTGATTTTGATGAATTGATTTGGCCTCTAATTTAAGTCTATTACAACTTTAGATGCATTCCAAACAGAAACATTTGCTACCATATTTAAAAAAATAATGAAACATTAATAGTTGTTTTATAAATACACAAAATATATTTAAAAAACATTAAAAATCGGGTTTCGGGTTCGGGTTTCGGGTTTCGGGGCATAAATTTTCACACCCGACCCGACCCCGATCAACCCTCGGGGATTTCGGTTTTCGGGGAATTCGGGGTCGGGTTTTTTCGGGGTCGGGTTTTTCGGGTTTTTTTCGGGTCGGATCGGGTCGGGTTTTCGGGTTTCGGTTTTTTTGCTCACCCCTATGCACATGTTCTTAGAAACTTAACTACAAAAGAATGATCAAGAAAACTTACTTGATAGCGATTGTTGAAGAACTCGACGGAAAAATCAAACCTTTGATCTTGCCTCTTGGATGTCAAGGACCAATAGTATGAATCCCTCTAGTGGCTCACACCTAAGATCACCAAATACTAACAACCAAGAACGCTCAAACCTTTTGATGATTTGGAGAGGGAAAGAGGAGGATGCCACAAAGAGAAGAGAGAATGAATGAATTGATCAATTGGGTTTGATCCCAAAGCATCTATTTATAATCTCTTGATTGAGGCTTCGTAATCCTACACAAACTGATAAACCAATTAAAACTATTTTAATTATTATCAAGTTATTATCCTTTATATATAATTAATCCAATTAATTATATTTTGGATATTATCTAATTGATTATATTTATCCTCAACTGATAAATAAATTAATCACTTTCACCCCCTCTAATTTCCTGATTGTTTATTTGGGTCTTAAGGGCAACCCAAAAGGACCCTGCCATTATTAAAATACCATCAGCAGTTAATAATTTGGACACTATTTCCAACAGTCTCCCACTTGGACAAGTTATTAACTTTGTCTGGTTCAATACTTTTAAATAACTAGCAGAGAGCAAACCATCCAATGAAGCTGCCGAACTCTGATAAAGATTCGGTCCTAAGATAAGTGATTTAATGTTCCTTTGTTCTACAAGATATCATATGAACCTGAGACATGGATAATAGTCTATCTCATGGATCAAAATTGTGTTTCCCGATTTCCGATATGTGTTGAATTCATCAGACTACTCAATCGAACTCATCAATTCTAGTCAGGGTTTGGCCAAACGCTTAATGTCAACACCAAATCATCGAGGGGCCATGGATATCGCTTCTCCTGTTTAGGTAGAAGGAACAAATAAACTTTGACTACACAGTTCATTTCTACTCATCATATCATACCTGAACATACCCTGTATAGCTGCCAGTTATGGTCAACGTTGGAGTACACCAAAGCATAACAGAATCATAGAGCAAAACTCTATGTATCTCCGCTTGAAGAACATAAAATATTATCATCTCAAAATTACTCTGACTTAATCCATGAAGTAAACTTTTGAGTGCGGGTTGTTCCAATACTCAAATCACTATTAAGTACTCATGAGTGTTAGTTGCATTCTCTATGCTTCTAACATTCCATGACAGTCTTGAATCACTACTTACTTCCAGGAGTATGACTGACTGTGGAGGTTTAAGTAAATTAATACTTAGGAAGTTGGTTCTAAACATGCAAAACGAAAACACTATAATAAATTAAATGTAAATGGACGCAATCCAGCATATATTATAATCTCCATATAATAATCTCCAAGTCAAATACAATTTATTATCGTTTTAATACATCAAACCAAAAAACTAAAACATTCAAGATATATTGATATTTCTAACACCTATGGCTTCAGTATGATACTCATGTTTGGGTCGAGTTAAGGCTTTCGTGAAAGGATCCGCCGGATTCTCTTCAGTCGGTACTCTACTCACCATGATCTGTTTTTCCTCAACCTTGTGTCGCACAAAATGATACTTCCTTTCTATGTGCTTTGATTTCCCATGGTCTTTAGGTTCTTTAGTCAATCCGACTGCACCTTCGTTGTCACAGAAAATTTCAATGGGTTCACTGATGCTTGGTACGACACCCAGATCACCTATGAAATTCTTCAACCATGCGGCCTCTTTTGCTGCTTCACTAGCTGCAATATATTCTGATTCACATGTGGAGTCAGCCACCGTGTCCTGTTTGGAACTTTTCCAAGTTACAGCCCCACCATTCAACAAGAATACCCACCCTGACTGTGAGCGGTAATCATCCCGATCTGTCTGGAAACTCGCATCAGTATAACCTGTTACTCGTAGTTCATCCTTTCCACCATAGACCAAGAACACATCTTTAGTTCTCCGAAGATATTTAAGAATGTTCTTTACAGCCGTCCAATGACTTTCGCCTGGGTTCCCTTGATATCTACTCACCATGCTTAAAGCAAATGAGACATCTGGTCTAGTACATGTCATGGCATACATGATCGATCCAATAGCAGATGCATATGGAATTCGACTCATTCTGTCCAGTTCCTCACTAGTACTGGGACATTGATTTTTACTCAATCGTATGCCATGTTGCATGGGCAAATACCCTTTCTTGGATTCACTCATATTAAATTTCTTCAATATCTTATCCAAGTATGTACTTTGGCTAAGTCCAATTAAACGCTTGGTTCTATCTCGATAGATTCTTATTCCTAGTATGTATGCTGCATTTCCCAGATCTTTCATAGCGAAACATTTCCCGAGCCAGATTTTTACATCTTGCAACATCGGAACATTGTTTCCTATGAGTAGTATGTCATCAACGTATAAGACTAGGAATACAACATTACTCCCACTAGCTTTAACATATACACAGGACTCATCTTCGCTTCGAGAAAATCCAAACTCTTTAACCTTTTCATGAAAACAAAGATTCCAGCTACGAGACGCTTGTTTAAGTCCATAAATGGACCTTTTAAGCTTACACACTTTATCTGGATACTTGGCATGTACAAAACCTTCAGGTTGTGCCATATACACATCCTCATCAAGTTTCCCATTAAGGAAAGCGGTTTTTACATCCATTTGCCAGATTTCATAGTCATGAAATGCAGCTATGGCAAGCAGTATCCTGATAGACTTAATCTTAGCTACTGGTGAGAAGGTTTCATCATAATCAATCCCTTGAGTTTGAGTGTAACCTTTTGCAACCAGTCTAGCCTTGAATGTGTGCACATTCCCATCCATGTCGGTCTTCTTTTTGAAGATCCACTTATTACCAACTGTCTTGCGACCTGGTGTATGATCAACCAATTCCCAAACATGGTTATCGTACATGGACTGAATCTCGCTCTCCATTGCCTCTTTCCATTTGGCAGCCTCAGGGCCTGCCATCGCTTCCTTGTAGTTAGATGGTTCATCTGCACTATCAAATGTCTTATCATTGACTAGTGTATCTCCTTCCTTTGTAATATGAAAACGATAATAATACTCAGGAGCTTGATTAACTTTACTAACTCTACTAGTTCTGCGAAGAGGTGGTGGAGTTATGTTAGTTTCCTGAACAGGTGATTCAACCTCATGTTGAGGGCTAGTGTCAACTATAGGTTCATCATTGGTTGTCTCTTGAATTTCTTCAAGATCAATATTACTCCCACTATCCTCTTTGGAAATGAGCTCCCTTTCTAGGAAGAATCCCCTTCTAGCCACAAACACTTTGTTTTCAGAGGGTTTATAAAATATATATCCAAAGGATTTGTAGGGATAACCAACGAATAGACATTTCTCTGCCCTAGGTTCCAGCTTGTCGTTAGTTTCGCGCCGAACGAAAACTTCACAACCCCAGACCTTTATATGTGCTAACGAGGGACGACTCCCAGTCCACATTTCAGAGGGTGTCTTTGCAACCTTCTTAGTTGGAACAAGGTTTAAGATATGAGCTGCAGTTTCTAAGGCATAGCCCCAGAATGACATTGGAAGCGTAGCACGACTCATCATGGATCGAACCATATCAAGTAGCGTTCGATTTCTTCTCTCAGCAACACCATTAAGTTGTGGTGTTCTAGGAGGAGATAATTGTGAAACTATTCCACAATCCCTTAGATAGTCGTAGAATTCATGACTCAAGTATTCTCCACCCCTATCGGATCGGAGCATCTTGATTTTCTTGCCCAGTTGGTTTTCTACTTCGTTCTTAAATCCCTTGAACACTTCAAAGGTGTCTGATTTGTTTTTCATCAAATAGATAAATCCATATCTACTGAAATCATCAGTAAAAGTAACAAAGTATCTCTCACCGTGTCTTGTGGCGGATCTGAATGGTCCACATACATCTGTGTGGATTAAGTCCAACAGATCCTTACCCCTTTCCATTATTCCTTTGAAAGGTGATTTAGTCATCTTGCCAAGTAAGCAAGACTCACATTCTTCATCCGACTTTAAGTCAAATGATTCCAAGATCCCGTCCGATTGGAGCTTGGCGATGCGCTTCTTGTTTATGTGGCCAAGACGATGATGCCACAACGATGATTTATCCAATTCACTATTGGAGGAACCAACATTTAGAGTTAAGTTATTATTATCTCTACCAACACAAATCACACTTTCATACACACCATTACAAGGAGTAGCTTTAAAATAAAAACAATCATTTTTATAAACCAAAATGCAACCATTATCATTATCAAATTTAAATTTAAAACCATCCTTGTATAATGCATGAAAAGAGATAATGTTTCGAGCCATTTCTGGCGAGTAGCAACAATCTAATAACTTTATTGAAAGACCACTACTAAGCACTAGTTCTAAATCTCCAATCTTGGTAACAGCAGCAGTCATCCTGTTTCCCATGATCAGATTCAGCTCCCCATGCTTTAATGTTCTACTTTCCTTTAGTCCTTGAGAATTGGAGCAAATGTGAGTACCACATCTCGTATCAAGGACCCAAGAGTTAGAAACTGAAGTACTATGGAGTTCAATCATAAAAATACCTGAGGTGCCACACTCCTTAGCTTTGTTCACTTTTAAGACCTCTAGATATTTTGGGCAACTTCTCTTCCAATGGCCCTTTTCTTGACAGTAGAAGCATATGGCCTCTTTAGGGTCACTCGTTGGTAATATGTTAGAAGTTTCAGCTTTTCTCTTAAGGCCTTGGTTGCGAGGAACAACTTTAGCCTTTCCCTTCCCTTTGGGATGAGAAACTTTCTTCTTCTTACAACCACCTTCCCTAATGGCTAGGACGGGAGCAGTTGAGTAAGCACTTTGGGTCTTACCCATACTTGCTTCAGCAGATCTCAACATGTCATGCTTATCATATTTGGCTACTGCCTCAGGGCTTGCTCCATCATCGAGTATAGGAAGGTCCTCATTGAGCAAGTACTCTTTGTCTTCGTACCTCAAGGCAACTCTCAAGGCACGAATCCAATCCAAGTAGTTTGGCCCAATGAGTTTATCTTTATTTAGGATAGAGAGTAACGTAGGGTTGGATGTTGAGTGGGTAGGAGGAGGAGGAAGATTTTCAGCCATCTGTAGATATAGTTTTAGTTAATTTGATATTTAATCCTTAAAAATAATTACCCTAAGATTATTTAAAAGGCTAGGATCCATATTTCACTTTATGATGCGAAAAGGGATGCCGTAATCACATCACAAAGTTGTTTAGGTAAACAATACTCTTGTTTAATTTCATTCACTATGAAACTCCTAGTTCTTTTGAGATTCATCGACTTATGTCAATGGCATGTTAATCTCGATTATGCTTATCTTCCATTTGTGACTGGGATGCCGAGGATCACAAACTAGATAGTGAATCGACCATGTAAAAACACATGGACCCCTCGGCTCAAGTACGCTTGAGAATCACGAGCGCCATATCATTTTCTACTATAATTTCAAATTAACGTGCCGACTAACCGCACACGCTCCGTTAACAAATTATAAGATCATGTGTGTTATTTACATGGGTAGCATATGACTTTCACATTTCTTAGTGTATCTAAAACGGGATTTTGTTTTATACTTTATAGTTAATACTTTTAACTTGTTACATTGACCTATCAAACCTCTCGGTAATTCCACTAGTCCACACAAGAGGCGGTGAGAACAGTAACGCCAAGGCATTTAAAAAACAATTCTCATTTGGCTACCATTTTATAGGCAACCTCCTTAAACCCCTTAAAGTGTTTATAGTGAGTACGCCCCTCGATTTGACTATCAATGCATAATTTAGTTTTATACATATAATTAAGATCTATTATATATATATATATAGAATTGGATTGAACTTTAAAGCATTTAAAATTGTGATTATCTAATTAACTATGTGATGACACATTTAATAATTAATTAATCGATTCCATAATTAATTTCAATTTAAACATGTGAGGACACATGCAAATAATTAATTTTAGATATATCCAATTTATATTCACTATATAAATAATATCAATATTTATCTTACTATATTATCCAAATTTTAAATTTGGTATTTTAGCAAGTTAGGAAACTAGCCAAAATAATTTTGGGTTTATCTTTTCAACAATTGAAAAAACTCAAAATTTTGAATTATAGCAAGTTAGGAAACTAGCCAAAACAATTGGGGATAAACATTGCATAAATAAACATCTATAATATTGTTAATACCTACTAAAATCAAAATTTGTAGATAACATAAACAATAATATTATTAATAGATTTTTTTTATGCAAAAAAAGTTTCCATAATTAAAAAATTGATATTTATCCTTAAAATCAAAAAGGAAATCGATTTTTTTTAATAATACAAAACACCTATCCTTTTGCAAATACAACACTTTTGCAAATCCATTTAAATTCCTTTTGGTAAATACGTTTTCATACAAACACCTTTTGTAATCAATTAAAACTGTTACCAACAATTAATTAGGAATTAATATTGCATAAAACTCATCATTCACTATGAAGAAATCTAAACTTAATAGGCAAGAAAACAATTGCTAATAATATGTAAACTTTTTACGCAAGTTTTAAAAACGTTTCCAAAAACAATTTTTGTCAAAGTTTCCAAAAACTATTTTATCCATCAAAACACAGTTGCTAATAAAAAACAATTTTTTTATAGCTTGCCTAGATTTCGAAAGTCTCATCAACACAAACAGATTTGCAAATTAAATTGACACATCTTTTGAGTTAAAATTCAAAAACAATGGCTCTGATACCACTGTTAGGTTTTAATCAAATCTATTACCACATTCAAGCAACGGAAGCATATTAAAAAACTATGGTAACAACAAATTAATAATCTTTAAGGATGCACATGTTCTTAGAAACTTAACTACAAAAGAATGATCAAGAAAACTTACTTGATAGCGATTGTTGAAGAACTCGACGGAAAAATCAAACCTTTGATCTTGCCTCTTGGATGTCAAGGACCAATAGTATGAATCCCTCTAGTGGCTCACACCTAAGATCACCAAATACTAACAACCAAGAACGCTCAAACCTTTTGATGATTTGGAGAGGGAAAGAGGAGGATGCCACAAAGAGAAGAGAGAATGAATGAATTGATCAATTGGGTTTGATCCCAAAGCATCTATTTATAATCTCTTGATTGAGGCTTCCTAATCCTATACAAACTGATAAACCAATTAAAACTATTTTAATTATTATCAAGTTATTATCCTTTATATATAATTAATCCAATTAATTATATTTTGGATATTATCTAATTGATTATATTTATCCTCAACTGATAAATAAATTAATCACTTTCACCCCCTCTAATTTCCTGATTGTTTATTTGGGTCTTAAGGGCAACCCAAAAGGACCCTGCCATTATTAAAATACCATCAGTAGTTAATAATTTGGACACTATTTCCAACAGTTTGATATAGAGATTTGGAAGCATAGAAATGGAAATGGATGCGAATCTCTTGTTTGGGAGAATTGACATCATTTTTTGGTGGAGAAATGGAATTATGAGAAATCATTCTAGGTTGCGTTTGGTACAGAAAAAAATTGGAGAGAATTGAAAATGGAAATGAGAAGAAATGGAATTGGAGAGAAATGGAAATGGGGTGGATAATTGGAAAGTATATCGAAACGAAAAGTTTTAACTTTTGACATATGTGGACGGAAGAAAATGGTGTGTATAAAATCATTTGATTCACTTACAAGTGATCGACTATAATTACATTAAATCATATATAGATTTTCAACATGTAAATTGGATCGGTCAATTCTTTGACGTCAATTCAAAATTCAATAAAACTGAAACCATTCAAGCAAAATACCATGTAACTATCATCCAATTAATAAAATCTCATATTAGTTGTTATGTCATGCTCTACAAAAGCTTATTTCGTAGCACCCTACGTGCATTCTCAACACCAATCGACTCTATCATAAAGAAACTTGGTCAATTATTACTCCATTTAAATGTATAGCATTGCTCCACAATGTTATATTGTACTTATGACATTGAGTTACTTTGCGTCTAACGTGTGTTATGCTTATATTGATCCGTGTCTAAAGCTGAGACGTCATTCTTATAACTAACAGTTCAAGCTTAGACTATAGATCTAACCTGTTTCTCTTGAATTATTATTGTGTTAGTAACTTATAACTCCTTCATTTTACCGTAAGATATGTTGCATAATTAAGCTAAAACAAATTCTCCATAAAATACTCTTAAATGACGGCTAAATCGAAATTTTAGACCGTTTACCACAGAAGACTTTTTTTTGGAAGGGTGTCCGGGCAAAGCCCGACTAATCCCCGACAATTTTGGGAGCTAAACATGGCCCCACTTAAATGTCTCCAGGGAATGCGCATGGGAAGGCTCGAACTCGGTTAGGGCGCTATGAACCCCCACATCACTGGAAGACTACCACGGAAGACTTTAAAAGCAAGAAATTTGTAAAATGCTAACATGTCCATACTGGGTTGTGTTACAAAATTTACCTATCAAAGATGTCTAAACGCAAATAATGAACTTAAATGGACATAAGAAGTTATGAAAGCTTCCCTCCCTGAGGTGCATATTATAGTCACTTATAAAACTCAATGAGTTCATGATTTGCATGAATAAAATTATATGACACATACATTTCAACTTGTAAACTTTCTACCAAACAATATACAAATTTAGAAAAGATGCAAAATGAAAGAAGAGACATCTCATAAACTATATGGTATAGTATCGGTAGTTTACTCACTAACATTCGTCGGGTTGATCGATGTGCACCTGTCTTGGCATCCGTTACAGGATCGTGCCACTTGTCGTGTAACTTATTGGTAAATGTCCACCCATAAAACTAATCGAATAACTCTCATTTGAAACAACATGCTAAAGTTATTTGATCAGAACAAAATTCACACATAACATGCAACTAATCATAAATGTTATAAATGGAACCATGTTAGAATATGTGGAACCTCTAGATTAATCTCCAAAAGAGCCCTTGAGGAGAAAAGGGGTTCCAAGATATATAGTGAAGATTTGGTCCAAGTCTAGCCGATGTGAGACTCTAACACGCCCCGTCCAACAGAGGCTAGATAGAGAGCCTAGAAGGGTCACGAGAGGACTAGGAGAGGGCCAAGGAGTTTGGCGGTTTGGCGGCATGTTAGTCCCTTAAGTGGTAGACCTTGGCTCTGATACCATGTTAGAAATGGAAAGGGTTTAAGAGAATGATTGTATTGATAAAGAAAAGTGTGTACAAAAGAGGTAAACTACCCTATATATACATGAGGATTGGGCCAGGAAATGACCAAGGCCAAGGCCCATGGGCCAATACAATATCTACAACTAACAATAAATAAGAAACATTTAACTTATTGTATCATGTAGGTAAATTGAAACATCATGCATATGTCCACCTAACCATATAAATCGTATCATGCTCATATATAAATTTGTAGTACAGGTATGCATTCCATTCTAAATCTCGTGAATACCCAAATGTCCCTACCAGTATGGCATGGCCGGGAAAACAAGCGAGGTCCTTGCAGGTGGGATTAGGAAAACGATCTCACCTTACAATATCACCTTGCTTGATAACGTACCCAAGCCTCTTGATCACTCAGGTACAACTGAAAGGAGATAACTATCATGAGTGGGCTCGTTCGTTTCGGACAACATTACGAGCTCGGAAGAAATTTTGGGTTCGTTGATGGCACGATTAAAGAACCTAAATAAGGGTCTGAAGACCTTGAAGATTGGTGGACAATCAACTCATTTTTGGTGGCAAGGGTTCAGAATACTATCGAACCAATTACTCCAAATTCCACCATCTCACATATGGAGAATGTTGTTGAAGAACTCTGGAACGACCTCCGTGACCAGTTTTTGGTTACGAACGAGCCACAGATACAGCAGCAGTTGAAATCAAATATTGTTGGATGTAAACAGAGAGGCTTGATTATCATGGAGTACTATGCAGACTCGAGAACTTGTGGGATGAACTTGAAAATTTTGAACAAGTACCAACCTGCAAGTGTGGTAAGTGCACTTGCCACCTTGGCTCATGACTCATCTCTAGGGAAGAGAGACATGAAGAGAAAAAGTCCATTCCTTCCTTATGATAATGTTTTTGGAACTGCAAGATCAAATATTCTCGCTCACCAACCACTGCCAAAGTCGATTCAATTCTTATCAAGAGGAACAAGTGTTTTGCATATATTTTTCACCATTTTTCATGCATTAGATAGTTTCTTTTTCCTTTTAGTTAGTTAGTTCGTGCATATTTTCCGTCTATTTTGCATTTTTCCATTTTAAAGTGCGATTGTTGAGTATTGGTGCATTAACCGGGTATTTGAGCTTATTGTATAGGAATTTGGTTTAGATGGTGACGACGTGCGCGATGGAGCTAAGGAGGATCGAGAGGTGGTTCGGGATGATTTGGTGAACGAGGATGCGGAGCTTAAAGGCGATGGAGTGAAGACGGATGAAGGAAGCGGTGAACCGGAGTTAGAAGCAAAGAAGGAGCGAAAGGAGTGAAGAACAGCTAGCTAGCGATCGCTAGCTATTCTGGCTAGCGATCGCTAGGATCGCAAACCACCTCCGTGTGTTTTTCTTGTTTTGGCCGTTTTTGACTTTTTCTGGAGTATAAATGTGGGTCTTGACTGTTTTAGTTGGCAGTTTTTAGTTTCACCTTTGATAACAACTTTTTGAAAGAATTTGGTGGGATTTTGGATCTAAGAAGCTAGGGTTTCATTTTTGGGAGGAGCTCTACTAAGCCTTGGATGAGAGCTTCAAATCCTTCATCAATGGTGGCTTGATCTTCTTTGATGAACTTAGTACATCCTTGAGCTATTAGTATCTCTTTTCCTATTTCCTTTAAACATTTGATTAGTGTAATTGTTGAATTGAATGTTTAGATCTATGAATTTGATGTTTCTATTGCTTAATTTCTACAATTGTAGTTTAGTAGCTTTAACTCATGCCTTCAATTTGAGTAGATTTCCTTCATTAGGTAGTTTATGATTTGGTTAATTGATTGCATGTAGTTGTGGTGTGTTGATAATAGTGATGATGATGATTAGTTCTCTTTGTTAATTTTAGGCAAATAGATTAGGTTAATTGAATTAGGTTAATTGAATGATCCACTTGTATTTTGATGCATGTTGATTTCAATTGTAGATCTAGGATTTAGATCTCATTTGATTAGGATATTATGTGTTTAATATAGATTTAGGTCAAATAATTGTGCGTATGTAGGAAATCGATATCGAATCACGATCGATAAGTCTCGATCAATTTATGTTTTTCATAACAAAAGTGAATCATCGATGAAGATGTGATTTGTTTAACGGAAGTTAGCAATCCTTCGATATCGATGATTTACGATAGCTTTTAACAACGGTTGATCGGACGGAAGTTCGTTAACACGTTCAATGAATTGATCGAGAGCTTATGACCACATCATGGAAATAGATGTATGTTGTAATTTGGAGCATTTCCGGACGACGTTTTCATAGGAAATGATACGAAAGTAATCATATTCCTAGGGAAATGGTCTAGCTATCTCGGAAGAGGTATAGACGTTTTCTACGGAATCCACTCAGCGATCGGGATACGATATCCATATTTCCTATTCGTGTTTGTTCATGTGTCGTGTTTGTTCTTGTTTCGTGTTTGTTCATGTCTCGTGTTTGTCTCCTTGTTTTCACATGTTCGTTACTTGTTCAAATGTGTTCGTTGTTCCTTTTTCGCGTAGCAAGATGTCTAAGCTCTAGGCTAGTTAAGTAGATTTTCCTCTTGTAGCTAGAAACCAATTCCCGAACTTGAATTTCACATAACTTGCAAATTGGAAATGCAACACCATGCTTTGTCCGTTTTCTCCCCGTGTTCGACCCGTATGCTACGATACGATACCGTACGCTTGCGGTTTTATAAAATAAAGCTTGATTTTCGATTAAAAACGCGTACAATTCGAGCGAAACAAGTTTTTGGCAATTCCCGTGGTTCCCGAGAAGTTGGGCGATCCCGGGAGCTTCTCGATTCCGTGTTCTATAAATGGGTTGTCAATTCATCGAGCATTATGTGATTTGGGCGCTAGTGTTAGTCTCATGCCACTTGCAATTGCAAGAAAGGTTCATTTGGGAGATTTGAAGGCAACAAACATCTCGCTTCAACTTGCGGACCGTTCGATTAAGTACCCAGTAGGAGTCTTGGAAGATTTACCGCTTCAAGTTGGAAGCTTTATCGTGCCTTGCGATTTCGTGGTTTTGGAAATGATTGAGGATGTAAACACTCCAATCATTCTTGGTCGGCCTTTCCTTGCTACCGCCGGAGCTATTATCGATGTTAAACATGGCAAGTTGTCTCTCAACGTGGGGAAAGAAAAAGTTGAGTTTGAATTGCGCAAGTCAATGGGATTGCCACCATCGATGGACGACATCCAATTTGCCGACGCATTGGAGAACGTGTTTTCGGAGGAAATCTTAGTGGATGAAGAGGATGCTCGAGTCATCGAGGAAATATTCGATTCTAGCGAGCCATTTACAAAGAAAGTCGCGGTTGAGCCGATCTCGGCTCCGAAGGAGGAAAACGATGCGGCTCCACCGAAGGTAGATCTCAAACCCCTTCCACCTAATTTAAAGTATGCGTTTCTAGGAGATGATAGTACCTATCCCGTAATTGTTAGTTCGTCTTTGTCATCATCTCAACTTGATAAATTGTTGCATGTTCTTAGGAAATATCGTAGTGTCCTAGCGTATTCGATAGATGATATCAAGGGCATAAGCCCGTCTTTTTGCACTCATCGGATATTGCTTAATGACGAACATGCTTCCTCAATAGAGCACCAACGCCGCCTTAACCCTAACATGAAAGAAGTAGTTCAAAAGGAAGTTTTAAAATTACTTAAATCGGGCATTATCTATCCTATTTCCGATAGTCCATGGGTAAGCCCGGTTCAAGTTGTTCCAAAAAAGGGGGTATGACGGTAATTAAGAATGATCGAGGCGAATTGATTTCAACTAGGCCGGTCACCAGATGGCGAATGTGCATCGATTATAGAAAGCTAAATTTGGCCACCCGGAAGGACCATTTCCCTTTACCGTTTATCGATCAAATGCTTGAACGTCTTGCCAAACACTCTTATTTTTGCTATTTAGACGGGTATTCGGGATTTTTGCAAATTCCGGTCCATCCGAATGACCAAGAGAAAACAACGTTTACATGTCCATACGGCACATTTGCCTATCGGCGTATGCCGTTTGGACTATGTAACGCGCCGGCCACCTTTCAAAGGTGCATGATGGCTATTTTCTCGAATTTTATCGAAAAATCCATGGAAGTCTTTATGGACGATTTCTCGGTACATGGATCGAATTTTGACGAATGTCTCGATAACTTGTCTTCGATTTTGAAAAGGTGCCATGAAGTGCATCTCGTCCTTAATTGGGAGAAATGTCACTTCATGGTTACCGAGGGTGTTGTTCTTGGGCATATTGTATCGAACCGTGGCATTGAAGTCGATAGAGCGAAAATCGCGGTTATTGAAGGACTACCACCCCGACGAATGTCAAAGGGGTGCGTAGCTTCCTTGGGCACGCCGGTTTTTACCGACGATTTATCAAAGATTTTTCAAAAATTGCCCGACCTTTAACCGAATTACTTGCAAAAGATACGCCTTTTTCGTTTAACGACTCATGTCTCGAGGCTTTTGAAAAACTTAAAAAAGAGCTAACTTCGGCCCCGATCATCCAACCCCCGGATTGGACCCTTCCTTTTGAACTAATGTGTGATGCGAGCGATTTTGCAATAGGTGCCGTACTAGGACAAAGGAAAGATGGTAGGGTGCATGCAATCCACTACGCGAGTAAGACCTTAGACCCGGCCCAACTCAATTACTCGACTACCGAAAAAGAACTTTTAGCGGTCGTTTATGCCATTGAGAAGTTCCGGACTTACCTCGTAGGATCTAAAGTTATTGTTTATTCCGACCACGCCGCCCTTAGGTATTTGATGAACAAGAAAGATGCTAAACCTAGGTTGATTCGTTGGATTTTGCTTTTACAAGAGTTTGATATCGAGATTAAGGACAAACCCGGCTCCGAGAACTCCGTAGCCGATCATCTCTCTCGATTAGAGCTAGGTTCTTCCTCTTCGAATCCTCCTATCGATGATTCACTTCCCGGAGACCAACTCTTATCCGTTTCGTCTAATGTTACGCCTTGGTATGCCGACTTTGTCAACTATCTTGTGTGTGGTATTGTCCCGCATGATTTTAATTCGCACCAAAGAAAGAAGTTTTTGCATGATGTTAAATTCTATTTTTGGGATGACCCTCACTTATATCGTTCTTGTTCGGATTCCATTATTCGCCGTTGTGTACCGATTGAAGAAACCGATTCTATCTTAGCTCATTGTCATACCCTACCTTGCGGTGGACATGCGGGTTCGGGAAAGACCGTGGCTAAGGTTCTTCAATCGGGTTTCTATTGGCCAACACTCTTTCGTGACGCCGATATCTTTGTTCGGAAATGCGATCGGTGTCAACGCACCGGTAACATCTCGCGTCGTCACGAGATGCCCCTCAATTATATCCTTGAGGTCGAGTTGTTTGACATGTGGGGCATCGATTTCATGGGCCCATTTCCATCGAGTTATTCAAATCGATATATACTTGTGGCCGTCGATTATGTATCCAAGTGGGTCGAGGCCATCGCCTCGCCTACGAACGATTCTCGGGTTGTTTCTAAGTTTCTTAAACGTAACATCTTTCCGCGTTTCGGTGTACCTAGGATAATCATTAGCGATGGTGGAAGTCATTTCATCGAGTCAAAGTTTGAGTCTTTATTGAAAAAGTACGGTGTTCAACACCGGGTCGGTCTTCCTTATCATCCTCAAACAAGCGGTCAAGTTGAAATATCCAATCGTGAGTTGAAAACTATTCTCGAGAAAACTGTAGCCTCATCTAGGAAAGATTGGTCAATCAAGCTTGATGATGCGCTTTGGGCGTATAGAACGGCGTTTAAAACTCCAATTGGTACTTCTCCTTATCGACTCGTATACGGCAAAGCGTGTCACCTCCCGGTCGAACTCGAACACCGCGCTTTTTGGGCGGTCAAGGCCTTGAACTTTGATTACAAAGATGCGGCGGAGCGTCGTCTTTTGCAATTGAGTGAGCTTGATGAGTTAAGATTAGATTCCTACGAGAGTTCCCGTATTTTCAAAGAAAAAACCAAAAAGTGGCATGATAACCGTATCGTCCGTCGAGAGTTCCGAGAAGGAGATCTTGTTCTCCTTTACAATTCACGTGTCAAACTTTTTCCCGGAAAACTTCGTACTAGATGGTCGGGTCCGTTCACCGTTGTCCGTGTCTTCCCGTACGGAGCCGTCGAGGTGTCGTGCGAATCCCGAGTTTTTAAGGTAAACGGTCAACGACTCAAGCTTTATCGAGCCGGTACCCCCGATTCCGAGTCCCGTTTCAATTCCGATTCCCGCACCTCCGCAAAGTGGTGGGTCTTAAAGTCAATCCTTTGACTTTCCACCACCGAGCAACTCTCTCTTCTCTCTCTTTTACAATTCTCGGTCAAGCTCGAGACGGTAAACGAGCCATTCTCCCCCTTATCGTCAATTCTTTATTTATTTCTCTTTTTCATTTTTCTTTTTCATTTTTTTTCTTTTCCTTTTCTATTGCTAAAAAAAAAAAAAAAAAAAAAAAAAAACCAGGTGCTAGCGATCGCTAGGCCATTAGGCTAGCGATCGCGAGTAAAAAAACCCAACTTTCTGTTTTGCTTCGCGACCAGCTATTCGACCGTGAGCGCACCTAGCGATCGCTAGGGCTCACAGCTAGCGATCGCTAGCGACGTGATAAAACCTTTTCTTTTCTCTTCTTCTTCATTCAAACCCTAACCACTTCCCCTCTCTTCCTCTCGTTTTTCTGCCGCCGACCACCACTTTTTTTCACCACCAAACTCGCCGGATTTCACCTCCATTCACTTCCAAACTTCCATTAAACATCATCTCCACCTTCTAAAACCCCAATTTCATCCTTTTTCACCACTTTCTTCCACTTTCAACCATTTTTCCCCAACTTTTCAAACCCCTTAAAGCTTCAATTTTTCATCCTATCTCACGAGATTTTGGGTTTCTTTCATCAATTGGAGTTCCATCTTGCAAGGATTAACTACTCCGTTCTCCAATTTCACCACTTTTCACCCTTCCAAGTTTTGGTATACTCGTTCCTTCACCTTGCTTTGTTATTGTGTTAAATTTTTGTGTTTTAGTTAGCTTTTTAGTGTTAATTTTGCCCTACTTGTTGATTTAATTGGTATTGTTTTGGATTTGCTTGTGGGTTGTGGTTTGTGTTCGTTCTAGCGTTCTTTGCACCTTACACTCACACACCTTTCACACACTCACCATGAAACGTTTCAAAACCACGGCAACCGGCGGTAAACACGCAAAGGCCCAAAAGGGTCAATCTTCCGGTACCGCCGCTCAATCTATTGATCCCGGTTTCACTTTTAAAGATGCTACCCAACGTGATCGTTATGATAAATTGTCGCAACGGGGCATCGAGGCCACTAAGTTTGTAAACCAACAAACCCTCGAAGACCTCGGTCTCACCGACGGTGTTCGCACTCTTTTGGCCAATATAGGTTGCCTTGGCCTTTTCGATGTTTTCGCCCTCACATACCGACGCACTACACTTGAATTTCTTTCAAGTTTTCGAATTCATGTGCCTCGGCGTTTCATCTCCTTCCGACATAATAGCCGTGATTAAACTTTGACCTTTGCGGACATTTCACGCATCTTTGGGTGCGTGCCTCACCGTGATGCCCTCGTACCGGCCGATGATCCGGATATTGATTTCAATCAATCCGATTTTTGGGGCACTATCTCCGGTAGGCTTGTCCATTACTCCGCGCAAGGCGCTAAGGCTACACATGTCCTTCACCCACTTCTTCGTATCACTCATCGTATTTTGACCTCAACCATTCTTGGCCGCCATGATGCCGGCACCGTTTTGAGTGCTGAGCTTAAATTTATTTATGCCATGATCAACCCGGGTACTCTTACTTTAGATGTCGGAGCTTTTATTGCACACAAATTTGAGCGGCAACAAGCCGGTGGTATCATCGTGTGCGGTGGTCTTATCACTTACCTCATAGACCATTGTCAACACAATCTTGAAGTTGATGATACCCAAGAACAAGCTCATGGGTTAACTTCTCTTTCTATTGCCGCTCTTCAAAATATGCACATGGTCCGTCCCTTAGGTAATCGTTTTTCTTGGCGATTTGGGAACACTTTTCAGCACCACTCTTTTCTACCAAATCCCGAAGGCACCAATGTCGAAAACACCAATTGGTCTTATCCTCCCGACAATGGTGTTGTACCTCCTCCTCCCGCACAACACCAACCTCCACCACAAATTCCCGAGGACTTCGATTTTGTTGCCCGTTTTAACGATCTTAGCACTCGGGTGGATAACAACACCCAAGCCATCGCCGACAACACCAATGCACTTAACGACACCAATGCCCTAATCCGAAGCATGCAACAATCTTTGCATGGTTTTTACGATTATTATGGATTTCACGGGTATCATGGCTATCGTGACCCCGGTCACGACGGAGCCGGTGGTTCCGGTGGGGCTTAATCCTCGCACTTTTCCTTTTTCTTTTCTCTTTGCATATAGGATTAGGTTCATTCATTGCATTCATATATTCATGAGCATCGAGGACTATGCTCGGTTTTGCTTGTGGGTGGTGTCTTAGGTTTTAGGTCTTATTTTTCTTTTATTTTGTGTGTGTGCTTGTATTCTATTTTCCATTTTTCTTTCCTTATTTTTATTTTCTAGCTTCTTTTTGATACTTCTCCACTTTGTTTGACAAATATGTGCTTATCGTCTTGGACATAATTGAATAAGAGGCCTTCTTGTATGATATTACAATCTATTACTACTTGCGAGGGTCGTTTTAGTTAGGAATTTCTCTTGTGCCTTAGTTTGTCACTCGCGCTTACCGATGGCTTTACACTTCATATTGACCCTAGGACTAGCTTTATTTTCGTAGCCCCCCTACATCAATTTGTGACACTCGGATGGACTAACCTAGTGAGGATTTGAGCCTTGGATTGACACATTCACAATCAATCCCCACTTTCGTTTCTTGTGTGTACTTCCCGTCGAGTTGTAACTTTAGGCATTTGACATAGTTCTCGATTTAAGTTCTTATAGATTGCATAGAGGCCTTCACTTTCTTATCCTTAGAAAAGAAAAAAAAAATTCAATCTTTCCCTTTGTTACCCCCTTTTGAGCCAAAAAGTTCTAACCTTTTTCCTTTCACACCCTTTAAAACATGAAAATGCACATTTAGTTGATTTCCGAAAAGCAATTTGGATTGGACATTAGTTGTTTTAGATAGATAGGAACCCCTAAAACAAGCATAGCTTGTGGGTTGTGAAAAAAAAAAGAAAAAAAAAGGAAAAAATATATATATGAAAAGAAAAAAAAAAAGAGCAAAATAGAAAAAAATAGGAAAAAAAAAAGCAAGAAAGAAAAAAAGTGCAAAAGAAAAAAGAAAGAAAAAAAAAAACATATGGAATAAAAGATAGATTAGTGTAGCTTAGTTTGCATTTAAATAAGTTTGATCCATTTGCTTTAGGAATTGACTTAAGTGTGTAATCCGAAAAAAATTTCGAATAATTAACCCATAACCCACTTTATAAAGCCTTTTATCATTCCCGAATCACCTTAACCTGTAGCCAACCTAAAAAGTCCTCATTTTTATGCGATTTATTAGAGTTATTAGATTTGAGAATCATGTCAAACGCGTCAAAAGTACACTTGATTGGGAAGGTTTTCGAGAGTATACACTAACCCTTATACACATGAGTGTTTAGAGCGATAACGTGAGCATCCGTCCGAGTTTGATCACCGCCCTTCCCCTAGTGGCTATGAGGTTTAGCGAAATCTTTGGCGATATATGTTTATGTTTTGCTAATTCGGTTTGCAAAGGTTTGAGCACTTTGGTACTTGAGAATCCTTTCGAATAACGATTTTAGCTTGTTGTAATCTATTGTAATTTGATACGGAAAGCCGACTTATTTGAGCATGTTTATTGAGGATTAGTTCTATTTGGTATAACTTTGTGGAGAGTGTCGTTTTTTTTTATTGTGTGTGATTAGTTTTCCTTTTGAGTCGACCCTAGCGGGACTTCCTTGGGGACAAGGAAGGTTCGCTTGTGGGTATTTTGTTTTGCATATATTTTTCACCATTTTTCATGCATTAGATAGTTTCTTTTTCCTTTTAGTTAGTTAGTTCGTGCATATTTTCCGTCTATTTTGCATTTTTCCATTTTAAAGTGCGATTGTTGAGTATTGGTGCATTAACCGGGTATTTGAGCTTATTGTATAGGAATTTGGTTTAGATGGTGACGACGTGCGCGATGGAGCTAAGGAGGATCGAGAGGTGGTTCGGGATGATTTGGTGAACGAGGATGCGGAGCTTAAAGGCGATGGAGTGAAGACGGATGAAGGAAGCGGTGAACCGGAGTTAGAAGCAAAGAAGGAGCGAAAGGAGTGAAGAACAGCTAGCTAGCGATCGCTAGCTATTCTGGCTAGCGATCGCTAGGATCGCAAACCACCTCCGTGTGTTTTTCTTGTTTTGGCCGTTTTTGACTTTTTCTGGAGTATAAATGTGGGTCTTGACTGTTTTAGTTGGCAGTTTTTAGTTTCACCTTTGATAACAACTTTTTGAAAGAATTTGGTGGGATTTTGGATCTAAGAAGCTAGGGTTTCATTTTTGGGAGGAGCTCTACTAAGCCTTGGATGAGAGCTTCAAATCCTTCATCAATGGTGGCTTGATCTTCTTTGATGAACTTAGTACATCCTTGAGCTATTAGTATCTCTTTTCCTATTTCCTTTAAACATTTGATTAGTGTAATTGTTGAATTGAATGTTTAGATCTATGAATTTGATGTTTCTATTGCTTAATTTCTACAATTGTAGTTTAGTAGCTTTAACTCATGCCTTCAATTTGAGTAGATTTCCTTCATTAGGTAGTTTATGATTTGGTTAATTGATTGCATGTAGTTGTGGTGTGTTGATAATAGTGATGATGATGATTAGTTCTCTTTGTTAATTTTAGGCAAATAGATTAGGTTAATTGAATTAGGTTAATTGAATGATCCACTTGTATTTTGATGCATGTTGATTTCAATTGTAGATCTAGGATTTAGATCTCATTTGATTAGGATATTATGTGTTTAATATAGATTTAGGTCAAATAATTGTGCGTATGTAGGAAATCGATATCGAATCACGATCGATAAGTCTCGATCAATTTATGTTTTTCATAACAAAAGTGAATCATCGATGAAGATGTGATTTGTTTAACGGAAGTTAGCAATCCTTCGATATCGATGATTTACGATAGCTTTTAACAACGGTTGATCGGACGGAAGTTCGTTAACACGTTCAATGAATTGATCGAGAGCTTATGACCACATCATGGAAATAGATGTATGTTGTAATTTGGAGCATTTCCGGACGACGTTTTCATAGGAAATGATACGAAAGTAATCATATTCCTAGGGAAATGGTCTAGCTATCTCGGAAGAGGTATAGACGTTTTCTACGGAATCCACTCAGCGATCGGGATACGATATCCATATTTCCTATTCGTGTTTGTTCATGTGTCGTGTTTGTTCTTGTTTCGTGTTTGTTCATGTCTCGTGTTTGTCTCCTTATTTTCACATGTTCGTTACTTGTTCAAATGTGTTCGTTGTTCCTTTTTCGCGTAGCAAGATGTCTAAGCTCTAGGCTAGTTAAGTAGATTTTCCTCTTGTAGCTAGAAACCAATTCCCGAACTTGAATTTCACATAACTTGCAAATTGGAAATGCAACACCATGCTTTGTCCGTTTTCTCCCCGTGTTCGACCCGTATGCTACGATACGATACCGTACGCTTGCGGTTTTATAAAATAAAGCTTGATTTTCGATTAAAAACGCGTACAATTCGAGCGAAACAACAAGTGAAGACCATAACTCGTGATCAAAGATGCAACTTTTGACCCAGATGAGCAGTGGAGATTAGTTATCTATTTTACACACACATATATATAAACATATCAATTTAAAAAAACGTGAGGAGCATTCTCAGCCACTCATCTCAGTCAACAAAGGCGGCTTCAACCATTCCCCCTCTTTAATAATCTCTACCCTCCTATGAATCGCGTCAATCCTCCGTTATCAAGTCCACCGTAACCGCGAGATGAGTGGCTGAGATTGCTCCTCACGTTCTCTTAAATTGACATGCTTCTCATTTGAACCTTCGCCAATATATATATATATATAGGAAAATATAAATAGAGGAGAGTTTCGTTGTTAACCACAAATAGTGTGTTAACTTTATTAACCCATAACAGCCAATGAAAATGCTTCATTAGATTTCGTGTTTAAAAGGGCATTTTAGGAATTTTTGAATCCTTCTTCTCCCTCCCACACCTCCGAACTCCAAACCCATTTTTCTCCCTCCCAACCACAACCACAACCACAACCATAACCTATACCCTCCACCTCCACACCACCCCCAACCGCTACCCTCTACTGTCGCCACCACTACCACCACCACCACCACCACCACCACCACCACCACCGTATTCGCTGACTTCCACCACCACGACCACCACCACCACACCGACCATCTCCAAACCACCACCACACTTACCATCTCCAAGCCACTACCACACCCACCACAAAAACCCTAATTTCAGATCTGTTATCCACCAAACTACCACCACCACCAAAACCCTAAATCGACGACCTAAGGCGGTGGTGACTATGGTGGTGTTCTTGGAAGGCGGCGACGAGTGTGGTGGTGGTGGTGGAAGCCGACTACTGCGGTGGTGGTGGTCGTGGCGGTGGAAGTCAGCGAATACGGTGGTGGTGGTGGTAGCTGTGATGGTGGCTGTAGTGGTGGTGGTGAACTAGTGGTGGTAGGTGTGGTGGTGGTTTGGAGATGGTGGGTGTGGTGGCTATGGTGGTGGTGGACTAGTGGTGGTGGGTGTGATGGTGGTGGGTGTGTTGGTGGTGGTTGTGGTGGTGGTGGTGGGTGTGGTGGTGGTGGTGGGTGTGGTGGTGGTGGTGGCTGTGATGGTGGGGGATGTGCACATGTGTTTACCGGGTGGAGGAGGAAGGAGGCGGCGGTGCACATGTGTTCACCGAGTGGAGGAGGCGGCTGTACACATGTGTTCACCAGGTGGAGGAGGAAGGAGGCGGCGGTGCACATGTGTTCACCGGGTGGAGGAGGCGGCTGTGCACATATGTTCACCGGGTGGAGGAGAAGGAAGGAGGCAGCGGTGCACATGTGTTCACCGGGTGGAAGAGGATGGAAGTTGGTTTCCCAAAATACTTGTGCACGTGTGTTTACTGTATTTTTAAATTTTAAATCATTCAAAATTCCCTAATTATAGGGATTTAATCTTGACCCCAGATTTAGATCATCAAGGGTTGCGATGCGTTAACAAAGTTAACACACTATTTGTGGTTAACAACGGAACTTAACCCAATATAAATATAGTATTAGGTAATGAGAAGTGCTAAAAAATGAGAAGTAAATGAGTGATCTCCACCACTCATCCGGTCAATAAAGGCAGCTTTGACCGGGTCACCCTCCTTTAATCCTCTCCACCCTCCATAAATCGTGTCAATCCTCCGTGATCGCGTCCACCGTAACCGGTCAAATCCGCCTTTATTGACCGGATGAGTGGTGAAAATCATTTCTCTATTTCTCATTTTTAGCATTTGTCATTTGAAGCTTTCTCTATGAATATATATGTATATATATATATTGCATACTCACACAGACTTAGGAGGTGAGACTAAGTTGTTTCCGTAAGACCGGTGAGACCAACACTTTTTACATGAAACTTCACAGCAAAACACTTTGAAGGTTAAAAAAATAGAACATTCATCATAAAAACACCGTAAATGTTACGTTCACGGTGTTTTTTGACGTGAAGGTTCGATTTTTTTACCTTCACAACATTTTTGCTGGGAAGGTTCAAGTTATTTATTTGTTGCTTTCACAGTTTTTTGAGCTTTGAATATTTTGTTTTTTTACTTTGTTTTGGATTTTTTATCCTCGATAGTGTTTTTTTGTATGTTTTTGCGATGAATGTTCGATTTTTGTAAACCTTCACAGTGTTTTACTGTGAAGTTTCATGTAAAAAGTGTGATTCTCACCGATATCACGCAAACAACTTGGTCTCAAATGAACCTAACTCCACACACATTCTCCTTACACGTATTAGTTGTTGTTAGAGTTCAACCACGGAACTTTAACAAAAAAAAATTATGCATTAATAAGTGCGAACTTGAACTTTTAAGAGATTTATATGATTATATGATTATATCTTAAGGAGTAGTACATCACGCTTAATTAGTTATCGCTAAAAGTTTCTACCAAATGATTTATAATAAAATATGCATATTGGACTAAAATGCTATGAAATATTTCACATTTGGGCTAAAAGTGTATAAAAGAGACACTTTAAACTGAAATTACAGAATACACATAAATTGAGGGGACAGTTTTGTAATTTACTCCAAACTTAAACATTTTCTAGCGGTGCAAGAATTTCCATAAATCACAATCGAAAAGTCTTTATCAAATTGGAACATATCTTCCATGAAATTATCTTGTCATTTACAAAGAGAGCATTGTCATTTACAAAGAGCAATGATGTCAACTTTAAAAACAAACATTTATGAAGAAAATTCTAGAAATTAATTCAAATAGCTAAAATAAATATCTAAATTTGTTTTTTGGTAATTTTTTTTTTTAATTTTGAATCAAATCTCACTACGGATACAATATTTAAGTTTATAATATTTAGAACTAGTTAAAAGATACAAAAAAATCTAGGTCATTTTTCTTAAAACAAAATATAGTTATGGACCTAGATATGTAATTCGCAGTCTCAAATATTTTTAAAAAAAATTAATCGGATTGTTTTTTGTGCCTCATAGCTAGATCCATAAATTACAAACTTAGATATTAATGTGGACTCAAATAATCAAAACTCGTTGTATTTTGGTAAAACAACTTTTAGAACTGACTAAAAAGGGCATTGTTGATTTTCGTGATCATGGCAGGCGAAAGGTTTCGGCGATTTCCGACGAAGGGTATGACGTTTTCCAGCAAAGCGGCATGCGAAGGGTTTAAGTACTTCGACAATGCTCTCAATTGGTGTTTTTTTCCATTTTAGTTGATCAATGTTCGCCCTACGAAGAGATGGTGGAAGGGTCAAATTAGTTCAGCAGAACTGATGCTTGTTTGAAGACGAGGGTGCTCTTGAGGGTGGTGGAGAAGAGATAATATTGGGTCTTAGATTGCTACAAATTTTTCGCTCGATGGTGGTTTGCTTTTCTTCTACTATTAGGCCATCCTCTATGGAACCTGCCATACCTGCCATACCTGCTGCCACATCAGCTGCCACATCAGCTTTCCCACTACCCTACCAACTCCATACCTTTCATCCACTATCATACCCCTCATACCCTTCCCTTTATTTTTTTAATTTTCATTTCATACCCTTCATTTTATTTTATTTTTATCTCAAACCCTTCATTTTATTTTTTTAAATAAATATTAGAATTAAATTAAATAAACAATAAAATTTATAATTATATTAAATAACTAACATTAAAATTAAAATTACATTAAAATTAAAATTACGTTAAAATTAAAACTAAAAAAATACAATACAATTAGTTATTGCCGTGTGACGAAGAGTTCCACACGTGTATAGATAAATCGTGGCGAAGGTTGGCGTGCCTCTCTGAGTTTTTCACTAGGTTGACGTTTCTTGCTCGGTCTTCTTCGGAGATAGTTGTTTCAATCTCTCCCGGTAAAACCTCCGTCGGATCAAAAGGATAATGTGAGAAGCCTTCGTCTTCACGAATCATGTTGTGTAAAATTATACACGTGTGCATGATGAGTGATAATTTCCGTTGTGTCCATACTCGCGCCGGGTATTTTACAACGTGCCATTTATCTTTAAGCGTGGCGAATGTCCGTTCGATGTCTTTTCTAGCCGATTCTTGACGTGTCTTGAAGCGGACTCGTGGCTCTTCAACTGGGTACCTAAATGCTTTCACGAAGGTCGTCCACTCGGGATATATCCCGTCGGCAAGATAATACCCGTGATTGTAGTGTGTGTTATTCACTACAAAAGAACTATCGGGCGCTTTGTTTTCGAATAAATCGTTGAAAATCGGTGATTGATTCACAACGATTATGTCGTTCGTGGCACCCGGTACCCCGAAAAATGCGTGCCAGATCCATTGATCTTGCGAGGCGACCGCTTCCAGAATTACCGACGGTCCAGTATGATCACCTCTATGGAATTGGCCCCTCCATGCCATGGGACAATTCTTCCAGTACCAATGCATACAGTCAATGCTACCAAGCATGCCGGGTAAACCGTGGGTTTGTTCATGCAATGCGTAAATCGCCTGAATATCGGTAGCAGTTGGCTTTCGTAAATATTGGCGCATATAGAGGAAAATAATACCTTTGCAAAAATTTTCAAGGCAATCCCTTGACGTCGTTTCGCTCATCCTCAAATACTCGTCGAAAGCATCCGAAGCAGACCCGTACGCCAATTGACGGATAGCGGACGCACACTTTTGGAGCGGAGAAAACCCTTTCACGCCTCTTGCATCCCATTGTTGCTTGAAAAAATCAACCTCCCTGTCAAGATCATTGACTATCCGTAAGAATAGTCGTCGACTCATACGAAACCGCCGGTCAAAGTCGACGTCGTTGTACACCGGGTGTTCGGCAAAGTAGTCGGCGACAAGTTTATTGTGTCCCTCTTCACGACCTCTATCTTTACGCGGCCCTCTCGGTATTTTCGACGTTTCTCCAACCTCGTCTTGGAGAAGGTTGTTATCGTACAATTCCTTAATCAACTCCGCCGCTCTAACGTTGTTCATTACAATCTGATTTATCGCGAGATCTATATCATCGTTATCAGAATCAGAAGAAGAAGAAGACGACATTTTTTTGGAGAAGAATATAGAAGAAGAATGAGAATGAGTATGTGGAGATGTGGAGAATGAGAATGAGAATGAGAAATATATATAGAAGGTTAAAAAGAAAAAAAAATAAAAAAAATAAAAAAAAAATATATTTAAACCCCCAACGGCTATATGACCGTTGGGGGGGGTATTTTGCCAAAACAAACAAAAACAAGGACCACTTTGACACCGGCATGGCTACACCGGTCTCGCGCGTACCGGTACGCATACCGGCCAGGCGCGGCGGTGTTGCCGCCGGTACCGCCACCGGTACCGCCCCCATACAGACGCCATAGAGGATGGCCTTAGGTAGGAAGTTGAAGAGTCAGACGTTTAAGTGCAAGGTCTTGGTATACGAGATATTTTATAGGTCTTTGTCTCTATTTTTCGTGGTTGTGTTTTTTCCTTGATGTGCAGATTTGGACCTTGTCAAGAACTCTTTTTTCCCCTCCTAGTTGTGTGCGGGATTCATTTCTTGTGGTGTCCGGGATTCTTTTCCCACTTGTGTGCAATACCCACGCTCCCTTTCGTGTGTGGTATTCCTTTCTGGCGTGGGGCTTGGCCCTTTTTGTTGCGCGGTTTACAGTTTGCTTTGGCGTGAGGTTTTTGGACTTCCATAGGTATGTAGTTTATGTTCTTCTGTGTCTTATGAAATCCTATCTATAGAAATGTGCACACTTCTTTCTTCTGTTGTGCGTACACCATTTCGTAACCGCAACTACAATAAGGCCCATAATGTTCATTTGAGATGAAGTTGTTTCTATGAGACTGACGAGATCAAGCCTTTACACATAAAACTTTACAGCAAAACAATATGAATGTAAAAATTCAAACATTCATAGTGAACACACTATAGTTGTTACGTTTATGGTGTTTTTCACTACAAAGATTCGATTTTTTTACTTTCACAGCTTTTTCACTGTGAAAAGTTTGGATTTTTTTTTACCTTGACAATGTTTTTCACTATGGATGTGCGGGTTTGTTTTTCCTTCACAATGTTTTGCTATGAAGTTTTATGTGTAAATCTTGGTCTCAATGGTCTCACGAAAATAGGGGTGAGCAAAAAGACCGAGGCTCGAAATCCCGACCCAACCCAGAAAATAGGCAAAAAATCGAGACCCAAAAACCACAAAACCCGAAATACCCATTGGTTAATCAGGGGCGCGTTGGGTGGGAAAATCGCACACCTGAAATCCGAAAAACCTGTCTAAAAAACCGACATTATAAAAAAGAAATATTTTGTATTGGGACGTCGTCTACTCAAGATGGTATTACTACCATGAGTTCAGTGGGTTCAAAAGAGACCGCAGATTTGGATTTGGAAAAAGTTGATACGAATACGAGTAACGACGAATTGACAATTGAAGTAAACAATTGGTATTTTGATTGTGAACAATAGTTTGAGGTTTGGACTTGGTAGTTGGTAATTTGGTATTAGAAGTTGGGAGAATTTCTTTTATGTCCTTTTAAAACTTCTAAATTACTTCTATATCCTTCTAAACTTTTAAATTACCTCTATATCCTCTCAAAATTTAGAAACTCTCTTGTATGTCCAAATACTCATTTTAATATCTATTACTTCATTTAAATAATAATAATCAATATTATCAAACTTAATTATTTATTAGATTACTATATTACCCATATATTATTTAAATCATTTTTATTTTTCTTAAATACTCATCTTCATTATCAAAGGAATAAGAATGAAAAATTAAGAACCCTAAAACCCCAAATCAATTTAGATTATAAATCGAAAATATCAAATCAAAATTCAAAAACTACACGTAAAGAATACATTCGCATTTTGATTCAAGAACATAAATGGAATGAAGGAGCATATACAATCATGGTAGAAAAATGCAATGGAATGAAGAACATATTTAGCTGATTATGCATTCATCTGTGTCTGCGATTCCTCAAAGATATACACAGAGGTAACCATCTTCATAAAAAAATATTTTGTATGAGTAAATATGAATCTTCATTAAGGTAAATGTATCCCACATCTTTAATTTAATATTTCATATGGTTTAACCATAAATTCAAGCTCAACCTACATTTTCAGAAAAGATTCCTTTTCATTGTTTGCCAAACTTGGGATCTATCTTCTCCAGGACCAAGAGGCCAAAGTATTTATAAACCCTTCATTTTCTTTTTCACCTCAACGCTCTCCATATTTAGAAAAATCCAAAGCTTATCAAGAATTACTTACTTATATTTTTGAATTTTGATTTGATATTTGGGATTTATAATCTGGGTTGATTTGTGGTTCTAGATTTAGGGTTCTTAATTCTTGATTAGGGATTATTTATTTGATGATGAATGGGTATTTAAGAAAAATAAAAATGGTTTAAATAATATAAGGGTAATATAGTAATCTTATAAATATTTAAATTTGATAATAACAATTATTTTTATTTAAATGATTTAATAAATATTAAAATGGGTATTTGGACATACAAGAGAGTTTTTAAAGTTTAAAAGGATATAGAGGTAATTTAAAAGTTTAGAAGGATATAAAAGTAGTTTAGGAGTTTTAGAAGGACATAGAAGAAATTCTCCCTTAGAAGTTAGACATTTAGACTTGGTATTTGCAATTTAGTAATTTGGTATTTTGGTGTCCCTATTTTGGCATTAGACATTTATTAAAGTTTAGACTTGGTAATCCGTATTTTGGTACTTTGGTATTTCAAATCTTGAAGATAGTATTTTAGACTTTAGATGTTAATTTAAATCAAGTTTTAGTTTGGTATTTTGAATTTTGAAACAAGGGGAAAAACTGAAAATCGGGTGGACCGGATATCCGACACGAAAAACCTGAAAACCCCGAACCCTGAATATCGGATTTCAAGACCTCCAAAATCCACCAAAACCCGATCGGGTTTTTGAGTTTCCGCCCGATGCTCACCCTTACACAGGAACACCTTGTTGTCACCTGAACCTAAGTCTATATATAAAACCAAATGACCTAACTTCACAAAGCTTTTTTAACCGTTGTTAGCTTCAGATACGAAAGAAAACGCAATAACGGAAAAACAAATAATTAACAAGAAAGGACCAAAGTCATCACAATCAACAAACCATATGGACCAAAAATGTAATCTATATCTACTCAATTTGTTTTGTTTTTTAAAAGAAGAAGATGAGTATAACATTGGCCAAGAGAGGAATTGAAAAGAGAAGATATATGGGAGGTTGTTGTCACTGTACTTTCGGTAACCTTGTTTCACTCTTCACGCTAAAGACTTTATCTGCCTATTTATATCCCATTTCAACTTCCTTCCTTCCTTACTTCCTTCCTTCCTTCCATGGGGTTAAGTTAAAGGTACAACTTTCATAAACATGCCCATCTTTAAGATTTCATTTCTGCCTCTTTATTAATCTTCTTTCTTACCCATGGAAGTTTAATTTCTTTTTTCTTTATCATTTTTCAGTCATACTTGCCTCTTTTTTCCGGCAATAAAATCCGATTGTATATTTATTATTCATTTCTGGGTCTCTCTTTTCTTCCCAAGTATTAGTAACTTTGATGATGATGATGATTTATGTAGGCTATTTTCTTGATAATCTTTTACCCTAATTATTAATTAAATAACCAACTTACTGAAACCATGGCATAATTGGTTGATTAATTAGTTTCTTTTGACAATTTTTGAATCATCTGATTTTGAATTTTGATATATTTTTAATGATTTTATTCAATTTCTGTTGAAACCTTTTCTGCCCACCACCTGTTTGAAGAAATGTCAGTTTCATTGACTCGGTTTTCTTGGTGGTATTGGGGTAATGGGAAAGAGAAAGAACCCATAACTTCATCTGGGTCATCTTCTGATTCAATGAAATTGTCTTCTTTAAAGAAAAAAGGAACAAATTTATCATCATCTTCTTCTAATTCTTCATCTTCATCTTCTTCATCATCAAAGAAGGTGAAGGTGAAGAAGAAATGGCAGAGTAGGGAAGAAAGGAGGAGGGTAGTGGATAAGGAATACGACGTAGTTTTGGTACCATCAGATGGTGTGTGCTTATCGGCGTCTGAAGAGTCATCCTATGATTCAGACTGGTCCATTGGGTGGATGGAGCCTCATGCCCATGATTTTTTGCAGAGTGATTCAGATGATGTTTCAGACAACAGTTTTGCAGTTTTGGTTCCTTGTTATAGAAATGATTGCAAAGCTTTTAAGATGGATGAAGAGGAGGAGCCCACTACTACTAATCAGTTTTTGAGTGTTCTTAGTAAACTCCCAAATGGTTTCCCTGCTGGTATGTATGATTTGTTCTTTATGCAACTTTCATTGTTCCCCCCTTTCTATTTACTATTTACTATTTCAATTCATGTTTGAGTGTTATGATAGATATGACTTAATTTTATAGGAGCTAACAATTGTGTATAATATGTTAAAGCATTAGCAACAAGGGGGTGTTTGAGAGTGCTTATCTGCTTAAAGTTATTAGCTTATTGGGAAAGTAATAAGGTGTTTTCAAGTATTTGGGAAAGTGCCTATAGCTTATTGGGAAAGCTGAGTTTTTGAAGAAGGTAATTTTTTTTTGGGTAAGTAATAAGGTCTTTTAAAGAAGGTGATTTCTTTTAACTTTTTATAGAGAAGTTAATAAGTTGATAAACACTTTTGCTAATAACACTTTTGATAAACACTTTTGCTAATAACCATTACCAAAACACACCAACCAAGCTTTTAAGATGCTTTGGACATTTGTAACTAGTTTTTTAGGAAACTCAAAAATAAAGAGGATTATATATGAAAAATGTGTTATTTTTGTCCCAAGAGCAACTCCAACCCATACCGCAAAAAACACACCAAAAACATCAAAATTGATAAAAATTGAACTCTCATCAAATTTGATGATAGTAAAATAACTAAATATATATAATGGAGAAAAAAAGGATTTTTGGTGGACAAGGCTCTTGATATTCTTGTGTCTAAAAGGGTTATATTAACATAATTGTTTGTTTGTATTAATTTAAGTTCTACAAAATTGTTTCAAAAGTTTTTGACTTTCTATAAAATGGGTATTTGTTGTTGTAGTGATTTGATGTACAATTTTTATTATATAATTGGTTAATTTGTCTGTATGTGGGCATTGGAGAATCTTGATAATTTTAGATGGTGTGTTCTTTTCCAAAAGAGTAAAGCACCTGAACACCACACCAAGAAGAAGAGGAATAAAGATGGTAATCATTGAGGTTTTCCATTGATAAGTCTTTGTAAAATGCCAATAACTTCATATTCATTGTGCTATTTCTTTTGCTTATTTTAAGCTTCAAATGGTTCATTTATCTGTGTTTATTATTGGTGGTTAAAAGTTGTTTTTGATATTTTAGTAATAAATAGATAATGGTGGTGGTACTTGGTAGTAGATTCAATATCATCAAGATTGTGTTTGTTTCTGCTTATTAGATTTAATCATAATAAATTAATGGTGAAAAGTATACCAATTGTTATCTTAGTGGAGATTTTTAGGTTCTTATCTTGCTGATGTGACTTTTAAAAATGAAATTACTAGGATCTTCAAAGTCAATCCATTGTGGATGCCTTAATATCTCTTTGTTCGTAATCGTCTGATTACGTGCTATTTGCAGAGGGCAACAAGTACACGGAACAATGGCTTGCTTCTCTTCAAAACTTATGAGCGGTTGTGGAAATACGGAATTATCCGAGCTTGCTGAAATGGGTGGTGGCTTGGTTAGTCGATCTATTGTCGGTTTGGTTGTCGGTAGTAAATCTAAGATATATCCGAAATCAGTAAGAATAAATAACAAAAAAGAAAAGAAAAGAAAAAAGAAAGAAAGATTGGAATGGAATGGACTCACCCTTAGAAATGAAGGAAACAGAACATTTTTTATATTGTGATGTTAGAAGGCCAGAAAATGGTTGTGATGGTGGTGAATCCTGGATGCTATTTTTCTTTTTTGCACATATTGATGCTGTAAATATGGTTTTTCTTGTAAACTGAAGTTATAAATCTAAGTTCTCTTGATGATGCTCTATATATGCAAGTTGCAAGCTATTAAAGCATTTCTAATAAAAAAAATTTTGGAAGAGGTATCCCAGACCACATTGGGCCCAGACTAATCCTCGACAATTTTGGGCCGAATCCCGACTGCTAAAGCATGCAGCCCGGGGTCGAAGGCCCCGTACCTCCAGAATGTGTCCTTTAGGGCTCGAACTCGGGTTCAACACTATGTAGTGACCAAGCCTTATCACTAGGATAACACTTCTTTGATACATGTCTAATAAATTCTTCATAGGTTTTTTAAAATAGAGAATTAAAAGTTAAATTTCTAGTGAAAGAAAATCATGTATAACACTATAGGTTTCTTATTTTGTAGATTTTAAAGCTTTTAGAGGTCTCAAGAGTCGAAAGTAATGAAGAAAAATGGTTATACGATTTCTTTAAAAAAAAAAGAACGATTAAAAATACATTTCTTATTATTTGACATTTGATTTTGTAGAATTCTCTAACTTTTGTGTTTGGATTGTGTTTAAAAATAACTCATTAGCTTATTTCATCGTGAAAAAGTAATAAACTATTTTAAATTGTTTGGATGAGGTTCTTATGGTTTCCCATAAAACTCGTAAGTCATTTTTTTAAAAAGATAAATCATTTTTACGATAAATGAGATAAGCTAATAAGTGCTTATCATCAACCACCATCCCAAACACCCGTTTAAAGATTTGTATCCCCTAGATCTTCCTTCTTTACTTTGGAAAGTTTATTGGAGCAATAATATAATCTAAAAAACCCGAATTTATTTTAAAAATCTAATAGAAATTAGATAACGCGTATTTGTTTCATGTTGAATGGTAGTTTTTGTGAAGTTTGTGGTTTACTCCACCGCAGTATTGGCTAATTGCAGGGAATGTTAATGTTGGTTTTCGTATAACAAGACAAGTGAATTATTGGTTCATAAGGTGATAAATTGATCTTATTTTATAAAAGTTAGCTCGTAAGTTTAATAACAATTAATGTAAGAAGTATGCTAGCTTATAATTGCTAAATGGTTGAAAATAGATGTCAGCAATCCAATCTAATCCAACCGAACCCATGAGTTTGGAATAAGTGACAATATAAGCCTTTTTATTGCTAAACAACCGGCAATTGTATAATTTCTAAATAATGTATTCAATTATTATTCTCTCTTCCTCTTTTCCTCTTTCGTATTTGGTGGGTTCCATGAATCTTGACTTTCTTCGATTTTTTTAATGATATGGTGGTCAAAGTACCTTACAAAACATGTGATTTACGAAAACTCATTATTTGATTTCACTTCTGACATCTATTGTCTTCTATTTTGATACTTTTTTTATCGCTGGCCCAACAACCCAACAATTGTTGGTCTTTTTGATTAAGTGGCTTCAAGTACCCCTCACCTAGTGGTAGCCAAATCCCAAGCCTAGGCAAGTTCTAACCAGTTACAAATCAGAACAGATAAAAACAATGTTTCCTTTGGTCAGTTAAACCATAATCGTTTACTATTAGAGGTGTTTGGGACAGTAACTGGGTGAGGTAATTTGTAACCGGTTAAGGACTAGTTACAAATCGACTAAGGGTGTTATTTTTTTAAATAAATTTTGTGATTACTTATATAAACTTTAGAAAATAAACTTGGGCCACTCTTTTAAAATAAGCTTTACTATACTTTTAAATTAATTACATTAACTATATAAAAAGAAATATGTATTCGAATCATCCCATGGATTGTATTGAAGAGTCCGTACTTTTTAGGTCAGTTAAGCGTGTTGGTTCATTGACGTCGTTAATGTCGAGTTTTTCACCCTCTTCATACCATGAGACACCACTACTACTAGGTTGGTGGCATACTTAGTCCTATTGCTTGTTCGTTTTCTTCTATATTTTCTTCAAAACGGTTCATATTCGTCTCGAGTGAAGCCTTTGAACGTCATCCAGGTAATCCTTCAAGCATATGCAACACTCCATGGACTCCGGTGTTAGTCTTGTCCGATAACGAGATGATGTTGTCAGTAAGAGAAAAAGTGGACTCAAAGCTATGGTACTAGCTTGGATTGTTTGTATATCACAGACTATAGACGCCAAAATCGGAAATTGAGGTTTTTTCTTGGACGGTAGTTCAACACACGCACACGCCTCGACCGAAGTCGAAGAGGTATCCGGGATCCATTCGGGCACCCGACTAATCCTCTTGAGCCTTTTGAGGATCATATATTGGAGATTGTAAAACCAAACACAAACTTACAGGGCCGAAGTCATCAAATTTCAATAGGGCCAAAATCTGTTTACCAAAATTATCCAGCCGAAATCAAGAGATTCAGGGCTAGCTCAACCATATTTAGGGATAAATCAACCATATTCAGTTACGAATTAGCCATATTTAGGGACAACTTCAGCCATATTCAATGATTTCATGGACAAAAACAAAGAAGGGGAACAATATAAGACAACAAGTTGTATATTCTGATATAGGTTTGAACTAAGAACTTAAAGCAAGGATAGATGGTAGAACCTAATGGTGTTGACGGTAGAAGCTTGATGGAGTCAATGGAGAAGCTTGTTGGAGTCGACGGTTGCAGCGTGATGCAGAAGATAAATGAAGAAAGTTTGAAGCGTATAGATGTGCACATCTTAGCGAATTAGAGGTTTTAGCCTCTAAAAATTAGGAAAACCCAGAAGATCGGAATTGGGTAAGGTCTAAATCGATTAGATTAAAGCAATGTTTTCAAAACCGGGTTTTTAGTTGAACCGGTGTGATGACCGGTTCCCGGTTCAACTATTGGTTCAATTGGTTCTAAACATTTTTATGTATTATCCATTATTCTACACTCATATATATACAAAACCAACAATTTGATATCTATAAGTTAAAAAAACATTAAAACTACACATTACAATAAGTTTTATATTAATAAAAAAATCAATAACTAAATAATAACAAGTTTTACAAATATTTTTTATTAAAAAAAACTGATTCGATCCACCGGTTCAACCACTAAATTAGACAGTTTCGTCTCAGGCTTTGACATCCAAAGAGGGCTTAAATAGTCTTTTTCTAGTTGGGTTTTTCGATTAGGCTTATTAGTGTCGGACTTGAATAATGAATCGGTCTAATCAAGTTTTGACTTTTGAGGTTTATCCTATCCTAGGCCTAGGCTTGGCTTGCTTCCTTAGACTTGGGCTTTTTCGGGCTTGGCTATGGGGCGAGGTTGGGTCCCCATGCATTTCTCTTTAAATAAAAAATATTAATGTTTCTTCCCTTTTTTTGTATAAACTAGTTTGTCACGTACATGAATATAAAAACATATTGAAACAATTTCTCATTAAAATATAAGTATGATATTTATCTTCGAATTATAAATGGATAAGTATATTAAATTACTATTATTTTTGTGTTCTTTTTTTTTTTCCGAAAGCACAAATCTTTAAACCAAAGTTTAGTATGTGAAAATTTTATTACAACCATGCAAACTAACCTTTCTTCAGTTACACAGGGGCGTAGACAGACTGTATCCCTTATATACTAAACTACAATTAAGATACAGATATGATGATGTAGTTCTGGTGGTTTTGACTACCCCTTATTTTCAAACCACCCAAGTTCGAGCCTCCTCCTTAGCGCTTTATTATTATTTTAATTTTTCCTTCCTCTTAACGCTTTTTCTTTATTTTTAAATCTATTTCAAATTGCTTTTTCTTTAATTTTAATCTATTTCAAATCTTTAGCTTTCATCTAGAGTTTGACATCATTTAGGATATTTTTATAAATTAAAGAATCGCCTTAATTAATAATAAAAATATGTTTTCATTTCAATTAGAACTATAATATAAACAAATGTCAGAATTTTCTTGTTTTTTCTTATTTATTATTATCTAAACACTAATCACAACTCAGTTTCCTCTTAAAACCACATAAAACCTAAGAGAACCGACATTAATCATACATTACATTAGTCTTTTGTATGAATAACATCAATATACAAGTTAGGTTTGAGATCTTCAAGCCCCCCTTAAAGTAAATTTCTGGCTACGCCTCTGCACTTACACAATGAAGATTTTTCTCACTCTTTTACACTCTATAAAAAATAGAATAAATAATCAAATGCGTCGAAGGAAAGCTTTAAACTAGCTAGTTTCGTATATAGGCACGAAAGCGCTCCATTTTTTTGTTGCTTCACCTACATTGTACGTGCTTGCAGCCAGAAAAATGGAACTAATAATAACTCTTAGACGTTGATGAATGATACTTAATTCTTCACAGATGTCGTACTCTTTGAAACTTCAAAACTTTAAGAGTTCACCTAACTATTATGTAAGATACTAGCTTTGTACCAATGTAATGCAACCACTTTTTATAGTACACCAAGTATGGATAGTTAATACATTTTCTCATCAAAAATAAAAATATGGAATTCATATTTAAATAAAATGTAAATTACAAGTGGTGATTGAATATGTTTTACTAATATGAAGGTAAAAATATGAAGGTAAAAAACGAAATATGTACAGCGAGAATGATGTGAAGGTAAAAATATATAATCTGAACCTTTACAACAAAGATGTTGTGAAGGTAAAAAAAATCGAACATTTACATTAAATAGCACCGTGAACATAACATTTACAGTGTTTTTACTATAAACGGTCGAATTCTTTTTACCTTCACAATATTTTACTGTGAAGTTTCATGTAAAAAATGTTGGTCTCACCGATATCACGAAAATAGGTTCGTCTCACATGAACCTGACCCTATATATACACACACATACGCTAAGTTATGCCTTCAGGATGAAACATAATATATATATATATGTTAATGTATGACATCGGGGTGAAACATTATTATTTTGGCCGTAAATTGAAAGGTCTACATTAATAAAAATGTTATAAACGATTTGAAGACAATGCTATGATACTCGGGTTTGCCACTTTTGTCACGTGTTCGTGATTGGATAGTAATTTTGTAGGGGTTATTTGTTTTTTAGGCTTATCACTTAATTAGAACTTATTGCAGTATAACCACTTATTTGGTTAGTGGTTTTTCCAATAAGACTGTTTGTTTTTTTAAGTGATAAATGCCACTAATCACTTAATAACCACTTATCAAAAATATGATAGCCTAGCCACTTTTTGTTCACTTTTTCACTATTTCATCAAGCTTGGACTTGTTTGGATTGTTCATTATGCTCGCACTTGTTTGGATTGTTCTATAAAGCTCATTAAGCTTAGACTTGTTTGGGTTGTTCTATAAAACTCATTAAGCTTGTTTGGATTGTTCTATAAAGCTCATTATAATGAATAATGTTTCTAATAAAATAATACCTTAGAAATCAAATTTAGATGTTTGACATTTTTCAACCAGTCTTATAACATTCAGTTTCAGTCTTCAAGTTAAAATTCAAAAGTAGAAACAGATCAGTGTTCAGCACAACTTAAAAAACAATCAGTACGGAAGACTTTAATTAAATAACTTGCATGTTAATAAGTAAACTTGGATGCGCTAATTTCCACGTACCAAACGCAAAACAAACAATTAGTCCAGTTTTGTCCTAGTCATACCAAACGCAAGACAAAACAATTAATCATGTCTTGTCCTGTCCTGTCCTGTCCCATTCAATCTGCGTACCAAACGCTACCATAGGAACTCTTCAGACTTTGCATGAAACATTTTAGAAGGTTAGAGAATTTTAGCTAGCAAGGTGACATGGAAACCGGTCACAAACTTTATTAAACACAATTAATCTACATAAGTGAAAGTTAGATTTAGGTTGTGTTTGGCAAAAATAAGCTAGTTGATAAGCTGGTCCATCCAAACATGTGTCATAAGCTAGCTTTTTGAAACGCTACTTTGAGTAGTTTTTTGGGAGCTTTTTGTAGCCTTTTCCAATTATACCCTTATTAATATTAATTATTAAATTCAAAGATACATTTTTTGATCATTTTACATACTCATAAGCTAGTTTTTGCCAAACATAATTTGTTTATAAGTTTGGCAAAAACTAACTTACCAAATACTAACTAGCTTATCATTCAACAGCTAGCTTGCCAAAAATAGCCTTAAACTCGTAGACATCAACACTTTCACTTGTATGTGTGAGTTATCCTTGCTAGATGTGTTTTGATTTGAATAAAGTGAAAAATTAATGCATAATTTTAAATGATCTTATTGGAACATGATCTTTAACTGTTCGTCTGTTCCTTGTCGTTTTAATAAAGAATGTAGGAAATACTTTGGTTTATTGAAAACATGATGTTTTAACAAGCATGCTATTGAATTTAAGATGGGAAAAATGAGTACTTTGTATATAAATGCCTAAAGAAGGCATTTAAGTCATTTCTTAACTATTATTTCTTAGGGTTTAGTTCCCCAAAATGTATCCAACTTGTCACCTTTTGCTATTGTATATACTGTACTTTAAAAATTACCATTTAATACATCATACTACTAAAAACCTAACATTTTAAATACTGAATGACTTGTAAACCAGGTAGCCGGTCATTCCGGCCACCTGGTCAACTTCTCCGGCGAGATTTTTTCGGGCGAGACTTTTTCCGGCAAAAACCTATCTTTTCCGGCAATCTTCGACAATAAGCCATCTTTTTCTGGCGAGACTTTTAGCACGAACAACAACCTCCATCTCCGACACCCACCATCTTCTCCGGCAACCTCCATCTCCGCCACCCACCATCTTCTCCGGAAACGTCAATCTCCGCCACCCACCATCTTCTCCGGCGACCTTCACCAACCCTTCCGCAAACTCACCAGCTTACTCCAATCCGAAAACCTGAAATCATCAGCATCGTTACCGGAGAAAATGGTGGTCGTTGGGAAATCGCCGGAAAAGATGGTGGTTGCCGGGAAGTCGTAGGAGAAGATGGTGGTTGCCGGAAAGTCGTAGGAGAAGATGGTGGTTGCCAGGAAGTCGTAGAAGAAGATGGTGGTCGCCGGAAAAGTTGTCGAAGAAGACGGTAGTGGTCGGAAAAGTCACCGGATAAGATGGTGGTGGCCGGAAAAGGCATCGGAAAAGATGGTGGTGGTGGCCGGAAAAATGGTGGTCGCCGGAATGTCGCCGGAGAAGATGACCGGATGGCCGGAAAAGTCGCCGGAGGGGAGGTGACCGCCTGGTAACCTTTGATAGCAGGTCAGATACATCAAAATGTTAGGTTTTAGGTAGTATGATGTATTAATTGGTAATTTTTGAAGTACAGTATATACAATAGCAAAAGGTGGCAAGTTGGATACATTTTGGGGAACTAAACCCTATTTCTTACTTATTGACGTGGTAGCGGTAGACCAAAGTATATCTATACTATATATTAAAAAGAATTGAGTTAACTGTTTTCAAGAAAACTGATTTTCAGGGCCACGTCCATTTTTTTCTAGCCCACCTTCATTCAAATCATTCAAAAAGGAACGAAAACCATCAGCAATTCAATCACCATCTGAATTCATCCTTGCTTCTTGGAGAATCGACGACCTCAAACATGATGGCATATATGGATTGCAATACTATTCGGGTAAGCTATGTTTGTTGTTGTAATTTCAAATTAGGGCTCAATTTCTCAAACTAATATCTATTGCTGATGAACCATGGTGTTTACGAGGTATTCTGTCCATGGCCACTCAAAGAAGTAATCGGATATGCGTTTCTTTTCCGCCCTGAACTCCAACTATTATGATGATTCCAAATCAAATACAAAAAAAATTAAAGTATTATACCTTGCTAAGAAAGAAGATTACAAATTAAAGTAATCGGATATCCGTTTCTTTTCCGCCCTGAACTCCAACCTACCCGTTTCTTTTATGCTTCTGATTTGTTATATGCTTCTTATTTGATTTTTATTTCAATACATGCTTCTGATTTCGACGTATAGGCTTCTGATTTCGATATATATGCTTCTGATTTCGCTATATGTTTTCGATATTTCTATTCTGAATCAATGTGAGTCCCAAATTGAAGCAGATGGAGAAATACATGCTTATTGTGATGTGGGTTCTGAAGAAATTTCTTTTGAAATACAGGCTTATTGTGATTTGGGTTCTGAAGAAATTTATTTTGATGGCTGAAAAAGGTATAATTCTTTTTTCCTGATATATGTATAATTAATTCAACATCTTTGGCATAGAGAAATGCTCTGTTTCTTGCTCCTATTGTTTTTTTATATTTAATTATTTGTCTGATCATATGAGGAAAAAGGGGTAGTTTTACATGAACTTTTGGGGGTAACATCTACGAGCTTTGAAGATTACAAAGGTGACACATTGTTACAATTCTTGAAAATTTCATTCAATTATAGATTTCAGTTTTAATTTTTTATTTCTCAGTTCACTTATCAGAATTAACTCTTCTACCAGTTTGATGATTAAATTGAACTTAATTGCAACTTTTATGTTATAGAGATTGTGAATAATTTTGTTTTAGCTTCTTTCTGGGGTTTAGAGATTTAGTTGCTGGCTATTTGGAAAGTTAATTTGCAGAGTGGGATGGAGGCAGTAACTAAGAAGATAGATTCAATTTTCATTATGTTGACATCCTTTCTTGTTATTATCACACTACTGAATATCTGCGAGATAATGGCATCTCCTATTCTGATCAAATTTAGTCATCATAGTTCATAAATGCTCAAATTATTTATTCAACTTTCTTCTACATTGGGTTCTCTTTTTTTCATTCCAACAGCTGCTTCTATGGTGCTCAAGAATTTGTAAACAATGGTGATGTACTCCTATCTTGCTATTTGGTGCATTGCCCTTGGGTTTAGAGGCAAAGGAAGGTTCAAAGTAGAATCCAAATCTTTTGCACTCAAATCCTCGAGCATTCTAAGTCGAGGTTTGTGATTAGTGTATGGCATTATATTGATTCAAGGTTCATGCTCAGTGTTTAATTCATTGGCCAAGAATATATATTTTATTTCCTTATGGTTTATATAGCTTAATATTTATTTTTACTATGGTTCCAGTAAGTATGTTTTTTACTCTTTATTTATTGTAGTTTAATTATCTTTATTCAATATTTGAGAAAGATATAATGGCCTCTGCCTTCATTTACTTGCAACCTTTTCATTTCTATAGATTTGGGTAACATTTTCAGAAGCAAATCGGTTATTTGGGAACTGTTTTTTGCTTAAAGATATTTTGGTAGATTTGATTTAGGTACTAATTTTGTTCTCTGTGACTAGCTGGTGAAACTTTAGGAGAAGTGGAAGAATTGGGTGATATGCAGCAAATGAAAGCAAAGACAACTATGCGTTGACATGCTTTTATTGCTTTGTCAGGTTGGTTCTTATTCTTTCATCAATATTTCACATGGTTTCATATTTATATAGTGATTGTGTTTTTTGGTTCATATTCTTAAGGAACAGTGTCCTGTTATGACTATGTGAATCAAATCTATAACACACTAAAACAATGATAGATTGAATGTATCTCCACTACATGTGAATCAAAGAAATAAACCAATAAAAAAGTTTTTTTAAGCAATCTTGAAATTTTAAGATTACTCTTATTTAAGCCATACATACAACAACCAAGTTCATAAAACTGAAATCATATCAGCACGTGTTGTTATGAGATGACAACCAATATCTAATTACTATGCCAATGATACATACTACTTTATTGTTAGACCATACATACATATACTAAACTTAATATATACATATATTGAATTTTATGTTGATTATAATGATTTTGCAGCTGTATCCATACACAGATTAGAGAGATTATACAAGTTGTTGGACTTACAAGCAACCAAGTGAAAAACCATTTGCAAGTGAGGTTGTTGATGTAAAGCTCTTAACCAATTGATGATTTCCTATTGTCCATTGAAGGGTTAATCATATCAATGGTGAACATGTGTTGTTTGTTTGGTGTAAATTGTAGACATGCAGACTTCATACATGAAGACTCCCATCTTCAAACACTTCATCTACAAACCAATCTGTTGTTGTTCTAGGAGGAAGATTATGGATGGGTGGCCAAGATGAGTATGTTACTCCCCTGATACCGTCTTCAACAAATCTTGATTCTTTTTTACCCTTTTATTTTATGTAACTAAGTAAGCTAGAGGAAGTGTTTCCACATGTCATCGGCTATTTGGATCTTTAACAATCTATTTGTTGGGTTATAGAAATTTTTTCGATATTGCAATGGTTATTAATGTCTACAACTTTATTCATTTTCAGGGTAAAGTTGATTGTGTGAAATGGGAATCAATGAGTTCATTATTGGCGTCCTCATCTGATTGTATGACTGCAAAGGTTAGTTTGCTAATCTCTAACCTGCATCATTCCTTTTTTTAAAGATATATTACCACATATGGGAGAGGCTTTCTGTCATTGCTTATACATTGATACCCATAACATGGAAATTATCTCATTGCGAGTTAGCATGGAATTATAAATTATTTCAGATTTGGAGTATGAAGCATGAGAAGCACATTCATGATTAACAAGACCATGCCAAGGTGATTCTTTTTTGTTGAATGAAAGGCACTGCCTGAATACTCAACTTTTTATTTCTTTCATGGTAATCTTTTTCTATAGTCCTTGAGGAAGAAGTCTAAGGATAAGATGTCTGAAATACAGGTATCTGTAGCTCTGGGTCTTCTACTTTTGGTTCTCTGCTGCAATATGTCGATAGGTTGTAACGGGCCGTAACAATCAACAACATCATGAGGTGATCGAGAGGTGTTCGGTTTTCGTGATCGAAGAAAACAATTTCCCTCCTCTAGGTGTTGGAAATGCAAGTGAACAAAGGGATAAGAAGAATGGTTTCAAGTCTTAGAAATTGTTGATGATATGAATCATGCTAGAAAAATGTTGGTACTATTCATGTTATGTTGAACCTATTTTCTAAATATATGCCTAAACATCTCAAAGTTGAAACCCATAACTCGAAGCGACAATCATGTTTCACTACTTGTTTAATTTCCTTCTATCTCGATGATAATTATATGAATCTATACAATTTTATTTCGCAAATTGGATAATATATGAATTGAAATGTTCGATTGGATAAAAATTCAAATGGAATTGATGGATATGTATTTTCAGAAATCAAAACATTGGTTGTTTGTAGCCTTTAACTACTCACTTATGCATTAATAGTGAATAGATGTATATGTTTTTGCTTTCTCCTCCCTAACCATGCTTTTGATTTATCATGTTAAAGTTTTAATTATAGAAATCCCTATTTTAGGTCATGTTTTGTGAACTTATCATGTTAAGTTTACTTATATATTCTCTCGTATCATGTACACATTGAAGACGCCAATATCTATTATTTAAAGTTAATAGATCTAATATTTTTGTGAGGAGTGAACAAAATTTATAATATCTAAACTTTCTTTCATTTCGAATAGTTTAGTTATCGAACTATCTTTTTGAATGAAAAGCCAATTCAACTTTTTTCATTTCGAATGATTAAGTCCCTAAGTAGTTGTTTATTGAACAGTGGAAAACATTTTGTTTCCAACTTGTTATTGAGAGTTTCGGGAGTTTTGCCCATTCTTGATTAATTTTTAAACTTGTTTTTACCCATTCTTGGTTCTTTATTCATATTTTTAAGTAGGTTTTACCAATTCTTGATTCTTATTTTTAATGTGTTTAGCCATTCTTGATTCTTGTTTTTAACCTCGTGTTGCCCATTTATTCTTGATTCTTGAAACTATTGGTCTAAAGCTTTACAAGGCGTACATATCATACATGTTGCAGTGGGGCAATGGAGCATGTTGATCAACTATCATGGTAGGTTTATGCCTCTGAAAAGACTCATTTGGTAAAGCCGGAGTATGGAATTCAATGAAGTAAACAACTAAACAAGTGAACACTCATATATTAGTTGTCTTTAAAAGACATTTGGTGCTGCAATTGGCAACTTATTAACAGTTGTTCTATAAAAAGGAAGAGTGTAATTGAAATGAAAAGCAAACAAGGTTACCAAACTGCCATAAGTCAGTATATTTGTATATTGTTACTTATTGTTACGATTTTGTATTTAAACATAAATATTAGATTTTTCAACAAAAAGTTTGCTACTTTATCTGTTATTGATTTACACTAACTTTTACATCCTGCCGCATCGTGCGGGTATTGGACTAGTATGCTCTAAATGTAGAATCAAGTTCAAATGTGAACTCAATTTTGATTGTGAACCTGAGGACGAATCTCAGCCTAACATATTCGGTTACGGTGGATGCGATCACGGAGGATTGACGCGATTCATGGGAGGGTGGAGATTATTAGAGGAGGTGACCCGGTCAAAGCCACCTTTATTGACTGGATGAGTGGTTGTGATTCGTGCTCTTGTTCACAACCAAAATTGAGTTTAAATTTGAACTTTCCTCTCCCTCTCTCTCTCTCTCTCTCTCTCTCTATATATATATATATATATATATATAGTCAAGTTCATTTAGAAACAAAAAAAAAGTAAAAACCGTAAAAACTCATGGTTTCATATAACTGATTTGTTGATATTCTTTTTTGTAAAAAGGACAAAGTTTCATAGGATAAAAGAAAATACTTAAATCAGTTTCATAAGAATGAAAAAAATGTATGAAACCTTTTCATTTTACATAAAAAAATACCGAAATATGATACAATTTCATCAAAAATGAATTATATAAAACATCTGCATCATAGTAAACAACTTCACGAAGAATTTTCGTTAATTTAAACCAAAAAACAAATCTAATGATTTGTTGATATTCTTTTTTGTAAAAAGGACAAAGTTTCATAGGATAAAAGAAAATACTTAAATCAGTTTCATAAGAATGAAAAAAAATGTATGAAACCTTTTTCATTTTACATAAAAAAACACCGAAATATGATACAATTTCATCAAAAATGAATTATATAAAACATCTGCATCATAGTAAACAACTTCACGAAGAATTTTCGTTAATTTAAACTAAAAAACGATCGATTTATACGATTTTTACTCTTTTAGGGTTTCTAAATGAACTTCTCCCTTCTATATATTTCATTGTTTTTAATCTAATGTTTTTTTAATTATTATGCTATTAACATAAATATATTTTAAAATATCTTGTTTTTAATTATATGTTTGGGTAAATGTCGCGTCGTTTCTGTCATTATCATTTACTATTATCATCATCAATCATTATTTTAATATACTATTTAAGACAGATGTTACATTTTTATCTGCTTTGCTGAAAAGGGAATAAAAATAAAGTAGAATAAGAAAACTTTATGCGAAGATAAGATATCACGTTTATTGAAAAAGATACACGAAATAGTCGACAAACTAAAATAAGCCTAAAATAGGGAAAAGTCCAAAAAAATACCCAACAAACTATTCTATTTTATGGTTAAGTCCTTAAACAATTTTTTTGAACAAAAAAACCATTAAACTTTCTCATTTTGAATGATTAAGTCACTAAACTATTCTTTTGAATGAAAAAACCATTAAATTTTTTCATTTTGAATGATTAAATCCTTAAACATTTTTTCCAACAAAATAAATCATTGAATTTTTAAAAATTTGCTACTTATATTTGTTTAAACTAAACTAACATAGTTATATTTTACCTTTAAAACCTTATAGTCGGTTACATTTAATTTTTTTATTTTTATTAAAAGGGAGTAAGTAACCAAATTTTGAAAGTTTAATGGTTTATTTATCCAAAAGAAATTGTTTGAGGACTTAATCATTCAAAACGAAAAAGTTTAATGGTTTATTTATTCAAAAGAATAGTTTAGTGACTTAATCATTCAAAATAAGAAAGTTTAATAGTTTTTTTGTTCAAAAAAATTGTTTAGGGACTTAATTATACAAAATGGAATAGTTTGTTGGGTTTTTTGACTTTTCCCCTAAAAATATGTATATTTAAAAATATAAAAAAAAAAAGCCTAAAACCAAACAAACAGAAAAAGATAAAAGAAATTAATTTATTTAGAATTAAAAACCCTAAAAAGTAGGTAACTGAAATATTAAAAAACAAATGTCTCAAAAAAGAAAAAAAAATCCAAAAACAAATCACGTGAAATATGTGGTATGATATAAAGTTTAAGACAGTGAACTTTTGCTTTTATCAATGGCAGCAAATATGTTATGGGCCAAATACGAATAAGCCTAAATAATACGATCGAGGTGACGTCATCGCATACGACAATAATCAGCTCTCGTTAAATATACCAGCAATCAAGCAACACTGCACTCTTCAACAATTCCATACAGTCTACTCATTCAGCTCTCCAATTAAGCTAAGAAAAAATGGAGAAATCATCGTTAGAGTCGGTGCATCCAATCAAGGCCTACGGTTATGCTGCCTCCGATACTTCGGGGACCTTAGCACCTCTCACCTTCTCCCGAAGGTAAAAACCGATCGAATCAAATCAAATCGAACCAATTTTGTGCTTATTGTTAAGATCTTATTGGCTTTACGGTTTGCATTTTAGAACCGAAGAATTTAGTCTCTAGTTCAATCGCTAATTAAATCGTGTTTTTGTTGATGAATAATATATTGAATTTGATTTGTTGTTATAGGGCGACCGGAGATAAAGATGTGAGGTTCAAAGTTTTGTACTGTGGAATTTGTCATTCGGATCTTCATTGGGCCAAGAACGAATGGGGCGTGACTACTTATCCCGTTATCCCAGGGTATAAATTAATTCATATATAATTATTTCGTTATTGCTAGCTATTTCGTTTACTCATTCTTTTTTTCCGGGTTGGTTAATAGAATTGATAGCTTGGTTAATCGCTAAGAGATTAGCGAGCGTTGAAATTGAGTGTAGGGCCGTCGAGACTGCTGATCGATGAAATTGATTGTAGGGCCTTTGGAGAAATAAACTAATTTACGAGAAGTAACTAATTTGCAAGAAGACTGGAACTAATATGGACCACGTCATTTTATTTAACAAATGGATAAAACAAAACATTATTAAATTAAATCAAAGAGGATAACATAATCTGTAATGATATTGGTAATCCCTAGGGTTGGTTTTTCAAACAAATTTAAAATAATCTTTGATAAATTGATTTCAAACAAGTTTTATATTTACTTGTGATTGATATATGAACTAAAAAGTTTATATATGAATTTGTTAATTACTATATTCGGGTCACACGTGAATCAGTTAATTAATACATATATGAATCAATTAATTAGTTCATAGGGAACACAAAAGTTGATATATATATATATATATATATGAATTATAAGGGTTCGTATATGAATTACATAGTTTCACATAATACAGGTCACATGTGAATCAATTATTAATAGTTAATATGTTCATATATGAATCGGTTGAAAGTTATTAATATTTGAATTATTTGGTTCAAGTATGAATTCGTTTTCCACCTATGTGTAAAAGTTACGGAATTACTCTCCATTTTTACCATAGCTGCAAATTGTGACCAATGAATCGCAATTTTTGACCAATTAAATTGATCTAAGCCATATATCAAGGCTAAGAAGGATACATGGAAATACCAACAAGGAGCAAATCCCCGAATTCTGGAATTTCCCTTGTGTTACGGTTCCATTAGAATCGCAATATGAATTTGCATTTGCATTTATATTTATTCAAGTTTTTAACGACAAATGAAGGCACGAGATTGTGGGTACCGTGACCGAAGTTGGCAGCAAAGTAGAGAAATTCAAAGTTGGGGACACGGTCGGGGTTGGATGCTTGGTGGGATCATGCAGATCTTGTCAAAGTTGTTCTAATGATCTCGAACAATACTGTCCCAAGATGATCATGACCTACGGGTTCCCCTACTACGATGGCACAATCACATACGGTGGGTACTCCGATCACATGGTCTCTGATGAGCATTTTGTGCTGCGTTGGCCAGAGAATTTGCCGCTTGATTCTGGTGCACCGTTGCTATGTGCTGGGGTCACAACTTATAGCCCACTTAGACACTATGGGCTCGATAAGCCTGGGACCAAGGTGGGTGTTGTCGGTCTTGGTGGCCTCGGTCATGTTGCAGTCAAAATGGCCAAGGCTTTTGGGGCAGAAGTTACGGTTTTCAGTACCTCGCCAGCCAAAGAGCAAGAAGCACTCGAAGGACTTAAAGCGGACCATTTCATAGTTAGCAAAGATCCAGAGCAAATGAAGGTAACTAACCTTCTTTTGATATACATAATATTTATATATGATAACTACCATTCTTTTTAATAAAGTAATTGGAGAAAGTTGTATATAGGTTTAGATGGGTTTATTGATTATATATGTGAATAGGCTGCAACGGGAACTCTCGATGGAATCATAGATACTGTGTCTGCGAATCATGCGATCGTGATGTATCTAAACCTTCTCAAAACGGATGGCAAGCTTGTTCTTGTGGGAATACCCGAGAAACCCCACGAGCTACCAGCGTTTCCGTTGATCATGGGTAAAATTATTTCTTTCTAGTTTGATTGTTTCACTATGACAAAAATCTAGTTTTTAAAATGTTGAAGTATATAGAAAGCTTTATAGGACTTATGTTTATAAGATCCAAAAATATAAATGCTAGGTAAAACTTTGCTAAGGCCATCCTTAATCGTACCCCTCATACCCCTCATTTTTGTTGCCACCTCAGCGCCACATCAGCTTTACCAACACCTTACCAACACCTTACCAACACCATACCAATTCATCCTTAACCGTACCAATACTATACCCTTGTAATTAATTGAAAAAAAAAACAGAAGAGAGAGAGAGAGAGAGAGAGAGAGAGAGAGAAGAGAGAGATAGAACTTATTATAACACTTGCACAAAGGGCAACTGTGTGATTCTATAAACACTTGCATGTTAAAAATCAATAGGGAGGAAGATCAACTTATTATAAAACTTTTTAAATAAAAACTATTCGATCAACTTATTATAACACTTGCACAAAGGGCAACTGTGTGATTCTATAAACACTGTCGTGTAAAACTTAACAGTCTATTTGACACTTTTACCTCTTATAAACTCCCGTTACAATTTAGTGAAAAGTAATACATGTTAAAAATCAACAGGGAGGAAGATTGTTGGAGGTAGTAACATAGGAGGACTGAAAGAAACTCAAGAGATGCTAGATTTCTCAGCAAAGCATGGGATAACTGCAGATATAGAGGTTGTCCCAATAGACTACCTGAACACGGCCATGGAACGTCTCTTGAAATCCGATGTCAGATATCGTTTCGTTATTGATGTTGCAAATTCGCTCAAGGCTTCCACCTAATCACACGTATGAGATGGAAAGTCTCAGGTTAACTGTTAATGTATGTTGTTCATCGTGTGTTTGAGCTTGATTGCTCTCGAGTTTATTGTGGCTTTGGTTAATAATTAATATAAATGCCTTTTGTTAATCGTATTTTATATGAAAATACTTCAAATGGGTTATATTAATTTAACCGATAACGAATCTAACGGACAAAATGACAAGCTAACTTTCGAAGAAATTTAAGCTGTTAAGAATTTGATATATATAATTAAATATGATACAAATAACATTTATTTAACTTAGGAGTTTATGATGGCTACCAAACAAGCAACCATGAATATGTAGGTCCCAAAGAAAAAGCTAGAATCGAAATGCATGCATACCCACTAAAACAAAGAAAAAATAATGGGTCTGCCAACAACCCATGTGATGATCTATCCACAATAAATCAACCATCAACAAACTAAAGACACTATCAACCCCAATAAGTCAAATATATATAGAAAAAACTTCAAATATGAACTCAATTTTGATTGTGAACATGAAGACAAATCTCATCCACTCCTCCAGTTAATAAAGGCGGTTTTGACCGGTTCTCTCTCTTTAATAATCTCTATTCTCCCATGAATCGCGTCAATCCTCCGTGATCACGTCCACCGTAACCGAAGATGTGTGACTGAGATTCGTCCTCACGGCTCACAATGAAAAAGTGGTTTACATTTGAACTCACCCCTATATATATGACGCGATTCATGGGAGAATAGAGATTATTAAAGAGGGAGCCGGTCAAAGCCGCATATGTTCTCAAGAAAAAAGTGGTTCTTATTTGAACTTTCTTCTCTCTCTCTCTCTCTCTATATATATATATATACATATATATATATATATATAGGTTAGATTCAAATGTGAACTCATATTTTATTGGGAACGTGAGGGCCACTAGTTCACGCCACGTGACAATATTCAGTCTGAATATTCATGCTTTATTTAGACTGAATAAAGCTTGTATTCAATATGAATAAAGCATGAATATTCAGATTGAATGCATAATGCTTTATTGAGTCTGAATAAAGCTTAGGCACGGATTCACATTGCCACGTGACGCGATTTTGTTGGTCCTCAGGTTCACTATGAAAGATGAGTTCACATTTGAACTTTCCTCTCTCTCTTTCTTTCTCTCTCTCTCTCTCTCTATATATATATATATATTTGAGAAAATAAATTTTGAACATATTAAAAGAAAATATAATGGAGTAACAGACATGTTATCAAGAAATCTTAATAAATTATTTGTTGTAGATGGCTAGTAAGCACATAGGAAAACAAAAGGTTTTACAACCTATACATTCAAAATAGAAGCTCATCTTTGATGAGTATTTCTTCAGGAGAAGAAAACAAAATGGTAAATAAAGATACCTGATGCATTTAGCCATCAATGCACAATCTTTACAAATATCAAAGAGAAGATTCACAACTATTTATAAGTGTAGCAACTTACTCGCCCTTCAAAAACTACACCGAGTTCACATACAAGGATATATTCGGTTATATCATTTGGCACCTATGTGTTACAAAAGTGTTATGATATAAATTAAAGAGTAAATTATGGATTTGGTCCCTGTGGTTCTCGGTTTTTTACTACTAAGGCCCCTAAACTAGAGAAATTATGGATTGGGTCCCTGTGGTATTCAATTTTGCACTACTAGGGTCCCTCTCCTTAACTTTGTTAACGGAGACTCGTTAACTCAGGGGTATTAAAGTCATTTTATCTATTTTTTTATTAAATTTTTATTTTTTCTTTTTTTTTCTTTTTTTTTCTTTTTCTTTTTTTATATAATAAGGACTTTTCTCTCTTTCTCTTTCTCTCTCTCTCTACATGTATCATTACCTACAACCCTATGTCTACCATCATCGTCATCCTTCAACCCCCAACCTACCCTTCGACGACAACCATCCTCCGATGGCAACCCACCCTTTAACTCATCCTCCGGTCGTCTTTATCACCGTGACCCCTCCCTTCCTTACCTTGACACCCTGTCTAATTCAAACCAAAGCAAAAAAAAAAAAGGAACCTGCATATCTGAAAACCCCGTCTTCCCAGACCTGTGACAACTCTCTCTCTCATATCAAACACTCAACCGGCTTGCAATTTTCGGCAAATCCTCGAAGATTCTTTGACAAAGATTCTGTGACAAAGGCTCTACGCTTCTTCAAAGCACTACAGCTCAACAATTGTTTTGAGGGTTGAAGAATGACGATGATGGTAGATATGGGGTTGTAAGTAATGATACGTGTAGAGAGAGAGAGAGAGAGAGAGAGAGAGAGAGAGAGCGACAGAAAGTCCTTATTATATTAAAAAGAAAAAATAAAAAAAAATAATTTAATATAAAAATAGATAAAATGACTTTAATACCCCTGAGTTAACGGAGTCTCCGTTAACAAAGTTAAGGAGAGGGACCCTAGTAGTGCAAAATTGAATACCACAGGGACCCAATCCATAATTTCTCTAGTTTAGGGACCTTAGTAGTAAAAAAAACGAGAACCATAGGGACCAAATCCATAATTTACTCTAAATTAAATAATCCTACCCATTAATTGTTGCTATGGAATTAAGAGAAAGCAACAGTGCTTATTAGATAACCTTTGGCATATTTTCATGCAAACCATGCCATAGGCTTCTGCTTTCAAAGTTCAAGTTTTAAATGCGTTAAGAATTTATGTCTCTGAACAAACTCATAAAATCCCCGGAAAACAAAAAAAATGATTTTCTCATTACGTATTTTTTTTTGGTACAAAAATTGGAATCTTTAATAAATGGGAAACAATGGCAAAAAATATATATATACAATGTCCTAACTCAGTTTTTAAAGGCTTTCATAGTTTTTCGGAAGCTCTGAATGTAGCAAGGGAATATTTTCGGTTAAATAGCTTTTTCGTAGAACCTGAAGAGGTAAAAACATTTTTAGACATACAAAAACCAATCCTAAGCAAATGATTAAAGCTCTAAAGAAAATTATTGTCAAACTACAAGAACGACTCATAAAATTTTGGGAAGTATTATACAGAATATACAAGCGCGGATTGAAAACTCTACGCTTAAACAAAAGATTTTGAATCTCGAAGCAAAAAATACACAAATTCAATAGATGCTCGAGAAAAAAGAAAAAGAATCAAACACAAATATAACAGATATTTCAACAGTTTTAAGTCAAGAATTTTAGATCTTCCTTGGAGACAAACAATGCAACTAGTTCTTGATAAAGTTTCTAATCTAGAACACATAATTTCAAAGAGAATTTGTACAAAATTTCCTACAAAATCTGTATGAATTACAATAGAATATTGTAAACATCGCATTTCAAGAAGAAAAGTACAAAGGAGTAACGGTTGTCCAAAGTTTACATCAATCAGGAAATCCAACCAGTATTCTCCGTCTATATATAGATAAACTTGAAGAACACAAACATGACAGAAGAATAGATACTCGATTTCTACCACCATGGTATGATTGATTATCTGGAATTCAACTTCAGCCTAAAGACAGAAAGCACTCCTCAACAAGCTTGGGGAGAAGTTCCTTTTAACAGTAGGAAACATGATATCCTGTTCACATGCTCCAATAATTAGGATGTAAAATCTTCGCATCATTCCAGAAGCTAACAACATCACATACAGAACATCAAGAAAGAAGATTTTCCTCAGCCATAACGAAGAAGATGTACATTACTTAAAAACGTTGGCATGTACAAGAACACTTAGCCTCGATTATATAATCAACATAAAGAGGCTCGACAACACCCAAAAAGGTATTATTGAACCTTGGACTCTACATGGTCAACGAACACCAAGCCTACCCTTACACAATTCGATGAAGTAACTACAAATTATTAGCAGAAGGACATTACACACAGATCTGGTCTTATCATAATTAGGACATGTTTCTCCCATTCATAGGAGAAGGTGAGAAAATAAGTGCCTTAGATATCATCAACACAGAAAATCTAGACACAACTATAGATCCAGGAATGCCACAATCAATTGACAGGACATACTGAGACTTTTAGAAAATAATGACAGCAACACTAACTTCAAACAAAACGTACCTGACAACTATTGTTGCTATCATTATTGCTTAGAAGTATATGCGTGTCTGTGTGTATGTGCTCGCACGTAATACATAATTTTTTGAAAGAAGCTACATTATATATTAAAATTCAACTTAAAATATAACTATTAATATATATAATAAAATATAATAATTAGTTAATAATTAAAATAAGTAAATATTGTTGTAAATATTTGTAGTAATATTTTTATTTGAAAGAAAATATGTTTAAATATAAGATTAAAGTTATTGTATAATAATTAATGTATATTAAAGTATAATAGTTAATTAATTTTAGTTGAAAATTAATACTTTTATTTTTTTCAGAAGTAATTACGGATTTGGTCCTTGTGGTTTGTGGTTTGTCTGGTTTTACATTATTTTAATGGAAAGCAAAAATGAAAAAGACAGAATTACCTTATATGAACTTGGTCCCTCTCTTTATTTAACTGTTCCATTTAATTAGCTGGTAGTCAGAGGGACCAAAAAAATAGCAAAATTGTATACCATGAGTACCATTCATGTATTTATTTTGAAATAGGAATCATTGTGGGTAAAAGATGTAAACCATAGAGACCAAATATGTAATTTACTCTATACAATATAAACTATATTGAAAGTGTCTAGTTACAAATATAAAATAATCATTATTGTACATGTTTTATTTATAAACAAATACTAAAAATTAGCAAAAAGTAAGATTTGTATTCTCAATTAATTAATTAGCTTTGTGCATTATTTTTTTTTTAAACTTTAGGGACCCAATTTGCATTTAAATATTTATTTAAATTCAAAGAGAGAACAAATATGTTATCAACTAGCATTCTTTAGTAGGTAGACAAAAGTAAAAGATGAATGAACGAAACTACCCCTTCTCAAAATATACTTTACTTAATGGTAATAATGGCAGGGACCCTATCGGTTATAAAAATAAAAGTAGAGGGACGTTGATAGTTAAAATCTCCATTGAAAAACCTTACTCCTTAAATTTTGTAAACCACTAGGACTAAATTTGCATTTAACTCAAAAAACTATGACAAAACTTAAGAGAGGTTTTTGTTACGGTGAAAATATGTTGAATTGTTTGAATTCTTGAATTAGTGATGATATGACATAATTTTCTTTGTGAAAAAACTAATTAGAAAACCATTAGATTGTAGATGCTCTTAGTATTTTTATTTCTTTTTGGGTCGACAAAGTGGAATGTAAACAAAACTCCACTGAATTATTTAGATGGGCCGGTATTATTTTATACCAATGATTATATTGATGATTGGAGAGTTTTAAATTTGTTTCTAGATAAACTTAGTTTTGGTCCGTAGTGAGTGATTGATTAGAGAATTTGTGAAATAATTAAATGAAGGCTTGAGTATAATTGAACTATTTAGATGGCGTAATAAGATGTAAAATTATGCCTCCATGGTGAAACATATAATATTGGGCCAATGGGCCTTAAATTCAAAGACTTGAATTAATGAAAATCTTAGAATGATGTGAAGACAATGTTATGATATTTGGCATTTGGCACTTAATTTTGCCGGATGACGTCGCAATTGGACAGTAATTTTGTACATTTTAATTAATTAAAGTACATGTTGAGTTAGCTAAAAATATATTACAAGATTACAAAAACAACATCGTATGAGTTTATTCATTAATGGCTAGATAAATGTTTGGGTGTGAGAAAGTCAATTAATCAACTTGAATACCATTAGAGGTCATGTTTTATGTACATAAATTAAAAATCGGTTGGTTATTAATCATGTAAGATTTAGTTAGACTTCACGTGAATGGTGTCAGAAAGCCAAGAATTCCAAAGTAAATTTATACATATTAAGCATGTCTTGTTGTTTTGATGACATGTGTGAGAGATACTTTGGTTTATTGAAAACTTGATGTTCCAACAAGCATGGTATTGAATTTAAAAATGGGGGAACATTACTTTGCATAAATATACACAAAAGGCATTTGTGAGTTATTTACTTTCTCACTAATGTGGTTGTGATAAATCTAGATCTGGCAACTTGCAGTTACCCACTTTGTTGCGTTTATGTAGTATCTAGATTTGTTATAGTTAGATGGGTTGCTCCAATCAAGTGATGCATTGGAGTACAATACGTAGGCTTGGAAAGCCTGAAGAAGCTAATTAGTTATGACTGATCATAAGAAATCAAGATAAAACTCGATATATTGAAGTTGGTTGGATAACCTTTTGGTTAGTAGAACGACTGGAAGGATGGGCACTGGTGTGTGTAGCGTAATGAATGCCTAAGCACCACAGGCCTGGTCCAAGTATAAACCAGACGTGCGTTCGCCAACTCAAGTAATAATGTGGTAAGCCCACGTATCGTTCCACAGGGATCGGCGGTTCCAAGATTTAGAGAATTTGTCCTTTAGTCTGGTGCAAAGTTTTATAAAGGTTGATTTGATTTGTTTGGTGATTAATGACGAAATATTTAAATGACAGAAAAGTAAATGACAGATATATAAATGACAGATATGAGATAACAGATATAAATGACAAGTAAATAAACGAGTTAATTAACAATAAGAAAAAGATGGGTACGGGTGCAAGCTTTTGCCCAAGAGACCGTTTGACAAAATTAGGTTAATGTGACCGGTCCGTAAATAACTCCTAAATAACTTTCTCCTCTCGAAGCTCCGTTAAAAAGGTTTACAAACTAGTTTTATTATAAAGTTTTCACAATTAATATTTCCCAATTTGTTAACTTTACCAAGTGGACCTTATAGATCCTAGCTCGGTCCAACAAAAGAAGATGCCCGAATCTCTTCGTGACACCCGCTTGAGGACACTTTTTGCCTTGGTTCAATTATGCAACGACCCGAATCTCTTCGTGATCATTAAAGGTTTTCTCAAACTCTTTTTGCATCACTCAAGCCGTGTTTCGAACCCGCCCCTCTCGAGGTCTTAGGTCTAACATGAACACTTACAAGTGATCAGCTTGTCCGCGTTGAGATAACGTCCCGACTTAGAATGACCAAACGAGAAAATATTAAAAGATAAAAACACCCAAAATGTCACATTTAGGCCTCTCGGACTTTGCTCGCACCCACACCCAAGGATGGGGTTTAGCTACTGCCCATACCAGAAAACAGAAGATAAAAGATGTTGAAAATAAACTGCATTTGATTTAAAAACAGAAGGCTATGTTAAGCAGTCGCCTCTGTGGCTACGGAACACTAAAGTAACAGTGCAGAATGTAAATTTGCAGAAAATTAAACTACTCTAAGTTACAAACTAAAATTCTAAGATAGATATTGAAGTGAAACTGGAGAGAACTTGCTGAACTTGAATTCTAAGTGTGTGTGAAATGCTTTGCCTTCAAGCTCCTTTTATACTAAGAAAATGGTGGTCCTTGCCCAAAGGTTAGATCACCTTTTGCTTTTTGCCATTTTTTAATTCATTTCACCACTTCCTAGTTTCTCCTCCTTTTGGTAGCTGTTACTTTATGGTCTCCCATGCTTCCCATGCTGAGTTGACTTCTCCCATTAAAATATTCTGAAAATTTCTTCAAGATCCTGCACATACAGACTTTGCACTGTGGTGACATCCCACATTATCACAATTACGTCAAAACACGACTTTTTAGCTATTTCCTGCCTTAATGGGTAAATAAGACCAACAAGAGCATTCATGCTGTAAATGGGTGTTTCGAGAGGGGTTAGATGAGGAAAATGGTGTTTAAAAGGTAAAAATAACACGAGAAATACGAGGGTTATCACCTCCTCAAACTTAGAACCATTGCTTGTCCTCAAGTAATGAGAAGGTGGAGAAGAAACGAAAAGGAAACAAAAATTTTTAGCAATAGTAAAATGACTTACTTTGTTGCAACTTCCCGGTGCGTGCGTCAAGCTTCCCGTAAGAGAATGGTTTTGATCCGCGGGACTTTGATCGGGTGAGTGTATATGGCTTTGTGTATGTATGATTCTATGAATCATTTCCCTTTTTCCAACTATGTTGGAAATGCTAAACCGGCTCTTTATTTATATTTTTGTTTTTGGGTTTTTCTAACTTTTGTATTTTTGTATTTGGTTTTTGTATGGTTTTTTTTTTTTGAAAATATCACATTGATATTTTTATTTTAACAAAAGATAGTTACCGAGGGATAAAATGCCAAGGTAACTTCCTCCTCCTCAAACTTAGAACATAGCGATGTCCTCATTGCTACAAAATGGAGGGTTATATCGGCTTACGGTTTAGGCGACAAAAAATGGGAAAGTGTTTAGGCCAATTTCAAAAGATGGCCCACATCCTATCCAAAACCATTAAATTGTTGGAAAGCTTGAAACGAGCACCTGAAAAGATTAACACAACATATGCATAATATACATAAAAAGCATGCCACATTTACGATTACCAAAAAGATAGGGTGCGAATGTACGAAGAACAGGTCACAAAAAGAAAGCATCCAAATGTCAGGCATGAGCAGGAAATAAACAAACAGTATCAACCCAAAAGATCGAGAAATAGCCAAAAAGTCAGTTTGCGAACAGTGACCACTGTGGGATACCACCACAATCTGGTCCAGTGCATGTAATACGATCATGGATCCGGATGGGGCACGTCGTCATCAACAGCATCTTCAGCATCAGAGTCTTCTGGAGGGTCTTCTGGGACAAGTGGAGGTCCCGGTGGTGGTGGAGCATGCTCAACGTTCACTCCAAAGATCACTTCGAGGCGGAACAAACGGTTCCGGAAGTCTTGAAAGCCGGTCTGGAGAGTTGCGAGAGATGCCACGAGGGCCTGCATCTGGGCTGTTTGGGCGACCATGTGATCGGTCAGAACCTGCTGCCACGGTAAAATATCTACCGTTTCTTCATTAACGGAAACACGGCGAGGCTTCGGTGGACGGGTGGAAGGACCTGCCTCATCGGTGGCAGTGGCTGTCTTGCTGGACGGTCGTGGTGGCGTCGGTGGTCGTGCGGCGGTAGGAGGACGGCGTCGACTTCGACGTGCATTACGGGATGCCGTTGGTGTTGGCATCGCTTGGCTAGCAAAATCCGGGTTATGGAGAACCATGCGCCGGATCGTGCCAAGATCAATCTGGGAGGTACTCGAATACACGTGATCGTCATCTCGAGTGGGAACACCGAAGAACCTACACATGAGAGTGAGTAAACCTGGAAAAATCAAGTTAGAACTAGTCCTCGCGGTATGGTCGTCGATCATATCGCGGATGATAGGCCCAAGGTCCACCGGAAGGTTTTTGAAGATGCAATACAACATAAGACATCGTTCCCGCGTAATGGAAGCATCATGGCGGCTCGGGATGATGTTATGTCGTACGTAGGAAAACCATAGGCTCGGGATGAAATCAAGGTCATAAGGCCGCATGGTGTATCGGTTACGCTCAATACTCCAATGACGACCGTCAATCAACAACAACCGCTCCATCTCCATGTCTTGCTCAAAAGTGGTACCGTTTGTTTTGAAATTTTGATACGCACAATCTGCCGGAGGTACGAGACCCAGCAGATTGTTGATCACTTCAGGTGAGCACGTGACATGAACACCGCGGATCGAAAACACGTCACCATCCAACCAAGCCAAAGTGTCATAGATTTCCCGGACTAAAGTTTCATTAATAACGACCGAGTCCGGGATGATATTCTGCCACCTATGAAATTGCAAATGGTCCGAAATGCGAGGGTAGAATTCGACAAGAGATTTGTGAAAAGATCGTTCGATTAATAAACGTCGAATTCTACCCGAGACCTTGCTCGGTGGCCGCTTTCTCTTTTTCGGCTTAGGGGCTGGCTCTTCAACCAGAGACTCTTCTGAGTCGTCTGGTGAGGATTCAACAACCTCATCTAACATCTCAAAGGCTGGATCCTCAGAATCCGAAGACGAAACAGGAGCCATACCTTGGCCACTGTGGGAAGTGCCCACAGCAGCAAGCCGTTTACTTCTTCTGGGAGCAGGTTGCGGGTCCACCTTCTTCTTTCCTTTATCCGCAGCAGTCGCTTTCCGTGGCTTTTTGGTGACAGGCTCCTTTTCAACTGTTTCATGCTCTTTGTCGGGAGGATTGTCGGTAAGATATTCTGCAACATTAAAGTCTTCCTCGGGAGTCTCGTTGATGTCAAAAGCATGCATCTCCACGGTCGTGGTTACGGGTATGGTTTGGGTAGGGATTTGTGTGGTGCCGAAGTTAGGGGTGATGATAAGGTGAGCATCCTCTTCCTCGACTTGGTAGGAAGTCGGTTCTCTGTTAAGATTGAGAGAAGACGAAGAGGCTTCGGCCTCGGCATGGATTTCCTCCTGCCGTTTGTGGAGCCTTTCGGTTTGTGCGGCTAGGAGGTATCGGAGTTGCTCCGCTACCTCCTCCGGTGTGGCTTTAAAGGCATCAAACGCAGGGGCGTTAAGGTTGCTTACCAAATCACGGGTTACGGGAATGGATCGGGTGTCGGTATCGTTGGCTCGATGGGTGGAGACTATGGTAGCCTGAGTGGGTGAAACATTAGGGTTCCGCTCCGGCATGAGTGCCTCCATCTTCTCCACCACCTCGGGATTTAAGATGGCGGTGGTAGGGGAAGTGCCGAAGAAGGTTTGGTCGATGGTGGTGGAGGGGGTAACCGGAATAGATGCGGCGGCTACCAATGTCGGGTTGCTAAGGGTTGCAATGGCGTGGGAGATGATGGATCTAGTGGCTTCGCCGAGGGAGATCGCCGGAGTGGTTTGCGGTTGCGTCGCCGGAGTAGTGGTGGCGACGGCGACGGTTGAGGAAGACTCGCCGACGGTTGGCGACGGCCAACGCTGCAACCGTCCACGTCGCTCGGCGACGATGGACTGCCGTGTGAACGATGGGGAGACCGGCGAAGATACCGCCGGCGACTGGTGCGGCGGTGAGGCGAAAGGAGATGGGGTCGACGATGGGGGTGGAGATGTGGAAACGGGTGGTGGTTCTTCGGTTGCTGCGGGTGGTGGTTCTTCGGTTGCTGCGGGTGGTGGTGCGGTGGTTCCTTCGCCGGCGATACGTCCGGCGGTCACAACCGCCTTCTTTCGGGCCATCGGCGGTGGTTAACGGTGGTGGGAGATGGATGGTTGGTTTTTGGGAGAGAGATGAAGGTGATGGGTTGTAAAAAGAAGAATTTGAAAAAGTAAAGTGAAAAGGGAAGAGATAAGTTTTGGGAAAAAAAGAAATCAGATTAAAATAAATTTAATTTTTCTAAAAATAAAAAGATTAAAAAGAAAAGGGGTGGTTTAAGTGCAAGGGGTGTAGTTACAATCTAACTAAGAGGTTAAGTGGGTGGTTACATATGGATAAAGGGTTAAAAAGGTTTTTTCTAAAAAAAAGAAATTTTAAAAATAAATTAAGGGTAAAAAAATAAGAGTTAAAAATTTGAAAATGGGTTTTGGGGGGATAAAAGGGTAACCGTCACTTTTATGGAGGGAAAGGCAAGAGGTGAGGTGATTGGATGGTTAAAGGTAGTGGGTAGGTTATGTGGATGGCTCTAAGGGTGACAAGTGTCCTAAGGGTGTAAGGGCATTAAATGGTGATGGAGATGCACACTATTGGACAAACACTCTTCTCCTTTGGAAGCTTTTTGGAAGTACAAGATACTGATTTTAAAAACTAATAGTGGTTTTGACTTTTGAAAAATGTGGGTCCCACTTCTTATTTTATGTGTTGTGTCTCAAAAATGGAAGACACCAACAACTCAGCTACTTTTCTACCAACTTCCACATGCTGCAGTACTTACAAAGACTTCTGGACCAACATCTTACACAACAACCCCGACCCAACAAATAATCCTGTTATCCGCTGTACACTTTGCTTGCACTCTTCACAGTGGTGACTTTGACAACTTCCAGAACTGAAACAAAAGCTACATAAAACAATTACTGAAATAAACCTACTATTTACAGGGGTTATTTCTAACCCAGATTGGGATTCTACTGAGCTGATCCTTCGGGGTCGGGCACACCTTCGGGAAGGTAATGCTTGACCCGATGCCCATTAACACGGAACGTACTACCATCTTGTGGGTTTATCAAATCGACGGTCCCGTAGAGACCAACTTTGTCAATGGTAAACGGTCCGGACCAACGGGACTTGAGTTTGCCCGGGAATATCTTAAGACGAGAGTTGAAAAGTAACACTTTTTGCCCTTCCGAAAAAGTGCGTTGGTTTATCCTACGATCATGCCAAATTTTTGTCTTTTCTTTGTAAATCTTGGCATTCTCGTAGGCGTGAAAGCGTACTTCGTCCAACTCAACAAGTTGTAACTTTCTTTTTATTCCCGCGGCATCCTCCGCCATATTTAGTTCTTTAATGGCCCAAAACGCTTTGTATTCTAACTCTAATGGGAGATGACAAACTTTCCCGAACACAAGACGATACGGTGACATGTCCAATGGGGTTTTATACGCGGTGCGGTATGCCCAAAGTGCATCATCCAATTTTAACGACCAATCCTTACGGTTAGGCTTGACGACTTTTTCTAAAATGGATTTTATTTCACGGTTTGAAAGTTCGGCAAGCCCGTTTGTTTGCGGATGGTACGCGGTTGCAATGCGATGTTGGATGTTGTATTTGTTCAAAACCGCGCTTAACATTCTATTAACAAAATGCGTCCCCTCATCACTAATTAAAGCGCGAGGGGTCCCAAAACGGACAAAGATATTTTTGTGTAAAAAGTTTATCACCGTTTTCGAATCGTTTCGGGGGCAAGCAATGGCTTCTACCCATTTTGAGACATAGTCAACAGCGACCAAGATGTACTGGTTGTAAAAAGACATCGGGAATGGTCCCATGAAATCAATACCCCAAACGTCGAAAAGTTCAACTTCTAGGATATTATTTAATGGCATCTCGTTCCTTTGAGACACATTCTCGGTCCTTTGACAACAGTCGCACTTTTTCACAAACTCAAAAGAATCTTTAAAGATCGTTGGCCAGAAGAACCCACTTTGTAAAATTTTAGCGGCCGTTCGTTGGCCACCGAAATGACCACCGTACGGAGACGCATGACAATCTTGTAAAATCTGGTGTTGTTCCCAGTCTGGCACACAACGTCTCAAGATTTGATCGGATCCCATTTTGAAAAGATGTGGGTCATCCCAAATATACTGTTTACTTTCGTGAAGAAACCTTTTGAATTGTTGGGTTTTAAAATCATACGGCTTTAGCCCACTAGCGAGGTAGTTGGCCAAATCCGCATACTGTAAGTGCATGATGAATCAATCTAACATGAAAGATGTACAATCTAGTAGAGAGAGAAAGTAGAGAGAGAAAATGTGGAACTCATATGTCATTAATCTTGAAAAGGCTTAGTTACAAAACAAAGGCAATGAGGTATTTATACCTCATTCCTAGAAAATACAAAATGTTCACAAATGGTCCCTCAACTTCTATTATAAATCTAACACTAACAATCTCCCCCTTTTATAACAGAAGGAGGGACATACAAAAGAAATACACAGCTCCTTGACTAAGATTGTTTCACGGAAGGCTTTCTCAATTTGAACTTGATTTCTGCAAATCTTATATCATTTCTCAGCTTCAATCTTCTATCTATCTCCTTTACAAAATGTTTGATCAACACCTTGTTTGCAGCTGAGATATCATGTACTCCATGCCTATCCATTTGCAGTCTTGTATTCAACCCATTCATCACCATCTTTAATGTGTCATCACAGAATAGCATCACTTCATGAGAATACATCCTCTTCTTATTGCCTAGAGAATCTGGATATACACAAGAAATCTTGGATTCATCTGCATCAAAGAACACTGTGTACAAGACAAAGTCCTTTTCTTCACCGATCAGACTTCTTTGAGGTTTGTGACAAAATAACTTTGATGACCAATTCTCCAGTCCCAGTTGAAAGTCATACAGATGAGCCAATGATATTGAAGCCTTGACATGTCTAACTATGGCAGTTAAAGCGATTATCTCCTCTTCTGATCTAAAAGCTTTTCCTTTGAGATCATATAAAATCCCAAAGATCACATCAAAGCTCACATCTTGAAAATCAGCTTCAGTAATCGTATATTCCTTCCCATCATCTCTGGTGAAAGTAATTACTGGGTACCAGTACGCACTCAATCTGTTGGTCTTGTAACTCTTTACAGCAACAAATCTGTAGTCTGACACTAAAGCTTCTCTTCTTTGCTTGTTCACCTTCCTCATGTAGATGTATTCTCTTCTTAGATCTTCTTTCAAATTCTCAATCCCATACAACTTCACATAGCTCAGCTTTCGCTCATGATAACAAAACCGGCTTTTGTACCTTTCCTCCAAGTACTTCCCTATAGCTCTTGTAAATCGGTTCCATTCAGTTCTCTTCAAGAATTTCCCTGAGCTAGCTTTCATTCTTTCCCATAACTCCACCTTCTTCGGATCAACTGGCATCAAGTCATCTTGAGGCAGCACTTCTTCTAATAACGGACCTTCCACATCATCCACAGGCTTTTCTTTCTCAAAATCGAATTCTACATCATCGAACATATCTTTCAAACGAATGTCTTCTTCACACCTTGCTTCTTGAACCTCCTCATTCGGTACTTGATAATCTCTAATTTCAGAAGCTACATTCTCAAGTAACGCTAGAACTCTATCTATTTCAGATGTAGAACTAGACACCCCTGAAAACTTCACTCCTCTTTCTTCAGTTCTTCCTACTGGCATCTCTTCTTGCACTGACCCCAGAAAATCAAGAGTAGACTGTAAGACTTGTTCTGATTCCATCTCTTCACCTCCCGCTAGAACAATTGAATCTCTATGTCTTGCAGGTTGTTTCTCTCTCGGAGGCCTTTCCTCAAACCTGTCAACGATCCGTACATTTGACTCGGTTGGCACCCTAGACGGCTCACTTTCAAGTCTCCTTCTTTTCCTCTCCCCCTCATGACGATCATGATCATCATGATCATCATGCCGTCTAGTGGGCCGTCTAGCAGCAACTTGACATGTCTCTTCAATGCCTCGAATCCGATCAGATAACTGTGATAAGCCATCAGTGAACATCTGGTTGATCTCGGTGAATGTCTTGGTAAGGGAGGCATCAAGAGTAGCCTGAAATTGCTGAAATTCCGTATGAGTAACCAAGTGAGCCTGAGACCGTTGTTCTTGAATAGCTCGTTGTTGTAAAGCAGTCTGTTGTTGTAGAATACTCACAAGGTCACCATCTTCAGCTGAACCTGATTCCAAGAGTTTAGAGAACAACAACCCCTTCAACTCTGGAATAGTAAGTGAATCAGCCGCTGACTGAGAAGGCTGTGAAGGAGGATCAGACATAGGAGCTTTACCCTTAGCTAACAGAGCTACTTGCTTTTCTAAGGCAGAAATACGAGCAGTCTGCTGCTGAATAACCGTTGCCATCTGTTCATTGTTAGCTCGAAACAAAGATCGGGTAATAAGCTGATTGGCCGTAACAACAACTGGAAGACGCGAGAGATCAACATCTGATGACGATGCCATGCCAATCGGAGGAGGTACTGAGATAGATGGAGCAGACGAGGCAGAAGAAGCCGAAACTGTGGAAGGTGTGGAAACCGGGACTGATTCTGACAAAGTACTACCAATGGGTGTTGAGGATGAACCCAAGATAGTAGATTGCTGCCGTAACTCCGTGACAATAGAAGATGCGGGCAAACTAACACCGAGGTCACTCAGACTTCTCGTTGATCCAAGAGTAGAACTCAAGGAACCCATGTTCAGTGTTGGCATGATGTTAGCGCTGATGGGATTTCCCTCCGATCCTGGCAAGCCCGCAACAAATGCAGAACTCACTACGGTGGTTCCGGCAGGGCTACTAAAGCCTCCTGCAAAGGTGGTTTGCACCTGTGTCCTAGCCAAAGAAAGATTAACATTTGAATCAAGTGGTTCTAGACTCGATGAGTGAACAAGTGAAGTCGTGGGCGGGGGCAGCTGCCTCACTGTGTCGGTACCACCAACCTCCAAGTGAGGAATAGGTACAAGTTGTGGTAAGTCCCCGTGAGAAAGTGAAACTACCGTTTGTTGAGAAACGGTAGAGTGGGTGAGTTGGGTTGTGCATTGCATGAGTGGGGATCTCATGTCTTTTTCAATAGGTGGTGGCAACATATGCTCACCCCTAGTAGATGTGGCTACCCGGCTAGACTCGGTGTGGGAAGGGGTTTGTACTTCTTTTCTGGCCCCTGTCTCACTCTCATCAATTCTTTTATCTCGCTCAGCCATCCTTATGTCACCTTGAGTCAACAACCGACTCGAGCCTTGATCAGGCATATCATTATCATCATTCTGGTCATCATCATCCGGTGATCCGTGAGGATCAACAACCAAATCATCACTAGAAGAAATACTATCTTCAGAAACGGAGTCATATCCCATAAGCCGATGAAGACGTTGTGCCAACTCATTCGGAGAGTAGCATCGTGTATCGGATATTTCCACGATCGGTTGAGATAAATCAAGTAAAGACTCTGCAACTTCCTCAAGTTCAGGAAATTCACCAACGAATTGCTCATTTACCGGTGAAAGAGCAAAATCATCCAACTCAGTTTCAACATGAGTATGCAAAATAGGTGATGTGGCTCCGTGCTCATCTTCAATTGTAGCGAAGACATCATCCATCTGAACTGCCGAACTGATTTGGCCCAGTTGAGCTGCTACATTGATGGTAGACGAGTGAGCTAGCTGATCAGAATGGACCCCACCTTCACCCCTCTCGGTAATTTCCCTCAACACACCCTGACCAAGATCCCGTGATCGTTGGTCCCTAAGAACTAAACCCTCACTACTAGGGATAACACCTTGGGTAGGTCCCTCCGGCTCTGGCTGGACCATAGGTGGAAAACGAGACCTATACGCTATCACACATGCCACATTCTGATCAGCATAATCTAACAACCCAGAGAACAACGGGACTTCTGGAGCATACACCTTTTTCGGATAACGGATTGACTGCATGTCATGAATCTTAACTTTTTCCGCATCTGATCGGCGCGGAATATCTGGATTTTGACGCATCGCACTTGCAATAATGGTACTCAGAAACCTCGGGTATGGCAAGTGTTTCTGCTTCTTCGCAAGAAGTTCCTTCAGATCGTGGAAAATCAACGAAGCATAATCATAATGCTTGTTGAATAAGACTCCATAGAACAGAACTAGAAACGACTGTGTCGCCGTGTCTTGAGCCGTACGTTTTCCCGTCAAACACCTACTAAGTATCGTGAACAACGTGTTGTACGTCGGAGGTAGGTTTGTCTTGTTGAACTGAGATGGTGCATTGATTGCTTCCAGATGACCAACTGATTCAACTCCAGCCATTGCAACTGCCAGTGAAGCAAACGGTTCAAACTGAGTAGCATTTGGACGACTGTTTGCTTCTGGAAATCCTAGTACACGTCGAAACTTGTTGACCCCAAAACTGATCGTAAAGTGATCCAGCTCGGCGGTAAAGTGATGATTACCCGGGTCAGCATGAAATTGCAGAGTGTTCCAAACTTGTTGCGCATAAATCATCGGAACTTCAACTGTCTGAGTAAGAGGTGTGTACAACGGATGATTTCGTAAAATAGCCGTAATCACTGGAGCCTTCAACCTTGCATGAGGGTTGAAAGGAACGTTGTTCGAGATAGACGGCTGATATAACGAAGGACGAATCAGTTGTCTATCCGCATCAGCATCTGGATTCCGTGGAGTTGATTGTATAGAGATTATATCTGAAATATCCATACCATCTGAATCTGGGAAAGTATAATCTTCCATTGCTGTTATTCATAAAAAGAACATTAGATATATCTTTTAGAAGTAGTTCTTATGAAAAACATGTGTGAAGGAATAATTCACACAGTGTGGGACTTGAGACGAATTACATCAAAAGAATGACCATTAATCAATATACTGAACTATGAATATTTTAAGAAATATAAGTCTTTTATATTTGAAACATGTTAGTCTTATATCTGAAATTTTAGTAACAACTTAGAAGACCAATTTTAGCCATTTTAGACCATGAAAAGACTTATATATTATTTTTATTTAGTTCACTATATTGTAGAATTGAAGGTCAATCTTAAGGTCAAAAATAAGAAGTTCAATGTCCCAAGTCCATATGATCCGGAACAAACGGGTCATTCACACGTTTAGGTTTAAAAGATGAAGAATACAGTCCCGAGATGTTAACCCGTGTTTTAAGATAAGTTGATACAAACATGTAAACCTACTAGCCTAATCGGTATATGACCGAGTGAATACCTATAGGCTTCGTAGAACCCGGGATACGTATACAAAACACACACGACACAGATTACAAAACAGATTCTTTAGTTCTTAGTTCTTGATCTTGAAGCAGCAACTTGAATAGATCCGCACGAGTTTGAAATTCCAGAAAGATTGGAATTGTGAATCGAAACAACATATTTATAGGAGAGAAGGAAAACGGATTTCTTAGTCATGATAACGATGACACGTGGCACTCAGGGATTGGACTTCCCATGTCTCGAGCGATAAATCAGTGTTTCAAAAACCGCTCGAGACAGATGAACCGACTCGAGATACATATCTCGAGTGTATGTCTCGAGTCTTACTCGAGATACGGGCAATACAAACAAGGGCTCGAGATACTATTTCGAGTGTACGTCTCGAGTCCCACTCGAGATAATTTCAACAGAAAACCAACAAATGCATGAGATGAAGGACTCGAATCATGTGACTCGAGTTACATGACTCGAGTTGATGTTGTATACAAGAAAATATCTAATTCACACTCGAGTTGGATGATGCAAGTTATGTGACTCGAGTTGTTCAATAAGAGTAGCTCGAGTAGTGTGACTCGAGTTACATGACTCGAGTTACATGGCTCGAGTTGATGTTGTATACAAGAAAATATCTAATTCACACTCGAGTTGGATGATGCAAGTTATGTGACTCGAGTTGTTCAATAAGAGTAGCTCGAGTAGTGTGACTCGAGTTACATGACTCGAGTTACATGGCTCGAGTAGTGTGACTCGAGGTACATGGCTCGAGTAGTGTGACTCGAGTTACATGGCTCGAGTAGTGTGACTCGAGATACATGGCTCGAGTAGTGTTACTCGAGGTACATGGCTCGAGATGAATTACTCGAGTTGCACGACTCGAGTTGAGGGAGTCAAGGCGAATGGCTCAAAGGATATAACTCGAGTGACTTGACTCGAGATGGATGACTCGAGTTGCGTATGCTCGAGTTACTTGACTCGAGTGTGTGTACATGGCTCGAGTCAAAAGGATCAAATATCATGACTCGAGTTGAATGTGCTTGTGATGGATGGCTCGAGTTGTGTATGCTCGAGTTGATTAACTCGAGTGTGTGTACATGGCTCGAGTCAAAAGGATCAAATATCATGACTCGAGTTGAATGTGCTTGTGATGGATGGCTCGAGTTGTGTATGCTCGAGTTGATTAACTCGAGTTGTATGGGACTCGAGTTGAATGTGCTCGAGTTGTTTGACTCGAGAGTTCTGTTGGTTGACTCGAAATGTGTGTGGCTCGAGTTGAGAGACTCGAGTTAAATGACTCGAGTATTATGACTCGAGTTAGATATGCTAACTATGAATGACTCGAGTCAAGTACTCCCCCTACCATAATGCATGCATAATGCTCCCCCTTAAACGATGCATACCTGTATTTACCTGTAACAGATAGATGCACAACAGACGTACGAACCTGTACCAGATAAGCTCCCCCTTGACAAAACCATACTCTCAGAAGAAACAAACACATTAGTAATCAACATGAAAAGAATTAGAGAAATACTAAAAGTAATCAACTTGAAATAAAAAACAGAAAGCAAAACAAATAAACTATATTTCAAAATACACATAGAAGATCAATGACCATACCTGATTCAGTATTTCATTATACTGCTATGTGTATGAGGAAATATAGCTTATACAATCTTCTTGTCAATCATACCAAGTCTAGAGATAAGAAATTTAAAACGTTTCTCATCTAGAGCCTTGGTAAACAAATCAGCAAGTTGATATTCAGTATTGACAAAGTATAACTCTATATTTTCTTTTTCCACATTGTCCTTTAAAAAATGATACCTGATATCAATGTGTTTGGTTTTCGAGTGTTGAACCGGATTAGCTGAGATGGCAATTGCACTCTTTGAATCACAATAGATGGGTATCTTTTTGTATTCAAGACCATAATCACGAAGTTGTGACTGCATCCAGAGTACTTGTGAGCAACAACTCGCAGCAGCAACATATTCAGATTCCGCAGTGGAGGTAGAAACACATTGTTGCTTTTTGGATGCCCATGACACCAACTTATTTCCAAGAAATTGCAAATGACCTGATGTACTCTTCCGGTCCATATTGCAGCCACCATAATCAGCATCAGTATACGCTTGTAGCTCAAATCCAAGACCTTTTGGATACCAAATGCCATAGTAAGGAGTCCCTTTTAAGTATCGAAAAATACGCTTAACGGCAGCTAAGTGAGACTCCTTTGGTTTGGCCTGATATCTAGCACACACACATGTTGCAAACATGATATCAGGTCTGCTGGCAGTGAGATACATTAAAGAACCAACCATACTTCGATAATTCCTCAAATCCACATCCTTTCCTTCATGATCTGGTCCAATGGAATTACCCGTAGCCATTGGAGTTCCTATCGAATGACATCCAGACATATCATACTTCTTAAGTAAATCAAAGATATACTTAGATTGATTTATGAAAATGCCATCTGAGAATTGTCGCACTTGAAGACCAAGAAAGAAATTGATCTCTCCCATCATACTCATCTTAAATTCTTCAGTCATAACAGTCTCAAACTTTTTACACAACTCCCGACTAGTTGAGCCAAAGATTATGTCATCAACATAGATCTGAATGACCACAATATGTTCACCTTCCTTCATCAAGAACAATGTTGAATCCACCGAACCTTTCTTGAAACCCTTGGAAAGTAGATGTTTAGACAACTCCTCATACCAAGCACGAGGTGCCTGCTTTAAGCCATATAAAGCCTTGTCTAGAACATAAACATAATCTGGATGTTCTTTATCTACAAAGCCTTCTGGTTGAGCTACATATACTTCTTCTTTCAAATGACCATATAGAAATGCTGTTTTGACATCCATTTGAAACACAGTGAAATCTTTGTAAGCAGCATATGCCAGAAACATGCGAATAGCTTCAAGGCGAGCAACAGGTGCAAAAGTTTCATCGTAATCAATGCCCTCCTGTTGACGATAACCTTTGGCCACAAGTCGTGCTTTGTTACGAACAATTATGTTATTCGCATCTCTCTTATTTTTGAACAACCACTTCGTATCAATAACTGATTTCAAATCAGGTAACTTGACCAACCGCCACACTTTTAAGGCCTCAAACTGATTGAGCTCCTCTTGCATAGCCATAACCCAATCAGAATCTTGTAAAGCATCAGATACACGTGTTGGTTCAATGTTACTCAAAAATACAGAAAAATTGCACTCATTTGCAGAAGCAGCTCGTGTTTGAACACCAGAAGTAGGATCACCAATTATCAGATCAATAGGATGATCCTTTGTCCATTTGACAGTATGTGGTAAAGGTGTTTGATCATTTACAGAAGATGGTTCCAAGATATTGGCATTTGATGTAGGATGCACAGAAAGTGGGTCATGCCCTTCAGAAATAGAATCATTTGGAACACCTTCATGAGAAGACGACTGAGCATGAGACTCTATGATAATATCTGGATTCGAAGTATCCATAACTATGGGAGATGATGAAGGTGATGAGACAATACTAGGAGGATCTGAAGAAGGTATGGATGATGTTGGAGAAACTTCAGATGAGGGAGTAGTCGAACTCGAAGGAGTAGATGAGATACCTACAGTAGACGAAGATATTTGATTAGTACCATACAAGTCATCATAAAAATACTCAAACAAACTGTCCAACTCAGATGATGTAGCTGGAGGATCACTGGAGCTAGATGTGGATGTAGATGCATCTGCATTAGAAGACAACTCAGCAAACGGGTCAAATTTAACATTTACACTTTCATACACAACTCTCGACTTTTTGTTAAAAACTCGATAGGCAATTGAACAATCTGAATATCCCACAAAAATCATCTCATCAGACTTAGGACCAAACTTTCCCCGATTCTCAGTTTCATTAAGAACAAAACAAGGACACCCAAACACTTTAAAATAATCAATATTTGGAATTCTATCAAACAAAACATGATAGGGTGTTTTTCCAAATCTCCGATGAATGATAGATCGATTTTGTGTGTAGCACGCAGTATTTACAGCTTCAGCCCATAGATACTGAGGTAATTGACTTTGAGCCAACATAGACCGAGCTGCTTCAACTAACGTACGATTACGACGCTCAACGACACCATTTTGTTCAGGAGTTCGTGCGGCAGAAAAAGTTTGAGTAATTCCTAATGAATTATAAAAACCTTTTAACACTTGATTTTTGAACTCCGTCCCATTATCTGATCTGACAGTCTGAACGGGTAGTTTAAATTGTACTTGAACAGCTTTGATGAAATTTATTATTAAAATCGAAGTTTCATCTTTTGTTTTCAAAAACCGTGTCCAAGTATATCGTGAATAATCATCAACAATGACCAAAACATATTTTCTACCCGCTAGACTGACAGTTTTCATCGGACCACACAAATCCATATGGATTAAGCTCAACGGAGATTTGGACCCTTGTTCAGGTTTTGGGGGATGAGACGCTCTTTTCATTTTTCCTTGAGCACAACCTGAACACAGTTGATCAGGTTCAAACTTGATCATTGGAATGCCAGATACTAACCTTTCTTTGACCAGTCTGTCAAGATATCTGTAATTCAAATGAGACAATCGACGATGCCAAAGTAAAGATTGATGAGATGACTTCTGAGTGATTAGACACTGAGATTTCTTTGCAAGCATATGTCGAAGTTTGATCGTATAGAGATTAGTTTTCCGAGTGCCAACTAATAATTCTCTACCCCATTCAGTTCTGACAGCACATCGACGTTTATTAAAATTTACCTCTAAATCTTTATCACAAAATTTGCCAATACTGAACAGGTTATGATTCAAACCTTCGACATGTGCTACATTATTTATTGTGATATCCTTACACACAATATCTCCATGACCCACAACTGGTGACAGTTCATTATTACCAAATTTGACTGAGCCTCCATATTCTTCTCTGTAATTAGACAGAAGCTCTTTCCTCCCAGTCATATGTTTGGAACACCCAGAATCGAGGTACCATTTATGACTGGCCTGCAATGAGGAAATCAGTTGGATTTAGGAACCCATTTTAAAATGGGTCCACTCCTTGCATTACTCTTAAAAGTACAAGCAATTGAATCCCAGTAATACTTTGTTCCTCTAAGCATATTAAAAACATGAAATGGAACATACGTAGGAACAGAAGAACGAAGAGTCGTAGAGAAATTAGATTTAGTATGATGTATATTATGTGAAGAATGTGAAGCATGAGAAACTGAAGAAATAGATGTAAACCTTTTATTCATAGAATTGAATCTGGAAGGTACATTATTTTTAGAAGTCAGTTTGTTTCCCACACTAAACTTGCTATTTGCATATTTCATACTAAAATCTAATTTCTTAACAGTCCTCTTCGTTGACCTCTTCTTTCTTGACTTCTCAAGGCTCACACTGTTGGAACTTCCTGTAGAGGGATTAGTACAGATATCAAAAGGTTTCAACTTAGGTTGAACAGTTGGAATGTCTTGTTCAGTTTCCTCAGGAATCACCATGTTCGGATTTTGCTTTTTCAAATCAATGTAATGCTGAAATTTCCGTAACATAGATTTTACTCCTTGAGAGAACTGAACATTGTTGATGTATGCATGAGTGACAGGAGTATGTACAATCTTTTGGTTTTTCCCAGCATAGTGATGACCTTCTTCATAGATGGACAGTCTTTCAACTAGTCTATCATAGTTTTTGGTTAAGGTTACACATTTGCTGTTCCAAAATATTGCATCACACTTTTGACGAGAAAGTTCTGTCTTTAACTGTTTAATTGTGTTTTGAAAACTGTGCTTTTCCTTGTCATGTTTCTTTTCTAAATAAGAGATTTCATCATGAAAATGACAAACTTTTGATCTTGTTGCTGAATACACAGGTTCAGAATTTCCAAGAGATTGCTTCTTCGATTCCTTTGAAGATTCACCCAATTCGCTATCACTTTGTGACAAATCAGTGGAAGATAATCCAGTAGTTGAGTTTGTTGAAAATGACTGAGCAGTAGATATTTCATCAATAATTGGTTGTTTTGAATTAACAGAGTTGAAATCATAAGGAACCTCAACATCATCAGTTGACATTGCTGAGGGTTCTTTATATTCAAAATAACCTTTATTATTAACAACACGAACAACTTTTTCTTGCTCATCATCAACACCCTCTTTCAAATTTTGGTTTGACCCAGAATTATCTTGAGAAGAGTTTCTGGTTTCTACTGATGTAGACACATTGCAAATTAAATCATTTAGAATTTCTGACACCAGTGAAATTGGTTCAGAATCAACATCAGTAGTATTCCAATGAAGAAAATTCTTTGACTTAGTTAAAAGTTCTGAGTTCTGAATTTTCAAATCTTCAATTTGCTTCTCAAGCTCTGAAACTTTACATTCCAACTCCTTGGTTGATATGTATGGTTTCACTATACTGTTTGATGATTCTGGGTATACAAAGTATACTGGATCATCCTTAATTGAATTGGATTTAATCTTCAGAGTATCATCATTATACACAAACTTGACCCTAGATATTTAGAATCATGGTACAGAGGATCATGTAGTTTCATATGTTGCATCTCTGAAAATTCTTCCTTCATTTGAAAACCTTTTAACGAAGGAAACCTCTTACTCATTAACATGCTCGTAAGATCATAGAATGCTGCATTTTCTTTAAGAGCTTTTTGTAAATGGTTTGGATTTTTAACTCCAAGGTTCTTTTTCAAATAATTTGGATTTGTGTATCCAAGACCTTCTTTGGAGTAATAATCTCTAAACTCAACTTGTTTATTCAAGAAAATTGTATGCTCAGTTTGACCTATTTTATGAAGTTTAAAATCAAGGTCTGAAATCATCTTATTTAGTTTAGAAACATTTGCTTTTTCCACACTCAAGCTGATGGTTAAAAAATCAATTTCCAGCTTTTGCGACTTATGTTCAGCTCGAATTGTCTCAAACTCATTCACTGATTTTTGCAATTGTGCACATTGAGAACTTAATTGTTCTTTTTGTTGCAACAAATCAGTAATTTCGTTAGTTTGTTTTAAAATGACAAGTTCGAGTTCTTTATTTTTGTCATGAATTAATGTTGTCACTTCAAGCTTTTTTTCTATTATGATCAGCAAGAGAGACAGAACGTACCGTCGAAGTTTCACCTTCACTCTCTATTTCTTCATCAGATTCTGATTCTTCCTCTATTAAGCCCATGAAGCACATCTGTGCTTGATCATCATTATCAGAATAATCCAGCCACTCTTCATCATCAGCCATCAATACCAGACCTTGTTCTTGCTTCTCTGCTAATTCCAGTTTCTTTCTCAGCAGTTCCACTTTTGACATCTTTGTTGTACACCCTTTAGCAATATGACCAGTCTTTCCACATTTATAACATGTAATACCAGCTTGGCCTTTCTTCTCCTCTGTCTTCTCTGCAGTATCTTTGACAACCTCTTCCTTCTTTGTTGCATATCTGTCAACATATTGATTTTCAACTCGAGGAGGATATCCTTGTGAACTTTGTGTGTAGTTTCTGTTAAATCCACGTCCACCTCTTGTAGAAAATCTTCTGTTGTTTGATCCAGGCCTATTATAGTACTTCTTCTTATAAGCCTCTGTCAGACTTAATAGGCTTTGCAACATTTGTTCTTTTTCATCTTCATCATACTCCTCCTCATCTTCTTCCTCTTCATCTTCAAATACTTCCAACACTTTAGCTTTTCCTTTTCTTCCTTTCTTCTTGGCTTTCTCTTTTTCTGCAAGCAATGCCATGGAATCAGCTTCAGACTTTTCTTTCTTCTTTCTCTCAGCAGCAATCTCATTTACCTCTTCTTCAAACAACAACAAATTCTCATACACCTCATAAACCTTCAACTCATTTAGAACTTTGTGTTGCTTTACAAATCTTGAAAATTGCTTCCAGTCAGAAGATAAATTGTTGATGAACTTCACAATGTAATCCATTTCTGATCGAATGATATTATTTTTCTTCATATCATTCATCAATTCCACAAATCTGTCATAAGTCTCTTCTAGTGTTTCACCCTCCTTCATCTTGAAATTCTCATACCTATCCATCAGATTAGTTACCCTCATTTGATTTCCCACTTTTGAGCCCATCATTATCTTTTGTAGCTGATCCCAAATAGACTTTGCAGACTCATCATAACTATCTAACTTTCGAAAGATCTCATTAGGAATGGCTTGAATTAGGCAGTTTTGAGCTTCAACATCAATCATAAACCTTTCTCTTTCAGCCACATCCATTTCTGAATATTCTTTTGGTACTTGTCTTCCATCAAGTGTGGTAACCGGGATAGGATGAGGTCCATGTAGAATTGAGTGAAGGATTTTATCTCCATCTTTCTTTCTCCTTATGAATAGCTTGAATCGAGAGACCCACAACTCATATTCATCTTTGAACAGAACCGGTGCTTTGGTCTCTGATCCCATTGACATATCATCTCTTCGATTTGCAAGACTCATCTTTAATACGGATCTTTGTTACTGATTATATGAAAATTATCAGTCTTGAAATTGATTGAAAAATTCCACTCGAGATGCACAAATGGCTTGGCTTGAGACAAATCAATACTCGGCTCGAGTTACTCAACTTTATAACTCGAGTCACTTAAAATATGGCTCGAGTCACAGACAACCTTCTGCTCGAGATACGGCTCGAGATACGGCTTGATACAACTTGAGATACGACTCGAGATACGACTCGAGATACAGACTCGAGATACGACTCGAGTTACACCAAAATACAGCTCGAGTTACACCAATACAGTGCTCGAATTACCCTTCAACTTTGACTCGAGTTACACAACTCGAGCCAAGACCTTCTTTCTGCTCGAGTTACAATTAACACTACTCGAATTACCTAACTCGAGCCTTAACTTCCTTTGACTCGAGATACTCAACTCGAGCCAACTTTAATCTTGCTCGAATTCTAACTACCACCTAACTACCACTCGAGACATATGAAGATTGACTCGAGACATATGAAGATTTACGAACAAAACTCGATTTTCAGCTTTTTTCAACTAAAAATTCAAATCTGAATGCTACTAAATGATTCTAAATCACTCCTAATGCATAAAACTTGATATAATCATGAAATTACACACAATTTCATGATCAATCAAGCAATATATCTTCAAATATCTTCAAATTTGCACCAAAAATGGAGTTCTTCAAGTTTTCTTCATTTTTCTTCAAATCTTCAATCAATCTTCATGATAAATCTTCATACAATCAGCAAATCCAGCTCTGATACCACTTGTAAGTGCATGATGAATCAATCTAACATGAAAGATGTACAATCTAGTAGAGAGAGAAAGTAGAGAGAGAAAATGTGGAACTCATATGTCATTAATCTTGAAAAGGCTTAGTTACAAAACAAAGGCAATGAGGTATTTATACCTCATTCCTAGAAAATACAAAATGTTCACAAATGGTCCCTCAACTTCTATTATAAATCTAACACTAACACATACCAAGGAGTTGTTTCTTCACGAAAGTGCCTAATAGCCAAGATTTGTTCATCAGGAAAAACTTCTTTTATCTCATGGTTCCCTCCACTTGAAACTTTGCCTTCGATACGAGAAAGATGATCCGCGACTTGATTTTCCGTCCCCTTCCGATCAATTATCTCAAGGTCAAATTCTTGTAACAGAAGGACCCAACGAATGAGTCTAGGCTTTGCATCGGCCTTACTCATGAGATATTTGATAGCGGAATGATCGGTATGCACAATTACTTTGGCACCAATGAGATAGGATCTAAAACGGTCAAACGCGAACACTACGGCAAGCAACTCTTTTTCCGTTGTTGTATAATTAATTTGAGCATCGATTAAAGTTTTGCTTGCGTAGTAAATTGGGTGAAATATCTTTTCGCGTTTTTGACCCAAAACGGCACCCACGGCCCAATCGCTTGCATCACACATAACCTCGAAAGGTAATTTCCAATCCGGTGCAACAACAATTGGGGCCGTAACAAGTGCTTTTTTAATTTTCTCAAAGGCCACTTTGCATTCCGGGGTGAAGTTAAAAGCTTGGTCAACGTGCAACAAGTTACATAGCGGTTTTGTGATTTTTGAAAAATCCTTAATGAACCGTCTATAGAAACCGGCGTGACCCAAGAAGCTTCTTATGCCTTTGACCGAAGTAGGTTCGGGTAATTGCATAATAACCTCTATTTTAGCTTTGTCGACTTCCAAACCTCTCGGTGATACCAAGTGTCCTAAAACAATCCCCTCTTGGACCATGAAATGGCATTTTTCCCAGTTTAAAATTAAGTCGTGGGCTTCACACTTTTCTAAACATTTTTTCAAGTTTTCAAGACAATTTTCAAAAGAGGTTCCAATCACTGAAAAATCATCCATGAATACTTCAATGGTGTTTTCAATCATATCTGAAAAGATTGACATCATACACCGTTGGAAAGTAGCGGGAGCATTACATAGACCAAAGGGCATTCGTCGAAATGCAAAAGTACCGTAAGGACAAGTGAAAGTGGTTTTGTCTTGGTCCTCGGGTGCTATTTGAATTTGATTATACCCCGAATATCCATCTAGAAAACAAAAGAATTCCTTTCCCGCAAGTCTATCAAGCATTTGGTCTATAAATGGTAACGGGAAATGGTCTTTCTTTGTTGCCAGATTTAATTGCCTATAGTCCATGCAAATGCGCCATCCGGTCACGGTTCGGGTTGGAATGAGCTCATTTTTGTCATTGGTGATCACCGTAGTGCCACCCTTTTTTGGAACACATTGGACCGGGCTCACCCAACTACTACTCGAAATGGGGTATATAATACCCGCATCAAGCCACTTTAGGATTTCCTTTTTGACCACTTCCTTCATCATGGGATTAAGTCTCCTTTGGGGTTGTGCTTTGCCAACGCTATTGTCTTCCAAAATTATCTTATGTTGGCACACGGACGGGCTTATTCCTCTAATGTCGGCTATGGTCCAACCTAGTGCTCTCTTATGGTCTCTCAAGAGATCAAGTAACTTTGTCTCTTGGTCAAGATTTAACTTAGACGAAATGATCACGGGTAATTTTTCGTCTTCCAAAAGATAAGCATACTTAAGATGACTAGGTAAGGGCTTTAGCTCAAGCTCGGGTGGCTGGACAATGGACGGGAGCTGACTGGGTCTATCTTTAAAATCTAACTGTTCAAAAACAGCAGCTATATCTTCCTGGAAACTGTCATCAAAGGTCAGGTCATTACTCTCCACTGTGGTGAGGTCATCACTGTGGTCACCTAAGTCCAGGTCCAGATCAACAACACTTATTGCCGAACAGTCTTCTAATCCTCCAGAACACTTAAGGGAATTGAAAACATTGAATGTCACCTGCTGATCATTGACCCGCATGGTGAGTTCTCCCTTGTGGACATCGATTAAGGCTCTTCCCGTAGCAAGAAAAGGACGTCCCAAAATAATTGGAACTTTCTTGTCGACTTCACAATCTAGGATTATAAAGTCAGCGGGGAAGATGAACTTATCTACCTTAACCAAAATGTCCTCTATTTTTCCTTTTGGGTATGCTATGGAACGGTCTGCTAAATGTAAGGTCACGGTTGTGGGACGGACTTCTCCAATGCCTAACTTGTTGAAAACGGACAGAGGCATGAGGTTAATGCTCGCACCTAGATCACACAAGGCAAGCCCAACTTCTTGACCACCAATGGAACACGGGATTGTGAAACTTCCCGGGTCTTTGAGTTTTGGTGGAATCTTACAAGTAAGAATCGCACTACACTCTTGGGTCAAAGCTACGGTCTCAAACTCATTCAACTTCCTCTTTTTGCTTAGGATGTCTTTCAAGAACTTAACATAGTTCGGCATTTGCTCAAGAGCCTCTACCAAAGGTATGTTAATATGGAGTTGTTTAAAGATGTCCAAGAACTTCTTAAACTGCTTATCCATATTTTTGTTCTTTAGTCTGCCAGGAAAAGGAAGGTCTCTTAAATCTGGTTCCGGTTGTTGGGGCTTTTTACCCTTACTTGCGGTGATGGTAGTGACAGGTGGTGGTTGGACTACCACGGGTTCTAGTAAAACTGGGGCACTAGAACCTTTTGGTGGAGTAGCTGAAGTGGATGGTACACCGGATCCGGAAGATGTGACTTTTTGGGGAGGAAAAATCGTTGGAAAATTATTTTTATCAAAAGCATGAGTTGTTTCCTCCTCAAGTTGTGTGACGGGGACATCAACTAAACCATCACTACTTCTCAAAGTTACGGCCTTGACAAACTCCTTTTGACCATTCCTAGGGTTTTCGGTATTGCTAGGTAAGGTTCCAGGTGGTCGTTCCTTAAGTTCACTAACCTCGTTGGCTAGTTGACTCATTTGAGTTTCTAGTCCTCTTAAGGTTGCATTGGTCTGATTCATGAAGCCTTGGGAGTGTGTCACAAAACTGGTGGTCTGAGCCATGAAACCTTTAAACATTGATTCCAAAGAACCAGTGTCTGCAGGCTCCTGCTGTTGTTTCGGGACTTGTTGTGGTGACTGACCACTGTGGTGAGTCTGGTTATTCTGGGCAGTTTGGTTGAACTACTGCTGCTGCTGTCTGTTTTGGTTAAATCCAGGGGGGTTCTGCTGTCTGTTCAGTCTGGGTCCTCCCCCAAAGGGTTGTTGGACATTGGTACTCTTATAAGACAGATGCGGGTGATCACGCCACCCGGGGTTGTAGGTCTCGGAGTAGGGTTGTACCTTTGGTTGTTTCCTACATAATTAACCGAGGCGGGGTTTTCGGGACAGTCTTCAAAGGGATGATCCTCTTCACAATTCGCACACATCTCATTTCCCGAAGGAATTGTTTGGTTCGGTTTTAAATTGTTTTTAACCAAATTTGTTAAAGCAACAATCTGTGCGTTTAGTGAAGCGATCGCATCAAGATCTTGGGTACTTGACACACTTTTCCGAGGTAACTTTCGCGGATCTGACCATTCAGAACTATTGTTTGCAATTTTGTCCAACAAAGCATGCGCATTGTTGTAGGTTAGATCGGTAAAAGAACCTCCGGCCGTTGCGTCAATCATACCCTTATCGGTGTTGGAAAGTGCGTTGTAAAAAGTTTCCAACTGGATGCAATGGGGAATGCCATGATGAGGACACTTCCGGAGAAGATCCTTATAGCGTTCCCATGCATCTGAAACTGATTCATCCGGTTCTTGAGAAAACATTGAAATGGCATTTCTTAGCTTCGCATTCCTCGTGGGTGGAAAATACTTTTTCAAAAATTTCGTGACAAGATCATCCCACGAGGTAATGGAATGTGGTGGTTGCGAACTTAACCAATCTTTTGCTTTATCTTTTAGCGAGTACGTGAAAAACAAAAGTCGCATTGTTTCTTGGTCAACCCCTCGAGCTCGGAAAGAATCCACAACTTCCAAATATGATCTTAAATGTAAGTGTGGGTCATCCGAATTGTGTCCACTAAACTGGCCGATTGTACCAAGCATGGTGAACATCAATTGTTTAGGCTCGAAAGATTGCGCGGTGAAATTTGCGGCAAGAACACTCGAGTTTAAAAGAGAAAACTCGGGTGTTGCATAGTCTCTTATGCCACGATCTTTGTCGTCGGCAATTTTGATCGTGTTCTCACGAGGAGGGGGATTGGGAGGTGGATTTCCAGCCATTCTCCTTCCTCGTCGACCACGTCGAACCACTTTTTAAAACAAAAACTCGCGACTCGGATTCGAGTAAAACTCAATATCTCGGAAAATGCGCCAATCCCCGGCAGCGGCGCCAAAAACTTGGCGTGTGTAACGTAATGAATGCCTAAGCACCACAGGCCTGGTCCAAGTATAAACCAGACGTGCGTTCGCCAACTCAAGTAATAATGTGGTAAGCCCACGTATCGTTCCACAGGGATCGGCGGTTCCAAGATTTAGAGAATTTGTCCTTTAGTCCGGTGCAAAGTTTTATAAAGGTTGATTTGATTTGTTTGGTGATTAATGACGAAATATTTAAATGACAGAAAAGTAAATGACAGATATATAAATGACAGATATGAGATAACAGATATAAATGACAAGTAAATAAACGAGTTAATTAACAATAAGAAAAAGATGGGTACGGGTGCAAGCTTTTGCCCAAGAGACCGTTTGACAAAATTAGGTTAATGTGACCGGTCCGTAAATAACTCCTAAATAACTTTCTCCTCTCGAAGCTCCGTTAAAAAGGTTTACAAACTAGTTTTATTATAAAGTTTTCACAATTAATATTTCCCAATTTGTTAACTTTACCAAGTGGACCTTATAGATCCTAGCTCGGTCCAACAAAAGAAGATGCCCGAATCTCTTCGTGACACCCGCTTGGGGACACTTTTTGCCTTGGTTCAATTATGCAACGACCCGAATCTCTTCGTGATCATTAAAAATTTTCTCAAACTCTTTTTGCATCACTCAAGCCGTGTTTCGAACCCGCCCCTCTCGAGGTCTTAGGTCTAACATGAACACTTACAAGTGATCAGCTTGTCCGCGTTGAGATAACGTCCCGACTTAGAATGACCAAACGAGAAAATATTAAAAGATAAAAACACCCAAAATGTCACATTTAGGCCTCTCGGACTTTGCTCGCACCCACACCCAAGGATGGGGTTTAGCTACTGCCCATACCAGAAAACAGAAGATAAAAGATGTTGAAAATAAACTGCATTTGATTTAAAAACAGAAGGCTATGTTAAGCAGTCGCCTCTGTGGCTACGGAACACTAAAGTAACAGTGCAGAATGTAAATTTGCAGAAAATTAAACTACTCTAAGTTACAAACTAAAATTCTAAGATAGATATTGAAGTGAAACTAGAGAGAACTTGCTGAACTTGAATTCTAAGTGTGTGTGAAATGCTTTGCCTTCAAGCTCCTTTTATACTAAGAAAATGGTGGTCCTTGCCCAAAGGTTAGATCACCTTTTGCTTTTTGCCATTTTTTAATTCATTTCACCACTTCCTAGTTTCTCCTCCTTTTGGTAGCTGTTACTTTATGGTCTCCCATGCTTCCCATGCTGAGTTGACTTCTCCCATTAAAATATTCTGAAAATTTCTTCAAGATCCTGCACATACAGACTTTGCACTGTGGTGACATCCCACATTATCACAATTACGTCAAAACACGACTTTTTAGCTATTTCCTGCCTTAATGGGTAAATAAGACCAACAAGAGCATTCATGCTGTAAATGGGTGTTTCGAGAGGGGTTAGATGAGGAAAATGGTGTTTAAAAGGTAAAAATAACACGAGAAATACGAGGGTTATCAGGCACCAAGCTAACGCAAAGAAGATGATCAAAGCGGAAATTGGCATCTTACGATTGATATGCTTTTGTTTCTTTGTATTTTCTTCTATTTTGTGAAAGTCTTTTCACGAAGATAAAACTGGTTATCATTACTTTAAAAGAAATAACAAAATACAGCTTTATTACGGGTAGCTAGCACCAAAGAGACATACAGTTTGTAATCGAGTATTGTAGGCTTATGGATTTATATATATTTTAAAGATTCATTGTCATTGTTGATTGGTCAATTTTCTGTATTTAAGGGAAAACATGGGTTTGATCGAAAACAATACAAAACATATCATATTTTAAAGTATCTTTAAATCTTTCTGATTCTGAATGTTTGAATTATTGGATACCAAATTATTCAACAAGCACTTAAAAGAGAGCCTTTTATAAAAGTTACTCAAAATAAAATTTAAATAGGTTGATTTAAAAGCATCATCGGTTGAATAAATGATATCTCCCAACAACTACTTATGATTTGGAAGATAGGGGTGGGTTCAAATGTGAACCACTTTTTGGTTGTGAACGTGAGGACAATCGAGAGCACGACACGTGGCGGATGACTAGGCACCACGTCAAGTCCATGGCGGATGACTAGGCGCGATTCATGGGAGGGCATTGAATTAAAGAGGGGGACCACACTCAAAGCCGCCACGTGTCGCACTCTCGGTTGTCCTCACGTTCACAACCAAAAAGTGGTTCACATTTGAACTTTTCTCTTGGAAAAATTATATTATTTTTATTGGAGGCGGCTAATTTGTTTGTGTTTTCTTTTGGCCTCCAAACACGAATAAGCATAAAAAATGATGTAAACGTCATCGCATACGACAGTAATCACCTGCTATAAAATAACCATGAAACTGCACTCTTCTAAGTTCATATACACACTCGATCAGTCTCTGCATCAGTTTTTCCACAATCCAAGCTTCCGAAAATGGCGAAATCACCGGATACAGAGCATCCCGTCAAGAGCTACGGTTACGGTGCCACCGATACTTCGGGAACCTTCTCACCGCTCGCCTTCTCCAGAAGGTACACATTTCAGAAACTAAAAATCCATCAATACCATAAAATTGAAGATTAGGTGTTTATTGGGGTTTCAATTTACTTTCCGCACATTAATAACGATTGATATCTATCTATCTATCTATATATCTATATACATACTCGAAATAAAGTTCTCAAATTTCATTGCAATGAGGACAGCTGAGAGTGCGTCAGGTGGCATATACTCACTCTGAATAATTAATCATGTATTATTCAGGGTGAATAACACAACATTCAGTGTTATTCACTCTGATTATTCGTGAATATACACATGGCGCACTCTCAGTTATTCTCACGTTCACAATCAATTTTGAATTTCCATTTGAACCCGACCCTCTCTCTCTCTCTCTATATATCTGTAACAGTATCGAGATCTAATTTCCAAACATTGATATAATAATTGATTTGGTGTTATAGGGTTACCGGAGATAAAGACGTGAGATTCAAAGTTTTGTATTGTGGAATCTGCCATTCGGATCTTCATTTCGCCAAGAACGAATGGGGTGTGACTACCTATCCGGTTGTTCCAGGGTAAAAATTCGTATATTATTTGTTTTTTTTTTCCTCGTTTAATGATATTCTTTTCCAGCTGATCGGAAAGTAGGTGAATCACTTTCAGTTTTTCGTATCACAAAAAATACGGACAAAGAAAGTTTCCAACATTGTGAACCAATTAATAGATATAAAATAACTATAGAACAAATATATGTTAATCAGTAAAAGAAACAGTGAGAAAGAGACGAGCTTGAGTTAGATGGGTTGTCGGCCCGTTGAAACCGCTAATCAATAAAAGATTCCTCTTTGTTGGTTTTTATTGTACGAAAGTACATAAAATAAATATATGTTAATCAGTAGAAAGAAATGATTGAGAAAGAGACGAGCGAGAGTTAGATGGGTTGTAGGCCCGATGAGACGGCCGATCAATGAAAGATTCCTGCTTGTTGGTTTTTATTGATTCTAGACTTGGACTGATAATTAGTAGGGAGGTCAAACATAAATACAAATGGAGTTTCCTCATGTTATAATGTTAGAATTACACGTATAATTTGTATTGATGCATGTACTAACTTATCGAGATTTTAATGACAAATGAAGGCACGAGATCGTGGGTACCGTGACCGAAGTTGGCAGCAAAGTAGAGAAATTCAAAGTTGGGGACACGGTCGGGGTTGGATGCTTGGTGGGATCATGCAGATCATGTCAAAGCTGTTCTAACGATCTCGAACAATATTGTCCTAAGATGATCTTGACCTATAGCTTCCCCTACTTTGATGGCACGATCACATACGGTGGGTACTCCGATCACATGGTCTCCGATGAGCATTTCGTGTTGCGTTGGCCAGAGAATTTGCCGCTTGATGCTGGTGCACCCTTGCTATGTGCTGGGATCACGACTTACAGCCCACTTAGACACTATGGGCTCGATAAGCCTGGGACCAAATTAGGGGTGGTCGGTCTTGGTGGGCTCGGTCATGTTGCAGTCAAAATGGCTAAGGCTTTTGGGGCTGAAGTTACGGTTTTCAGCACCTCCCCGGCCAAAAAGCAAGAAGCACTTGAAGGACTTAAAGCTGACCATTTCATAGTTAGCAAAGATTTGGAGCAAATGCAGGTAACTATATATGATTTTATTTTGAAGTATATAGTATTTATATACGGTAAATTAAACTCACACACCCTACTCACCATATGTGAGAAACTTGAAGTACATGATATATTGATATTTAGATGGTTTTGTTGATTTTGTGAATAGGCCGTAGCCGGGACATTCGATGGAGTCATAGATACTGTGTCTGCAAATCATCCAATCATAGTGTTTCTAAACGTTCTCAAAACGGATGGAAAGCTTGTTCTTGTTGGTGTACCAGAGAAACCGCACGAGCTACCAGCATTTCCTCTGATCATGGGTAACATTACTTTTTCTAATTTGATTGTTGCGCTACATCAAAGTTGTTTGTTCTAATGGACTGATTCTACGCTTTTGCATACCACTTATAATTATTGGGTGTTTTTGACATCTTAACAAGTTTTATGGCCTTTTAGAAATAAAGTGTCCGATTTTTTTATATGACCTTCTTTAAAAAGGGTCTTATAAAACCATGTAAGCTATAAAATTAAGGACGCATTCTGAGGACACCGGAAAAAAATATCTAATAAAAAACCTCGTAGGACATTTTTTAAGGGTGTCCGGGCCAAAGCCCAACTAATCCCCGGCAATTTTGGGGGATAAACATGTCCCCAGGCATGCGCACGGGAAGGTTCGAACTCAGTTAGGGAGCTATAAACCCCCCAAGCGATAAGCAATCCGCGCCACAACATTGTTGACACCTAGTAGGACATTTTAGTTTTAAAAAGTTTAACAAATTGTTATTACCATCCCAATCAGCTTATTGTACGAGTTTTATTTAAGAAGCATAATTGTGTGATCCTATAAACATTGGTCCTATTTCTATTAGAACACTTGACATTCTTTTTGTCTTATAGACCCGATTTTTATTGTAGTGATACAATTTCGGTCAAAAATAAAACTTGTTAAATACGACAGGGAGGAAGATTGTTGGTGGTAGTAACATAGGAGGATTGAAAGAAACTCAAGAAATGCTAGATTTCTCTGCGAAGCATGGAATAACCGCGGATGTAGAGGTTGTCCCAATAGACTACGTGAACACGGCCATGGAGCGTCTTTTGAAATCCGATGTCAGATATCGCTTCGTTATAGATGTTGCAAATTCCCTCAAGGCTCCACTTAATTAATGACACAAGATGCGATGTGTAAGGTTGATGAAGTTGTCTGCATAAGTTGCTCATCATGTTTTACTTTGCTCGAGTTGATTATCACTTTGGTCAATAATATAAATCGTAACTCCTATGTTCCTATGATGTTCTTTATGAATGTTCGGACTTCGGTGCCCAATTTCATTAAATGAATGTCTATTTTAGAGTTTAACTGGGCTATATATGATGCCTCCAAAGTTTCGTCTTTCCTGTTAGAGTCCCACATTAACTAGACTTGGACCAATTCATCATTATATATGTTTGAATCTCCCTTCTCTCCTTAAGGGCTTTTTTGAAGATTAATCTAGGGATTCCACGTATTCTCACATCTCCCATGAAGTGCCCAAGACACACTAGCAGAACCTCCAACATATCAATTAGATTCGATAAGAAAATTGTTGACATATTTGTTGAATTTTCTTCCACATCTTCATTATGTTCATGAAAAGAAATCAAATAACCCTCGTACTTTGATTTCCAACTCCTTGAACTAAATGCTAGATTGCCAGCCAAATATACTGTGATTTGGCTATTATTGTTCATGCCCACAATCCCTTATCAGACAAGAGATTATGCAAGTGAATTGCTCATTAGTGTGAGAATATGTGGAAAACCCGTAAGTAGGGTTGCGTGTATAGACAACAATATATAGACAAGAAAGTTACAAAGGGGTCCTTATAGTATACAAATATTTAACACACCCCCGTAGTTTGATCGGAAGGTAAACGAATGTTCAAACTATTTCTAAAATCTAGAAACAAGTTAGTAGGTAATCCCTTTGTAAAAATATTTGCATACTGATAAGCGGATGGAACATGCAAAACACGCACATGACCAATCGCAACACGCTCCATAACAAAATGTAAATCTATTTCCACATGATTGGTTCTCTGGTGTTGAACATGCTTAGATGCTAGATACATAGCACTGACATTATTACAAAAAACAACAGTGGCACGAGAGAGAGGACAAGACAACTCGAGCAGGAGATTTCGCTACCAAGCAGTTTCAACTCTAATACCATATGAGAATATGTGGAAAACCCGTAAGTAGGGTTGCGTGTATAGACAACAATATATAGACAAGAAAGTTACAAAGAGGTCCCTATACTATACAAATATTTAACAATTAGCATCTTCAACCTTAACCATCAGTTTAGTTTATGTGGTTGACAAGGCAAGATATATTGCAAATGTGATCTCCAACTAATAATAACTCCGCCCAAAGTAAGGCTATGTTTCGCAAACTAGCTGATGACTAATAAGCCCAGCTGATAAATAAGTTGTCTTAGGGATAAACTTGCTAGCTGATAAGGTAGTTTATGACTATAAAATGACAAATATATATATATATATATATATGTTTAAAATTTGGTTGTGTAAAATTTAGCAGGGGTATATTTGGAATAAAAAAATAATAAGTCTCATAAGTCACCAAAACATTAATAAAACTAGTTTTTCAAAAAGCTAACTTATGGTCTATCCAGATATGTACGACTACTAACTAACGATGTTAGTAATTAATACAGTAACATCGATTATTGCACCGATGCCCTTGGAACCTTGCACCATCCATGTACCTTGGAACCTTGCAAAAAAACACACAACAGAAATATTGTGATTCCATTCAATAGAAAAATAAATATATTCTCCAATGACTTCATCCAATCCAACGATATATCTCTAACCTACCAACAACTATTTCCATCACTGTGGATTAACAATTAGGCTATTTTATTGCATATCATCATATTAATAAAATAATTATTCATAAAAAGCTTAAAAGACTACAAGCGAGCATAATGTCCAAATGCCGAAATGATTTGCTTTATTCCTTTACGTGAATCCCAAGCTGTCCTACCATGGTGCAACACACGTTCTCCTAAAAGGGATTTCGTTCACTTAAAAATTATATATATATATATATATATATAGATATATGTTTTTTTATTTCAAAAAAAATTATATACATGTTTTCTTTTTACAAATTTATAGCATGGGTCGACCTTCGAGCCGGGAATGGGCGAGGCTATGGGCCGGTAACGGATTCCATGGTCGAGAGGATTAGTCGGGTACCCGAATGGATCCTGAATACCTCTTCGACTTCGGTCGGGGCGTATGTGTGTGTTTATCATCAGCCATCCAAAAAAAAATAGTGAAATAACTTCGTAGCTCAGCTAATAAAAAATGTTTTTATCTAGGACGTCTAATTTTTAGTCTTACAAACTTAAAGATCTCAAACTATAATTATTGCCTTCGTATAAGATTCATAGTTCTTGGTCAAATAGACCTATTATCTACGGCCTCATTAGTTATTTGATGTAACATTTCAAACATTTAAAGCAAATTATGCTTGACAATCGACTAAATCACATTACATGTTCATTCAAATTAAGATTCGAATCAAGTAGCAAAATATTTGAGATGCCACATCTAAAGTAGAGACTTTAAAAATATATTATAGAATCGGATCAACAAATACATCACATATTGTTTGCCCATTATTTTATGAGAACTATATATTCTAACATACTTACTGATTATTTTATTATATAATATTTAATTTTGATTTATGTGTTGGCCCAAAACTTAGTGCGAAAGGTAATGCAATTATTCAGGCTTACTTACTACACCTCATATTATACCCTTTCATCCCCACCACCACTTTTTCTTATTCTTTCTCAATTTTCATACTCAAAACCCCCCAACTCACCATTTCTCATTAAAAACATCCCTCTTTTGAGTTTCTTTTTTCTTTCTCTATGTACTTATACTCTTTCGTCCCTCTGTCGACATCGCGTTGATCAAACAAGATTAAGGGAGAACGAGTTAGATATTTGTGGGCTTAATTATAAACGAACTAGACGAGTTGGAGCTGGGGAACCAAGAAATAAACCCAAGAAAAGAAGACGAAGAAGGTTGATCAAGAGATGTTACAAAGGGCGGCAAGCAATGCGTATTCGTGGTGGTGGGCTAGCCACATTAGAACTAAGCAATCCAAATGGCTCGAGCAAAGCCTTCAAGGTACTTACTATCTTTTGGTTTTTTATATAATCATAGGTGTCAAGGCTAACACATATGGTTTTCAAGAGACGCTCCAGCAAAACCATTTTATATATAACCACTTCAACCGATCACATTGGTGACCGTGAGAGACTCTGTTTAGTGATCTATGGCAAACCATCCCAAAAGCATCCCAATTAAACTACCCATAAGATCAACTATCTCTCATTTTTTTGTACTTTTTTTGGAAGACATAGTGACATTGAACCGACGAACGACTACCACGAACACACACACACATGCATGCACGCCTCGCCGAGGGTATCGGACATCCACGAGCAACCCACTAATCCGCCGCTGTCACGGTCCAGCTTACGCTGGGGGACCCAATATATGACTGGACCAGCCCAAGAACTAGGTGTTTCTCATGCCCTCAATTGACTCCCCTTGGAATCAAACCTGGGTAGACTGGGATCCCATATACAACCCCTTATCATTCTAATGTTTATTCAAATAGATAAAACTCATATTTGTTTTTGGGTATTTGTTTATAATTATATATCACGGTAGGTCGTAGAAGACTTGAAACACGAAAAATGGTGATGAAGTTTGAATATGGAACTAATTAGTTATCTCTACACATTGGCCATCGATAATGTAGAATGAATAGAATGATAGATCCAATCCCTTTACGTGAAATTGAGATAAATCTGTTTAAGATTTTTCTGGTAAAAAGTGTAAAGGCATATGTAATCTGACCAGTAGAAAAGAAGCAAAAAAATAGTAGGTAACTTGAACGCTAAAATAAGTCAAATCTCATCATCTTTTAGGCTATCCTAGCTATTTTGCCCGAACTAATTCCCGGTAATTATTGACTACTAAGAATGAAATCTTGACATAATTCCTCAATGGTCTTTAGTTATTAACAGGATTCGAACCCGGGATAGATAAATTAGAGCATCTCCAACGGCATTGCTAAAATAGAAAAAATTGTGTTTTTTCTTCTAAAATGCACCAACAGCATTGCTTAAGTGATGCTAAAATATAAAAAGTTTGAATTTTCTCTAAAATCTCCATATGATGAGAGAGAAACTATTTTTTAATCAATTTCCACCAATTGTTTAAAAGTTGGTTAACTTTTTTTTATTGAAATACTAATTATATTGAATATTTAAATAATATAGATAATAATGCTTCAAAAAAAATATAAATAATGATTGATTCTCTAAAATAGCAAAACTGTTGGAGATAACAGAAAATGTTTTTAGAGATTTTAGTTTGCTTTCCCTGTTTTAGAATATTTTTTAGCACTATTGTTGGAGATGCTCTTATTGAGCCACATGCCTCACAAACCTTACCTATCACCCTAAGGGTGCGTTTGGTACGCAGACGGGACAGGACAGGACAGGACAGAACAGAACATGACAGGTGTCCAGCGTTTGGTAAGTTAGAACAACATAGGACAGGACAAGCCAGAACATGTTAAAATGACCAGTTTACCCGTGATGAGCTGTTTACTGTTTTATTAATAAATAATCAATTTAAATGCATAATAACAAAGAATTTAAAACCTTATAATACTGTTTGATTGATAAAGTCTATAAGTTGTCGCCGGAAGTAGCAGTCGCAGGTCGCCGGACATCGCCGGAGAGGGAGGCGGAGGTCGCCGGACGTCGGACGTCGCCGGAGGTAGCAACCGCAGGTTCCCGGACGTCGGACGTCGCCGGAGGTAGCAGTCGCAGGTCGTCGGACATCGCCGGAGAGGGAGGCAAAGGTCGCCGGACGTCGGACGTCGCCGGAGGTCGGACGTCGCCGGAGGTAGCAGTCGCAGGTCGTCGGACATCGCCGGAGAGGGAGGCAAAGGTCGCCGGACGTCGGACGTCGCCGGAGGTAGCAGCCGCAGGTCGCCGGACATCGCCGAAGAGGGAGGTGGAGGTCGCCGGACGTCGGACGTCGCCGGAGGTAGCAGCCGCAGGTCGCCGAACATCGCCGGAGAAGGAGGCGGAGGTTGCCAGACGTCGCCGGAAGTAGCAAGCACAGGTCGTAGGACATCGCCGTAGAGGAAGGTGGAGGTCGTCGGAGGTAACAGCCGCAGGTCGCCGGACATCGCCGGAGAGGGTGGTAGATCTGAGGTCGTGAAATCGAAGAGGAGATGGAGTTTGGGATAAAGCGGTTGAAGAAAAAAGAAGGGATATTTAATTAGGTTTCTTATTTTAGGGGTATTTTGGTCAATAAGTTCCTTGTTCCACTTAGTTCTATGGGTAAGGGGGTGGACACACTTGTCCCATGTCTTGTGCTAGTGTGTTCTACTTAGTCCAAGGTTGGGACGCGCCAAACATAGGACAGGGCTGTCCTGTCCTGTCCTGGCCCACCCTGTTCAGTGCACCAAACGCACCCTAAAAGAGTTATTAGAAAGAGAGAAAAAATTTTGAAAGGGTGTCTGGGCCAAAGCCCAACTAATCCCCGGCAATTTTGGGGGCAAAACTTAACATGGCCCCACTTAAATGTCCCGAGGCATGCGCACGGGAAGGTTCGAACTCGGTTATGGCGCTATGAACCCTTGAGCGATAACCAATCCGCCACAACACTGGAAGACAAGAAAGAGAAGATTGATTTCTAAATATATATATATACTGTATCAATTGATGATCCTTCTCTAGCCGATATGGAACTCTAATATATAGAAACTTTTGCAGATATGGAGGAGAAGGTTGCCAATGCCCTCAACCTTGTTCAAAAAGATGGCGATTCATTCGCCAAGAGGGCTGAAATGTACTACAAGCACCGGCCTGAGCTCATTGCCTTCATCGAGGAGAGTGTCCGAGCCTATCGAGCATTAGCCGAACGATACGATAAACTCTCGACCGACTTGCAAAAGGCAAACACGACCATTGCTTCGGTTTTCCCTGACCAACTCCCATATGATACAGACTATGACGATGATGATCACAACGGTCCCAAAATCCCCAAAAACATAGGTCCAGATCCACCAAAAGCCCCAAAAGTCCCAGAAGCCAAAATCTTGAAGAAAACCCAAGCCAAGAAAGTGACAAAAGATGATCACTTGGATCCTCCGAAATCGGGTTTGACGAAAAACGAGGCTATCGAAGAGATCGATAAGCTTCAAAAGGATATTCTTTCGATGCAAACCATGAAGGAGTTCACGAAGAGCTCGTACGAGAATGGGCTTGCCAAGTTCTGGGAAATCGAGAAAACGGTCGTGGAAATGCAGCAACGTGTTTGCAGTTTGCAGGACGAGTTTAAGGTAGCGAAAAGTATCGAGGACGATGATGCCCGTGTTATAATGGCGGAGGCGGCATTGAAGTCGTGTGACGAGACTTTGGTTAAGTTACAAGAGACACAAAAGAGTTCAACCGAAGCTGCTCGATTTGAGCACGAGAGGATCCAGGAAATGAAGCAAAAACTCGAGTCCCTTAAACACACAAACAATGCCGAAAAAGAAGAAGATCTTAAACTTGAAAAGGAGCTGCAGAAGTCGATCGAAAGTGAGCCAGAGATCGAAGAAAACCCATCGAAGAATCCTTTGACCGTTACAGAAATGGCAGAAACTGTCGATAAGCTCGTGAACAAGGTGATCAGCTTAGAAACATTGGTTTCATCTCAGACGGTGCTTATCGACAGATTAAGGATAGAATCCGATGATCTTCAGATACAGATTCGGAATTTGGAAGATGATAAAGCAAAGTTGATCGATGGAACGAATAATTTGGGGGAAACTTTGCAAGAAATGGAGAAAAAACTGAATGGGGTACAAGATTTGGATCAGAATATTGAGAACCAAAACAATAGCATCAAGATCCAGTTCACCAAAGCTCGTTGCAGCCTCGATCATTTGTCCGAAAACCTTCATAATATGAAGCCCGATGACGATGAATTGGCAAAGCCCGAGATCATGACACTGGAGGGTGAAGATCAGATGGTTATAAAGATCAAAAATGATGACTTAAAACAAGAATCGCAAGCGAGAATGGAGGGTGAAGATCGGATGGTCACAAAGATCAAAGATGATAATCTAAAACCCGAATTGCAAGCGGGAATCGAGGGTGAAGATCGGATGGTCACAAAGATCATAGATGATGTTCTAAACCCCGAATCGCAAGCGAGAATCGAAGGTGAAGATCATGAGATGGTTACAAAGATCGAAGATGATGTTATAGAACCCGAATCGCAAGTGAGATTGGAGGGTGAAGATCCAATGGTTAGAAAGATTGAAGATAACCAGATCAAACCAAACGAATCCAGTATATCCCACACAGAAGCAACAGATGAGACCAATTTGCAAGAGTTGTTATTGGGTGGTTTAGATGACAAAGAAAAGGTTCTTTTACAAGAGTACACAAGTATCTTGAGGAAATACAAAGCTGCAAAAAAGGAACTTGCTGAAGAAGAGCAAAAAAACCAAGAAACCATCTTGGAAACAAACCTACAACTAAAAACCCTCCAAACCCTACTTGCGAAAAGAGAAACCGAAATCCAACAAATGAAACAAAACCTCAAGCCTGTCCAAGAAGACGGAGTCGAAGAGCTACCGATCTTCGCCAACAAATCCGAACCCGTTTCCGAGATCGAAGAAAAGCTTAGAACGGACATCGACGCAATTCTCGACGAAAATCTCGATTTCTGGTTACGATTCAGCACTGCATTCCATCAAGTACAGAAGTTCAAGAAACAGGTGGAAGATCTTCAACAAGAGATCACGAAAGCGAAAACCAAACCGAACCCAAACAAATCCACGAATCCCACAAAAGATAATTTACGATCGGATATCAACCCAATATACAAACATCTTAAAGAGATACGCGACGAACTCACGGTATTTCTAGAAAACATTGCGTCGCTGAAGAACGAGCTACAACGAAGGCGTTCGTCGTTATCCAACATCCAAGAGGAGATAACGACGGCTTTGAAGGAAGGCGTGGAAGAAGAAGAGATCAAGTTCAGCACACACCAAGCTGCAAAGTTTCAAGGGGAAGTATTGAACATGCAACAAGAGAATTGCAAAGTTAACGAAGAACTCGAAGCGGGTTTAGATCGTGTTACTGCCATGAAAGTTGAGATAGAAGAGACGTTAAGAAGGTTAGAGGATGAGTTTGGACTCTTGGATCATAACAATGGCGAAAGACAACATCGTCCACACGTGCCATTGCGATCGTTCATCTTTGGGGTAAGATCGAAGAAGCAAAAACCGTCGATTTTGTCATGTATAAACCCTCATAAGAAAACTTCTGCTTCAAATGGTGATTTTCTATAAGGGTTTATGTTGTTTCAATTCTTGTGTTTTGAAGGATGATTTTAATTTGTCTACATATTATAGAAGTTGGTTTACTAGACAACAAACACATTAACACAATCATGTCTTATATAAAATTAAGTTCATTATTTGTATTCTTGATTTGATACACTTTACAAGTTTTTTGAATCCAAGATATATATTTGGGGACTCTATCATTTATGAAGGTTTGGGACCCTTTACAAGTTCAAATTAATCCAAGAATTTGGGGAGTCATTGGAAAGAAGCCATATCATTCATCAAGATATGCAATGCTCGCGATGGGATGGACTCGAAGGCCCAAATTTCTTCATTCGGGGCTTGAGTCCGACCCGAAAGATTTCGGACGTTAATTTTTGTTTTATTTTATTTTGTTTAATTAACAAGCACTCATTCGTAATAGGTATCACCTTGATCACTCGATTTATTGAGTAAGATTCTTGGTTATCAAAATGAATTGTTGGTAAGCATTTAAAAGTTGATAAGCTCTTACCAAGTAAGCCGTAAGATTTTTGGTCCCTGTTATACCGAAAAAAGATAGACGCACTAAGGGTGACCATATCACACCGTGACACCGGCCCATATCACTCCATCCCAAGATCTCACTAGATCAAGTACTTTTTTTTGGAAGGCATAGCGGCATCGAACCAACGAGAATTCTTTTTTAGCCGTTACGACACATTGATTAAATCAAGAAAGCTGGCAAATGATGAAAATAACCATCGCGTTTGAACTATTCGGTGAACCACATACCGGTAATAATTTATTTCATCTTTTAAATAAGGTTATCAGTCATTATCAATTACAAAATAAAAAATTTTCTACATCTTTTGATAATGCATCGAATAATACAAACGCGGTTCCAAAATTGCAATTACTACTCGAGCAAATTTTAAACGGAAATTTTTTTTCATTCACATTACGCTGCATACATAATTAATTAGGCCATGCAAGACGGTTTGTGGGTTATTGAGCCGATTAGAGTAGAATTTAAGCCCAAACCGTTTTTTTCTAAACCGAATCGATTGTGAATAAGTTTTTTTTTAAGCCAAAAACAATGCTTAACCGACCCATTTTTTTAAAAAATCGATTGTAATAAGAACCGGTTTTTCTAAAACAGGTTTACGAAAAACCGGTCCGGTTTAAAAACCGAAGTTTGCGGACTCTAGTTGTATCAATAAGTTCCATGGTATGTATTCGGGCCCAAATATGTCTTTACTTATTAATTGTAAATTAGTAATGCTACTTTCTAAAGCCCATTCCATCAAAAACCTAGTTTCTTTCATATAGATTTATTTTTCATTTTTATTATTAGCTTATTAAGGCCCAATTCAACACTTTTAAGCTTATAGTTCTGCACTTCTGCTTCATCCCTTTTATTCTTCTTTGTTTTGTTTTCCGTTGGCAATTATAACAAGGAGGATCTTCAAATCCCATGTACAATTAATGTTTATTGAATTATTAAATAATTAATAACTATTTTTCTTTGATTTTTAACACAATCACCAGAAACTAAAACACTCACAACTATGTGTATTGTTTGTCTTTATAACTCATCTAGGTTTAAGATTTCGAATTTCCAATATATTTGTTAATTGCTCAAGATGCTATATTGGATTTATTTTTAATCCGTTTGTTTAATTGTTTATAAATTAAATTTTATTTTTTGTTATATTTTAGTAGTTTTTGGTTAACATGTATTCTACAATTTGAAAACATAATTCTAGATGTCGAAAACGTAAAAGAAAAAAAATTGAAAGAGATAATTTTATCACGGATTGAAGTTATCGATAAATTTTTCATAAAAAATCATAAACTTTCTTTGATCATTCATACCAATGATTTAGAAGACTAAGGAAGGGGGCGCTCGGTTCATTTTAGGGGAATGAGAATGGAAATGGAAAATGAGAATAGAAATGAACATTGTATTGGTATTTTTGGTTAACCCAATATAATCAATGAATCATTGTTTCATAGTAAGAAATATTTTTCTCAAACTTGATAATACAAAAGATGTTTCATTTTAACATTAAAAGATAGAACACTATATAAGTAAAAGGAACTAAGTGGAAATAAAAATTTCAGTCCCCCCAATTTGATGAGGAATGAAAATTAATAGATCTATAAGTAGGGGTGAGCAAAACCGGGTACCCGGCCAAAATTCATGGAACCGGAACTGAAACCGGCGGTTCCTAGAATGAAGGAACCGGAACCGGTGCAACCGGTTCTTCATATTTGGGAACCGGTCCTGGAACCGCCGGTTCCGGTTCCGGAACCGGGTACCCGGTGTCTAATTTTTTGAATGTTTTTTTTATTATTTTATGTTATAAAAAAGAAATTATTAGTTATTACATAGTCACAACGTAACGAAATAAATAGTAAAACGATGAAAACTTATCCGATAAAAACTATATAAATAATTACGACCATTTTTGAAAATGAAAATAACAAAAAACACAACTTGAAATGTTAAATACGATATAAAAATATCGAAAAAGAGAATAAATATATATAAAATTACCTTTATTAATATATAAATATATACATATATATAGCCTAACCGGTTCCGACGGGTACCCGGCGATTAGCGGTTCCACAAAAATGAGAACCGGAACCGGTCCCGACCGGGTTCCGTATTTTAGGAACCGGAACCACTCACACCGGTTCCGGTTCCAAAAGCGGGTACCCGGTTCCGATGCTCACCCCTTTTAATACCCCAACTAAACATCCCATAATTCTATATAAGCAAATTTTATATGTGGCATCTTTTTTGTTACTTCAATTTGCAATGCTTTTGGTATCAAATAATCAAAACATGGTATAAACTTTAATATTTTGCTTTATTTTTATTTATCTATTAATCAAAACTCCTTTATTATATATGGAACAAGGCCTTCAAAACAATTAGAACGGTCCTTGGGAGAAGACAAAACAATAAGAAGGTTTAAATTACCTTTAATTTATGGAAGTAAACGAATACGTTAGTTAGAATGACCATGACTATTGATCAAGACCAATTGAATACCACAAGAACTAAATTTACAATAAACATACCAAGGATTTATTCTTTAAAAAACATCAAAAAATAAGAACTATATAAATCCATGATCCACTTTGAAATAAATCCGAAATCACGATTTAAAAAACTTATAGTTTATTAGCTTAAGGCTTGATAACGCCAACATGCTACATATTTCCTTTCACACTATTTAAGGATGATGTTAATTGCACCCAAAAAGTTACTAAATGCATCATTTCATCTCACAGACATCACCATCAACAAACTGATTTTTACATTTTCAATACTAGAATGACATGATTTTAACATAAAATAAGGTGCAAATAGCAATCCAAGATTTAAAACATTAGTTTTCGATAAAGACAAAAGTTGAATATATATATACATAGATACATATATATATAGTTTACAATTACACGAAGGACGTGCAAATAATTAAAGTTTAAGCATAAATTTGGTGTATCCAATGTGTGAAATGGCGTGCCGGAGGCAATTAATTAGCGTTTTGGTTATGGAGAAAAAGGGTGCACGTGCGGCCGGCCATCGAGGATGAAAAAAGCCCATGCACGTGCCTTCTTGGTCAAAGGTCAAAAGCTATATTTTTTATTTTTATTTTACGGTTTATTTTTTAAAGCATCGCAAACAGCTTCTTCAAAATGAAAAAAATAAAGATTTTGTATATTTTTAGGCTTCAACAGATTCTTCAAAATGAAAAAAAAAAGAGTATAAAAGTCTCTAAGGCCATCCTTAACCGTGCAGCTCATATCCCTCATACCTGTTGCCACCTCAGCGTCACATCAGCTTTATTACCAACACCATACCATACCATTCTTAAATGTACCCTCATACCCTCTCTAATTAATTGATTAAAAAAAGGTAGACTCCTCGTGCGCATCTTGTGGCCAGGCTTAGTCTCAAACGGCCAAATTTTCAGTTTCTGTTCTATTTTGCCAAGGGTGTAGTCTAGGCAAAGCCTAGATGAACCTTATCCAAAAAAAAAGTAGAGAGATCGAGAAAGAAGAGAGAGATAGAGAGAGAGAGAGAGAGAGAGAGAGAGAGAGGGGGTGGTGGCATGCTTAATTCAACCGGTATGTGGGCACCGATGGGGAGGGTACCGGTCACCCTACCCCTCATCCTCAATGGTGTGCACCGGTTGGTATGGGGGGTACCGGTCCTCTCCACCGGCCCGTTGCGGATGGCCTAAGTTTAAAAAAATCTTGAAAAATGATTACATGGGAGAAAATTGTTTTTTTTATTAAGTTCCACCAAGAAGAATTCTTGAATAAAATGTTGAAATAATTCTTGAATAAAATGTTGGAGAAAGAGAAATAATATTTCAATAATTTAAACAATAATCCTATCGTCCAAATGAAGAGTCTATTGTAGTGGAATTGTTTTTTTTTTTTTTTTCTTTTCATTTTTGGATTTAGGTTTTCCATTTTTAAGACTTTTTAGAAAACCTATTAAAGATGCTCTAAATGATCTATAAATCATGTCCAATAATAGTAGAAGATTTTTTAGAAAACCTATTAAAAATGCTCTAAATGATCTATAAATTATGTCCAATAATTATAGAATATCGATGTAAAAAGAATGGTTAAAACAAAATAGATAAAAGTAAATATGAAATATTATATTTTTTAATTTCAAATTCATCCCATAAGTTATAAGGAATTGGTATGTTTCATCTCAATGTATCCTTTTTTTTAACGTATATTCGAAATGGAGATATTTACCTACCATTCATATGATAACTTCACTTTTTAACCCAACTCTTAACAAAATATAATGAAGCCAATGTCCAATAGTTATTTAAAGTAAAAAAATTTAAGGATTTTAGAATTTTTATTTTAGTTCAACGCTTACATTAAAATAATGAAAATAAAATAGAGAATGTATAAATCTTTAAATTTGGAAAAAACTATAAAACTTATTTTTGAGTAGATAGATATATTTTTAACCACCAATAAGGTTAACATTTTTCCAAACTTATTTTTGAGTAGATAGATATATTTTTAACCACCAATAAGGTTAACAATGTTCAATTATTATATAAGTATCTAAAATGTGTTGGATGATAAATTTATAATCATACGGTTTGAAACATAAAATTGCCTCACAAATAGATCTTTCTTTATATCTAAACTTCAATCATACGGTTTGAAACATAAAATTGCCTCACAAATCTACTAATTCAATACATGGATAAAACCGAATTTTTTCTAAAGATCTTTTATCCCACACTCATATTCTAATAAGTAGCTTGCAATTCCTTTAACTTAACCAAGAGTATCTTTTGGTCTCAACCATTTGATTGATCTTACACAAATACATCAAATATAATACTTAATAATATTTTTAGGATATTGTCCAAAATCTTATTGACAAACATTATGAGTTTCATGTTTGTAATTGAATGGGATCCAAGATATATTAGGATCTGAAATGTATTGGGATCTGGAAGCTTTAGGATCCAAGATACATATTACGATCTAATGTTTGACTGTGATCGATTTGTGATTTTGCTATTCAAATCTAATATTGATCGGCCTGGACTCCCACAAGTTTATAAGTTGTTGATCCCATGTTAATTTTTTGTTTATTTTTTGCATCTATCTCTTGTTTTGTAAAGAGCATATGTTTTAATTAAAGAATGTTCAAACTTTGAAAAACATTTTTAGTTTATTTCTGCATTTATCTTATGTTGCTTTGTCATCACTAGTTAGGAGGAGATTGTTGATTCAAACTCTCTTAGTTATTAATGAATTGGTGATGATCCTTAGTCTACGTAGTGAAAAATGTTTAGCTTAAATTATAGCTTGAGTAAGTATCCCTAAGTGATCCAAAAACATGCACTGTATTTGATTGTTCAACATCAGTGATCCTCACTGAGTCTGTTCAATGACCGTTGGTTGCTTGCAATATAAACACAATTAAGCGTTTCCTCAAAGACAAACAACTAAAGTCAAAGAAACCAGCAATGTCGAATAAGTAGCTGATAGAACATGATGATCTGGAGATTCAAGACTCAATTATTGTTGAGAACCCTACTCAGTGAGCTCTATGTGTACTATTGTTGGATATAACGGGCCGGGCGGGCTTTGCCGAATTCTTTTTTTTTTCATTTCCTAAGACTGCCCATTTTCTCGACAATGATTGTCCAAACTCGCTTTTCTAACGGGCCAAGCAGACTGAATCTAGCTGCCTTACCGCCCATGAACAACATTATTACTAGTTCAATAGTAAATATTGTGCGATACTCTAGGATTGTTTAGAATAGGTCAATCCTCTTCTATTTCCACAACAATCATGTAAAAAAATCATTTTAACAATCAATAAAAATCATGAAATTTAAAAGGCATAACATTGTCTTTGTGATTGTATTCAACCCTCTCCCTTCTACAATCAGTTTAGCTTGAAGTTACTTTACGTGACCAACAATTTTGTCTAAACTTATTGACAAACTTATAAGTTTCATGTTTGTAACTAGATATATAGGATCTGATATATATATATATATATATATGTATATTAAGATGTAGAATGTATTAGAACTTGGGGAGCTCTTGTAACCAAAATACATATCATGATCTTATATATATAGGGGCGGGTTCAAATGAAAACCGAATTTCGGTTGGAAACATGAGGACAAAGGAGAGCATGCCATGTATTCGTACCTTTCATTTATCATTCATCTATTATTTTCCATGATAATGTATCATTCGGGATGAATAATACATCATAAATGATGTATTATTTGTCATGAATAATACATTAACGTTCACGGATGAAGAGAGAGACCAAGATTAGTGTAGCATATTTGTCCGTATTTATTTAACTCATAGAGTTACTTGACTTGGTTGAAGTAAGGTCAATCGACATTTTTGTATATTTCTAAAAATTGGATTATAGCACGACATCCGTAAGCTGCGTATCTAGTCCACTGAAAATTACTAGGCTGATTAAGGAACAATATATTACGAAGGAGAAAATCTTCTTATAGTCAACTTTAAGGAATTTTTAGAACCCTTGGGAAGTTGGGATACAAAGTGCGCCTTATATCTTATAACTTCATTATTATATTTACGCTTTCTTACAAATACCTATATGATATCGTACATGTTTCACTTGTGTTGGCGTTAACACTACTATTAAAATACTAGTGCCTTTGCCAATCAATATAACTAATTGTCAAGATTGCTTCTTTCTAATTAGGCATTCTGTTTTTTTTTTTACTTTCTTCAATTGATATGGTTCGTTGTTCATCGTCCGATACTCCTATACAATCTAATTAGCAACAATACATTGAAATATATCATCAATGAGTATGAATAATCTTTCTATTAACTTATATCCACTCTCATAATTCATTAGATTTAACTATTCCTAGGGATCAATATTAATTGATAATAAATCAATTGAGTTACCCTTCTTCTTCCTTTTCTTTTGGATGTGTATTAATCAAATCTAGTAGTTTCCCCACGTCCTAAATCAAGCCTCCTCCATTGGACCATTGTGTTTGGTCTTATGAGAAATTATTCAAATATACCATATCAACTTGTTTTCAAAACTAAAGAATCTTTCTTTAATTAAGACTCTAGAAATTCAACGATACATCTTCATCTCTCTAAAAGTATAGAATTTGCTTTTAAATCCATTTTATTCCAAAGTTTCTTGTATTTGCATGAAGACCATTCACTCAACGAGAATAAGTACCGGAATAGCAAATATAAACCATATTTCATCTCCCCATTGTCTTTATTCAAGGAGTATGATAATTCATTCATATGTTCATGCATCCAAAAAATGAACAAACAGTGAGTATGTGACTTATTTATATTATTTTTTAGTTATCTAATAAGATCTTGTCTAATAAGATCGTGTATCTCTCAAGCTATTTGTGTGGTCTCGCTTTGGTGTATCTGGGCTTGGCGTAATCAGACAGTCCACGCCCCTTCGGACGATGTAGAAAAGCTCAAGCAAGAGGATTTGTTCTCCAAAGTTCAAAGGCTTTCTGCCTTTTGGGTTGGAAATAGGAGCCAGAAGTTAAAAGTTGGTTGGGAAAATTGGGTTAAATCCCCTTTTGTGTAATCGTTGGGTTCTCCTTCTTTTTTGGCTCTTGTTTCCCTTTGTTCTTGTCTCTGTCTTAAAGACTCTTTGGTTTTAATATTATTCCTCTTTGCCTTCCAAAAAAAAAAAATGAAAACACTCTTACCTTGTAAAAATGCTTACCAACATTCAATTTTAATGATCAAAAATGTCATCGACAAGGTATGTAATGGATGACTCTTGTTGGTAAACCCTTTTATCCACAAATATCGTAAGTAGCATGTAAAGGTTAGTATCCGACGCGTTACTTTTAAGAGGGCGGTGGTGCAACAAGTCAAAGCCTAGCTAGAGGGCATCACAACCAATAGTTAAATAAGGTTTAGTAGGCTTAACTGTTCTTCCAAAAATATCACTTTTGGCCTATTGCTTTCATCTTTGTCCTCATGATTTATGCCTCTCACCTAAGACGCACAACATAGCCAATGCCCAACATTACTCTCGGTAGTCGTGTCTCATCCTCTCACCTTAACTAATCTTATAATCCTCAATCTTGGTTGTCAATTTGTCATTCTCAGTTCTCAAACTTATAATTAGTTTCTTTCAAGCTTAAATAAAGGTGTTTTCTTTCTTAGTTATCTTATTTGTGTAGTTTCCTTGAATTATGAGGTTTATTTGCTGTTATCTTGATGATATGATTATTTGAGTGATTGATTTCCTCAAACCTATTTCACCTATTTAAGTGATTTGCTTATTTGGTTAAATTTCGATGTCTCGTTTTCATGCCATAACTATATGTATTCAGGTCTTAAAATTTTATATTGTCTTCCCATCATTTGTGGTTTGATAATTATTAACTAATAATATTATCCTTGTTAGTTACACCAATATTTCCACTTTGTTTGTTTATATTTGGTTATTTGTGGTGAAAATTTTCTTTTTACCTTGGATATATATATTCTTTCCCGGGAAAGTAGCATTGCGCTATAAATCTGTGTAAGAGGTTACGGCTAGGATTCTTTTACTCTTCGTCCAAGGCATCCGAAATTGTTGGACCGGTCCTGATTTTCAAACTAATTAAATTAAAAGTATAAACAATTATGGAAGAAGTAAGAGTTTATATATAATGATGAATCTTGATTTGAATCTTTGATGAGAAGAAATTAAGATATTTATAGTTAATTTTGTTGGAGGGTATAGTATAGCTAGTGGGCGGTGGATTGGTGTAGGAGAAAAGTGTGCATTGACTGTCTCGAGAAGAGGGTGTGTAGGCTATGGGATTCTCGTTTCACGTTTACAGAGAGTAATGTAAATTTACTCCCTTAAAACCTGGATAACTTCATCCTTAATTTACCATTACAATAAAGGAATAAAAAATGAGTTGGTTTTATTCATTGTTTAGTTATTATAAAATTTATTTGTTATATGTTAGTTTTCAACGGATAATTAATACGGGTTTACAAAGATAACGAAAAGATAGTAAATTTTGAAAACAAGATATGTTCATTCAAATGCCCATCACCTTGCTTATTGTTTCTCTCATTGTTAGGCCCATGCGTACCATAATAAGGGTAAGGAGTCGGTAGAGGGAGAGGGTTTGGCGGGTAGGGGGGTGGTTGTACGAGGCCGATGGGTAGAAACCTGTGAGTAGCTAGGATGACAGGCTTCCAAAGCCGATCACACCTGGCTCTCTCTCGTCCTTCTTTCTCTCTTTCTCTTTCTTAAATATATATTAAGATAATTAGAAAAATCAGAGGGTATGTAAGGTTGTGGTACATCACTTTAGGATTCAGAGGTAGGAAAGAAAAAAACGCTAAAATGACATGAAAGTATGAGAATATAAAATGTTAACGATACTCATGATCTTATCTCAAGGTTTATTAAGGTTTTTAAGGTATTATGTTGGTAATAATATAAAATAAAATAAAAAATCTATAAAAATATGTTAGTTGAAAAACCCGATATTATGGATGTTCTTAAAAAAATAAATTAGGAAAATTTTGGCGGAATATGACAAATTGCAAAAGGAATATAATATTTGCAACGGGTATCGTTCGTGTAGCTAGGTAAAAGTCTTAATTAAAACTTAAGTTTTACCAACGAGTTTTCGTATTGACATAAGATCATTGTCTAAAAATGGTCTATAATGGGATTTTTACTTGTGAAAAACCGGATCCACAGGCAATTAAAGACCTTACGAATTTCAAGCCACCTTATTCTCTTGGATGAAATATAGGGTTAATTGTAAAATTTTATTGTGGTCTTTGTGGTGATCTTGTCCTAGCTTCTCCTTTTGTTAAGTTGTATCTTGTACATATGGACTAGCTTCTCGCTAGTTCTCTTTATTTAATAAAATTATGGGGTGACTGTTTGGGGGTGATGGCTGAGCCGAAGCTCACTTCTATTTCCCCTTTTGTCGTTAAAAGAAAATTAAAGACCTTAAGGGTGGTTTAAAAACCATTATGAAAACCTGAATCCACGGGTAATTAAGAAAGTGAATGAAGTTAATGAGATGATGGTTAGCATGGTCTATTTTGAATGGTGTTGGTGGTGGAGGCATATCGAACCGTGGTATGATGTCTTGCAAGTTGCAATTGTTGGATCATGCTCATGAGAGTATTCATTGATGAATTAACCATGCATGTAGCTTACTAGCTATGTTATACTTAAGATCGAGCATCTTTAACGGTTTATATCTACAGGTTGGTTTCGATGAGAAATGAATTTAACATGAGATTCGTGGTTATTAGCCGTTGGATGTAGATTAGGATGAAATACACCAAGATGCACCGGTTCTGTCATTATATTAAGCGCAAATAATGGGTATAGTAGACATAAGATAAAAGAGAATAAATATTAGAATCACTTCTCATGCTTCTCAAGTTAACTCAATTTTTCTCACCATAATTCACCATATATGTAAATATTACTTCAAAATGATAAATAAAAAAATATGGTTACGATCTTCAAAATATCTGTAATATTTGAATTGTAATAGTTTTTCATTTCAAAATTTATCAACATTAAGAGAATCTTCAATGCGTAACACCATTTGTAATACCATTTCTTGAAAAAAGGAACGGCGTAGTAGATACTACAACCACTATTTTTTTTTATCAGGTAACACCATTTCTTACACCATATTAAATTCTAGGTATTATCTCTTAAATCTGTAACTATATGGATGTTCAATAATACCCTTCTAAATATATATATATATATATATATAGAGAGAGAGAGAGAGTCACCTTGTTTTGAAAACTTATTAATTTGTGGAAACTTTGGAAACTCATATAAACTAGAAATTCATAATAAAAACATTTCATTAAAGAGTTAAGACTCGCCCAATCATCTGAAAGGATTATGTGCAAGACAGTAACAGGTTTACCGTGTCCAATGTTATAAGGCACTAGTGGGTCACACTGCTACACACCCGAATAGAGATCAATTGGATTTATCAGTTGTGTGGAATTAATTAATTGGTATAATTAATTAATTAAGAGAGAAAAAATAAATAATAGATAAATCTATTTATTTATGGATATATATTAATGGTAAATTAATATATGGAAAGGTTTAATTAAAGCCTATTGGGCTTAATAATTAAACGGGCTTTTCTATTAGGACATTACCATATTTACTAATATAAATATATGGTAAACCTAATAGGTTTTCTGATTGCAATCTCATTAGTAACTTAGAGAAAAAGAAAAAGCCAAACCTCTTTCTCTCTCTCTCCCAAAATCGATACACACACACATTCAACCGGGTTTTCGGTTTTTCGAGTTTTTGGTAATCCTAAGGCGGTCTAGCAGCGGTTCTCGTGGTGGTGCAGTAGCGGTGTATTCCCCGTTAGCTTTCCGGAAACCGTTTTTTGTATCTGATAAGGTATTATTCTAAACCCCCTTGAAATTGTATCTAAACCTGTTTAGGATGGATCTTCTGGTTTGGGAATTCTGTTTTATTCCGCTGTGCATATTTAGTTTTTTGTCTGCAATTCCCAACAGTGGTATCAGAGCCACTTCCTAAACGTTTAGATCAGGATTGTTTATTTGTGATAAACTATTTATCGTTATTATGCTTTGTTAAAAAAATTCGATTTTTATCTGTTTGCTTTAAAAATTGGATTTTTATCGTTATTCACACGAACCACGATCGTCGATGGTGGAATCGCGGCCGTTTGCCGATCGAAACCACCATCCGAACGCCGGCCACCACGGATCGGTGGCAGCGGCGTTGGACCGATCGAGAGCGGGCATCGGTTGCGGTGGCGCTAGCCATCGTGGCCGATCGCCGGGCTGTAGGCGGTGGTGGCGGCGGCTGTCGCCGTCGTCGCCAGACGAACCGCACACCACCAACCGCGGCTGCCTTGTGGCCTCGCCGGGCGGTGGCGGTGGTTGTTTTTGTTCATCGCCGCACCACCAAGGATGGTGGTGGTGGCGTTGCTGTTGTTTAACGGCGGCGACCGAGGGAAGGGGTGGCGGCGGCTATGGCCGTCGTCGCGAGCCACCAGGCCACCCGCCGGCTGCCCTAAGGCCAAGCCGTGGCGGGGGCGGTGGCCGTTTGTTGCTTCCACGATCGCGGGCCACACCACCGAGTGGTGGTGGTGGCGTTTCGATGTTGTTGCCGAGACCGCCGGCCACGGCGGCAATGGCAGCCGTTGCTGCTGTTGTCGTCGGTTGGTCTAACGGCGGCGGCGGTGGTGACCTTGGTTGCCGCTGTCGTTGCCGGTGATGTTTTCGGGTAAGGTTTCGTGTGAATAGGGTTGTTTTAATCAGATAGGTTAAAACCTCCGGATAAGATTAATTTTACGTTTTAAAATTAATTTTAGATAATTATAAAACCAGTTGAGTTTTGTAATTTGGTTAAATCATGTTTATCGTAACTGCTTTATTTCAAGTTGGTTTTATTTGAACTGTTAGTTACGAGTGTCATAGCCAAGCCCCAGACCTATGGTTGTGCTTTATTTTATCTCTGTTTTGGTAAGGGAGGCCTGCGTGCCAATTACAACCCTTTTTATTGTAATTTTATTTTATGTATTTTAATTTACACTCAAGACGGAGAAAACCATAGAGACGGACTTTGGAGACAGAACCGAGGATGTCGGAGCCAGTGGGAGCGTTCTACCTTCATGCCTTGTGCGTTGTTTGTCACTTAGGTTAAAGACCGTCAGTTTAGTGTTGGCTCACTTAACTGACAATAGTTTGGGGGCAAAAGCTATGACACATTGTTTTACGTTTTTATATAATTGCGTGGTTTGTTTTAATTGCGTGGTTGTGATAAAACGTAATTTCTAAAATCTAATGAGATGTTTTATAAAAACCTAGAGGTTCGATTAACAGAGTGTTTTTCGAATCAGTTTTAAAATTAAGGTTTTTGAAAAACTGGCTAAAAATCCCTTAGGTTTAAAAATCTTAGATCACGTGAGTGCGACCCACTTTGAGACCCTTTTGGCGTAAGGTACGCGGGTGTTGGAAGTGAACAAGCCTTGGACATCCGCGTTCAAACCCCAAGTTGAAAGGGGTGTGACAAGTACACCCAGTCTCAAGTGGTGCGATCTATTTTGGTTTTTGTAACAATTCACCGTGTCGTATCGGGCCAAAGCGCACTAGAGGGACTAAATATGCACGAATGTAATATTCGATGTCCCGACGTTTTAGAAGTCGTATTTTCGTTTAAAATGCGATTGGTATAAGTGGTTACCTACCAGAAATAGCATGGGTTGGTTTGCGTGATCAAGCCGCTTACCAACACATGTGAAATATGGGTTCTAGTCTAATAAACTTATTTTTCTAAGGGTAAATAAATTTATTAGAAGTTTTATAATCAATAAACTAAATCGGAATTTATTCTTTATGTAGATGTCTTATACTACCGTTCCGTTTTATTCACCTGAGGAATCACTTCGCCTAATTATGGGCAAGTGGAAGCTTACGGGCCAAAACTATCCAGTTTGGAAGTTGCATTTTGATAATGTCTTGCGCGGCCAGGATAAGCTTTATGTGATCAATAAACCACTATCACGACCTAAGAGCAATGCCCCTGAAGAGGAATTTGCTGAGTACTTTAGATTTATGGCTGATGAATCTGACGTAATGTCGATTCTGTCTTTCTCTGCTTCGCCCGAGTTCACGGTCGATCTCAGAGTTAAGTTCTGCCATGAGGTCGTGAAGGGTATAGAAAACCAGATTGGTTTCTATAAGAATTGTGGCAAGTATTTGATCATGAAAGAAATCTTTTCACTGAAGCTGAAAAGAGGCCAATCAGTTAAAGATCATCTCCTGGAGATAAGGAGACTCTTTAAGTGTTTGTCACGACTTGGATACAAGATGACTCAGGAGGAGCTTGTGTATCTGATGTGGTTCTCTCTCCCGAAGGAGATTCGTGTCACAGCTAGTGGATACATGGGAGAACCCAGGATGGACGTGGCAAAGGTTCATGAAGATATTTTGGACAGTTTGGAGCCAAAGGAAGCAAGTACTGATCTCATGGACAGTACTGATTGGATTGATGAGCTGGGAGATCTAAGTTGCCCAGAATGTGGTAGCCAAGATATCTGTGTCCACTCATTCAATGTTGACCAGATGGACATCGGTTTATCCGATGTGCCAGGTATCTTTATGATAGATTGTCTGATCACTTCTTATGAATCATGGGTACTTGATACAGGAAGTGGTAACCACATTTGTAATCATTTACAGGGATTCACTAGAAGGGAGACCTTGAGGAAGGATCGTTCGAACCTACGAGTCGGTGAAGGCACGATGCTTGTAGCTGAAGCCGTAGGATCCTACAGTCTTAGTTTGCCCTCGGGTCTAGTTTTGGAACTCGACACTTGTTATTATGTTCCTAAGATGATCAAGAATGTTCTTTCTTTTGATTTATTGGTAGACCAAGGATTTTATTATAAATACGATTATAAAATGATTTCTTGCTTTAAAAATGACATGTTTTATTTCAAAGCAACTCCTTCGAATGGTCTATACATATTGAATCTCCAAGAAAGTAACAACGAAATCTATCATATAAGTAAAAGATCCAAAGACATTGAGGATCAAACTTACCTCTGGCATTGTCGGCTCGGACATATAAACAAGAAACGCGTAGAACTACTCCAGAAAGGAGGACTTCTAGGGACTTTCGATTTTAAGCCCTTTAGTAATTGCGAATCTTGTTTGTCGGGCAAGATGACAAAGCATCCTTTCAACAAAGACAATGAAAGGGCCAATGACTTGTTGGAGATCATACACACTGATGTGTGTGGACCTTTTAGTCATGAGGCGAGAGGAGGATACCGGTACTTCATTACCTTTACTGACGATTTCAGTAGGTATGGGTATGTCTACTTGATACGACATAAGTCTGAAGCTTTTGAGAAATTCAAAGAGTTTCAGAGTGAAGTACAGAATCAACTTGACAGGAAGATCAAGTTCTTAAGGTCAGACCGTGGTGGAGAATATCTTAGCCTGGAATTTGACAGTCATTTAAGAGAGTGTGGGATTGTTTCACAACTCACCCCTCCGTATACACCACAGATGAATGGTGTGTCAGAAAGGAGGAATCGTACCCTGCTTGACATGGTACGGTCAATGATGTGTCGTTCCACGTTACCAGTATCATTCTGGGGACACGCGCTCGTAACAGCAGCAAACATACTGAACAAAGTGCCAACTAAATCGGTAGAAAAGACTCCATATGAACTATGGACAGGCAAGAAGCCTAAGTTGTCTTTTCTGAAGATTTGGGGTTGTGAGGTGTACATTAAGCGTACAACCTCGGAGAAACTCAAACCCAAATCAGACAAGTGTTTCTTCGTAGGCTATCCCAAGAACACACTGGGATACTACTTCTATAATCCTAGCGAGAACAAAGTATTTGTGGCTCGCAATGGAGAATTTCTGGAAGAAAAGTTTCTCAGTCAAGAGAACACCAGAAATGATATAGACCTACAGGTAGTAGAGGAAGAAACACCTGAACCGATTGTTGAGCCAGTCACTCAACAAGGTAATGTTGAGACTCAACCAGAAGCGGTTGAGGAAGTGCAAACACAGGACCTTCGCAGATCCACTAGGATAAGGCAAGAACCAGATAGGTATCTTGGATTTCTAGTCTCCCAGGACGGAGGAGACCTGAATGAGCCTACATCCTATGGAGAAGCTGTATCAGGCGATGAGTCTGAGCAATGGCAGGAAGCCATGAAGGCAGAGATGCAGTCCATGTACGACAACCAAGTTTGGGAGTTGACAGATTTACCTCAGCACTGTAAGGCTGTTGGGCGTAAATGGGTTTTCAAGAAGAAAACAGACATGGACGGTAATGTGCACACTTTTAAGGCTAGACTGGTCGCGAAAGGTTTCACGCAAACTCATGGCATCGACTATGATGAAACCTTCTCACCAGTAGCTATGTTAAAGTCCATTAGGATTCTGATGGCCATCTCAGCATATTTTGACTATGAGATTTGGCAGATGGATGTTAAGACAGCCTTCCTGAATGGGAAGTTAACAGAGGATGTCTACATGCAACAACCGGAAGGTTTTGTAGATCCAAAGAATCCTAATAAAGTGTGCAAGTTGCTAAAATCCATTTATGGATTAAAGCAAGCATCCAGAAGCTGGAACTTACATTTCGATGAGCGAATCAAGGAATTTGGATTTGCCAAAAGTGAGTTTGAGCCATGTGTTTACACAAAGTTCAGTGGGAGCATAGTAACCTTCTTGGTCTTATATGTAGATGATATTCTACTCATTGGAAATGACGTACCAACTTTACAGAGTGTTAAAGCTTGGTTGAGCAAATGTTTCCAAATGAAAGACCTTGGAGAAGCCGCATATATACTTGGTATAAAGATCTACAGAAATAGATCTAGGCGGCTTATTGGGCTTAGTCAGGGTACATACATTGATAAAGTCCTGAAACGATTCAGGATGGATGAATCCAAGAAAGGATTTATCCCAATGCAGCATGGTATAGTGCTGAGTAAAGCACAGTGTCCCGAATCTAGTCAAGATAAGGACAAGATGAAATCGATACCATATGCTTCAGCAATTGGATCGATCATGTATGCCATGTTATGTACCAGGCCCGATGTTGCTTACTCAGTAAGTGTAACGAGCAGATACCAGCAAAACCCAGGTGAAGCCCATTGGGTGGCTGTCAAGAACATTCTGAAATACCTGAGGCGTACAAAGGAAATGTTCTTGGTCTTTGGAGGTTCTGAGGATGAGATTAGTGTCACTGGTTATTCAGACGCTAGTTTCCAGACCGACAGAGATGATTACAGATCACAGTCAGGGTACGTTTTTACCCTAAACGGAGGAGCGATCTCGTGGAAAAGCTCGAAGCAAGACACGATAGCAGACTCTACCACCGAAGCCGAGTACATTGCAGCTTCAGACGCAGCAAAGGAAGCGGTCTGGCTCAGGAACTTTATCACGGATCTAAGAGTTGTAGCCAGTATCTCTAGACCGGTGGATATTTATTGTGATAACTCTGGGGCTGTGGCGCAAGCTAAGGAGCCTAGAGAGCATCACAAGTCGAGACATGTACTTCGGAAGTTTCACCTCATCCGAGAGATCATCGGAAGAGGAGACGTTAGAATATGCAAGATTCCGACGGACGAGAACGTAGCGGATCCACTGACAAAGCCGCTAGCTAGAGTGAAGCATGAGACACATGCTAATTCCATTGGGATGCAGTACCTGGACACTAGTAGCTAGTTTTAGTTTTTGATTATTACCGTGGATTAATTTTTGAGACTTTATATCATGTACGTTTTATTATTTTCACTGTGTGATGGAAATAAGGAGGATTTTTCCATGATTGTCTCAAATTAACCAGTTTTAGCATATTTAGTTATCCCTGATTTTATATACAAGTCTTGTAAGTAAAATCTAAAAGTTCCGTAGCTACTTGTTAAGGTGGGAACCTTAGCAGGGTTGTAACGCTATTATGGGTGTTTGGTGGTTTATTCAAACGTGATGAGTAAAAGCACAAGTGATGTGGCCAAACATTCATAGATACTCATCAGAGTGTTTGAGTATTGGAAGTGACCAGTTTCAAGTCTGCTCCATGGAGCCTATGTCATGAGCATTGACTTGATGATAGGTTGTCCTTAGACCTGAGATATTTGGTCTGGGAATGTGAGGACTGTTGTACTCTTAGCACGTTCTAACGCTACGCCGTAACAGGGTGGCCATACGGGGCGTGACTAGATGCAGCGGAAGCCATGTGACCAGATGCAGATAGTCAAGAAGGGATTTACACCTCTGTAAAAGGAGAGATATTTTCGGGCCCCTTGACGGTTGAGATTGGCAGAAATGCGTGGCCACGCTCGGATAGAATAACAGTTGTTATTTGGTAAGTTCCGTTACTGCAAGCAATCGAGATCAGAGTCAAGAAAACTTGAGTTTAAGATTGAAGTCCTCCGCTCCATGTCTAAAACTCACTTTAGAGATATCGCGTGTAAAAGGAATGAACCTGTGTACAATTCTAGCGAGAATTGTTTCTCTGGATATAAGAGATCTTATAACCTGGTTAACCTAAGTGTCTGGCTAGGGACCTCCTTAGGCTAATGGTAACAGTAGAGTTACTTGTCTGGCACAAGTGGGAGTCTGAAAGGATTATGTGCAAGACAGTAACAGGTTTACCGTGTCCAATGTTATAAGGCACTAGTGGGTCACACTGCTACACACCCGAATAGAGATCAATTGGATTTATCAGTTGTGTGGAATTAATTAATTGGTATAATTAATTAATTAAGAGAGAAAAAATAAATAATAGATAAATCTATTTATTTATGGATATATATTAATGGTAAATTAATATATGGAAAGGTTTAATTAAAGCCTATTGGGCTTAATAATTAAACGGGCTTTTCTATTAGGACATTACCATATTTACTAATATAAATATATGGTAAACCTAATAGGTTTTCTGATTGCAATCTCATTAGTAACTTAGAGAAAAAGAAAAAGCCAAACCTCTTTCTCTCTCTCTCCCAAAATCGATACACACACACATTCAACCGGGTTTTCGGTTTTTCGAGTTTTTGGTAATCCTAAGGCGGTCTAGCAGCGGTTCTCGTGGTGGTGCAGTAGCGGTGTATTCCCCGTTAGCTTTCCGGAAACCGTTTTTTGTATCTGATAAGGTATTATTCTAAACCCCCTTGAAATTGTATCTAAACCTGTTTAGGATGGATCTTCTGGTTTGGGAATTCTGTTTTATTCCGCTGTGCATATTTAGTTTTTTGTCTGCAATTCCCAACATCATCTACATGTGTGTCTTCGATCATCTTCGCTTAGGGTACCATCAGTTGAAGGTTCGAGGAGAAGATGTGTGTAAGACGGCCTTTTGTACTCGATGTGTGCATTTCGAGTTCATTGGGATGCCATTCGTGTTGACGAACGTGTCGATAGTTTTATGGACCTGATGAATCGGGTCTGCAGACCAATGAAGGAAGGTCAGTGATCGTATGCATAGGCGATATGCTGATCTATCGAGATCGAAGGTGGAGCTTGTGGAACACTTTTGAGATGTGTTTGAGATTCTTCGCAAGGAACGATGAGTGTAGGGAAAGGAAGACAGTAGCGAGCATGGCAGTTTAAGGTGGTACTTACTACCACGAGTTAGTCGTATTAAGATGCAGTGTGAGAAATAAATGGGTGTTGTGAAGAGTTATAGCGTGTGTTATGTTGTACGTGATGGTAGAGGATAGATGGCTCTATTGAATGTGAATAGCATGTTTTGGGTGCTTATGGGTAGCCCTGTACTCATAAGGGTCCATGGGATAGCATCGTTTCCGTTGGAGGGGAAGATATGATCAGTTCCGTTCTTGGAACGGAGAGCAGTTAGATGTGCAGATATGTTTTGTTGTGGAATATGTCGTAATCCGTAGGAAATGACATGGTGATAGGTGTGTTCTGGGTTGTGACCCGAATTGGGAAACTCCAAAATAGAACCGTGAGGGAGTAGGGTGACCGGTGAGGTCTCTGTGTCTCCAAAGCGGACAGATCTGAACCACGGTCGCCTGGACTGTTGCAGCGAATTGTTGAGTCGGGTCTATAGGTCGACGCTTAATAGATTGGTGATCGTGATCATTGGTAGATGTTATTGCAGTAAACCATGGAGCGAATGCTTGATTGTTCGAACCTGATGTCGAATTGGGTTATGAATGAAAAGTGAATGTAATTGTATGTGTTGAGATGATAGAGTCTGAGATAAGAGAAGATGTGATGGTAGTGAGGTGCATTAAGTGCATGAAGAGGGCGAGCTTGTTGTCTAGATTAATCTTTACTTGATTCTTGTGTTTCCTACACTGGTGGTTACACCCGTAGGCTTCGAGAGTCAAGTATGAGCTGTCAAGACTGGGTGTTTGGGGCTATGAGAAGTAGGTGTACGGCGATATAAGAGATGTTGATAGAATTTGTCAATACAAATGTGATAGAAGTAGAAAGGGTAGAGTTATATCGACCCAATAACCGGATGTGTGTTAGTTGGCGTTACGGCTTGGTAGTTAATAATGATGACCTCACTGGTAAGTATATCTAAGCAGCCATAAAGAAAAGCAGTTAAGATAGAAGGTTGAGTTAGAGTTAGAGTTGCTAGTGGGAGGTGAGAGCATGCGATGAAGGATCTGAGTAAGAGTTAGTAGTATTCTCGGAAATCAGTATATCCTGTGGGAGTTAGTGGACAGATTGACGGTCGGAGTTAAGTTAGTGGGTAAGAGGAAGTGCTTCAGAAGGTGTCACCATGGAAAAAGGTGATACGCTTTCAGAAGCGTGGCAATCGAGTTTGAGATTCATCGGACCGTTCGAGATGGACGCACATGTAGGGAGAGTCGCGTATCAGCTTGAGTTACCGTCAGAACCCAGTCAGATACACGACACTTTCTATGTTGTACAGCTTCAGTGGTGCTTAGCAGATGAGTCGGGTTGCATACCGATTGATGACATTCAGGTAGAGGAGCGACTTAGCTATGTGGAGAGGCCAATAGCAGTCTTGGAAAGAAAGACCAAGACGTTGAGGAGTAAAGAAGTGGGTTTAGTAAAGGTCTAGTGGGAGCATCTAAAAGGCTCAGAGTGGACGTGGGAACTGGAGGACGAGATGAGGCGGAACTACCCTGAGATGTTCCGAGACTGAGCGATTTCGGGGACGAAATCCCGGTAAGTGGGGGAGAATTGTAACATCCCGTTTTCAAAGTTAAGTTATGATGGAGTTAGGAGTATTTGAACCTTGATTGTTATGTTTGGTAGGAGTTGAGGGTTAAGATGTTAATACTGAAAGTGCAGGGTGTGTGTGGAAAGTGTCTAATCTAGGGTTAACCTACATCTCCCTCTATCCCAAATCAGTTTCCAGAATACGTATTTGGGAGAGGAGAGATAGTTTTGGAAAAGATGAGTCAAGGGTTCAATTGGAGGCCTAAAACCGAGCAATTGAGCGAATTGTTCGTGTTTTCGTAGTAAGGTATGAATTCCTATGCTAATGAAGTGTTTAATTTGATGTTTTACCTAGTAGAGTTGTAAGTTTTGTTGTGAGTTGAATTGGATGATCAATTGATCGTCTTGTGGTATGGTATTTGGGGAATTGATGTAGAATTGTGATTCTACAACCTTCAATGGGTGTAGTTTGTGAAAGGATTATGTGCAAGACAGTAACAGGTTTACCGTGTCCAATGTTATAAGGCACTAGTGGGTCACACTGCTACACACCCGAATAGAGATCATTTTGGATTTACCAGTTGTGTGGAATTAATTAATTGGTATAATTAATTAATTAAGAGAGAAAAATAAATAATAGATAAATCTATTTATTTATGGATATATATTAATGGTAAATTAATATATGGAAAGGTTTAATTAAAGCCTATCGGGCTTAATAATTAAACGGGCTTTTCTATTAGGACATTACCATATTTACTAATATAAATATATGGTAAACCTAATAGGTTTTTTCATTGCAATCTCATTAGTAACTTAGAAAAAAAGAAAAAGCCAAACCTCTTTCTCTCTCTCTCCCAAAATCGATACACACACACATTCAACCGGATTTTCGGTTTTTCGAGTATTTGGTAATCCTAAGGCGGTCTAGCAGCGGTTCTCGTGGTGGTGCAGTAGCGGTGTATTCCCCGTTAGCTTTCCGGAAACTGTTTTTTGTATCTGATAAGGTATTATTCTAAACCTCCTTGAAATTGTATCTAAACCTGTTTGGGATGGATCTTCTGGTTTGGGAATTCTGTTTTTTATTCCGCTGTGCATATTTGTTTTTGTCTGCAATTCCCAACAGTTTGGGTCGATTTAGAGGCATGTGAATGTCCCTTATCGACCCTAGTTAGTGAGTAATCGATGTATGTAGAATGGTAGTCGTTTATGGGTTTTTGGGTGTGATTTTCGAAGCCAAAACGAGAAGTGATCGAACCAGGAGAAGTCTCGCGACTAGGCCCGCGACCTGAGGTCGCGGGGACCAGGTCGCGCAACTCGCTGGATTTTTTCAAAAAATTATTTTTGTCTTTTCAAGGTTTTGGCTATGGGATCATGTTAGGGATGTTATGAGAGGATGAGGCCTAGGGTTTTGGGTCATTTGGACTAGTCTAGCTATGGCTACGGCGAGTCTTTCGGTATTGAGTCAAGAGTGTTCAATACGGGCAGCTTTGATGAGTATATGTATGTGTAATGTGTATAGGTGCTACAAGGTGATCGTTGTACGTGTGTTTGAGCTACTTGTGATCATTACTAAGGTGAGTTCACTACCTAGCTATGTATTGTTGTATGTGCATGATTGTGTTGCATGTGATTATGTGATAAAGATGAAGATGTTTGTTCCCTTCGGGGATATGTGGACCGAAGGACGTAGCAATACTCCTCGGGTAGAGTACCTATGGTGGTAGCAATACCCCTAGGGAATTTCTCCTTGTTCTGGGTTTAGCCGGAGAGGAGATAGTGCAAAGATGGCACTTACGTGATTGTATGTTTATATAATTGTGGATGTATGATGGTAGATGGTTAGGGTGTGTTCTCACTAAGCGTTTCGCTTACCCCGTTGTTGTTTAATCTTTTTAGGTGCAGGCATTTCCCGAAAGGGAAAAGTTAAAGTTCGAGGCTCCGGGTTCCGCTAGTTCAGTCTACGAGAAGAAAGGTGAAGAAATGGTTGGTACAGAAAGTGGTTTGGTTTTAGCGGTGCACCAAACGTTATCTTGTTAGTTTGAAAAGTCAACCTCGTTTTCCTAAACGCATAAACCATGTTGTACCCGGGTTTGGATTCGGTTTATTTAAAACGATTTTTCAATGTATTCATAAAATAGTTAAAACTTAGTTGACACCTCATGGTGTTTTGATGTTACTTTTGAGTTAAATTTTGGACAAGCTTCCGCATTTTTATAAAGTTGGTTACTTTTCCCGTTAAAGATGTATTTTCGAATTTGGGTGTTACATTTATATTCTTTATAATTAAACCATATCATTTTCAAAGAGTTTCTCAAAATTTGTGGCCTTCTAAAACATGAGCGAATGAGCAATATATCTATTACATGGTGTTATTGTATATGCAATCATGCATATTGATAGTCAGTGAACAAATTTAGAACAGAAAATCACGTGGTTCATTGATTAGTTTAGCTGGAAAAAATAAAATTATCAACTATATTTTTGTCGGATCGGATCATTAAAATTAAAAATTAAAAATAAAAGTGTCAACTATACGGTCCATCTTTTTTGTTTGGTGTGGTTTTTTTGTTTGGTATGTGAACTAAGCTTAAAATTGTTGAGCCTTAAACATTTTTTAAAAAATATAATAATGAGCGCCGGCAGATTCAAACCTGCGACCTTCTATACAAAAAATGGGATGTTATCTAACATGCCAACATGGCTTATGTTTCTATTTAGCTGCTAAACAATTTTTTAAGCTAGTTTCTTTTAACTTTTTAAGGTATGTCCTAAAAAAATCTATATAACTTCTAATAATAATGAAAAAATTATGTAGGTTCCGGGACCTACCTACACAACATGTAAATTCGCCCTTTGGAAATAGGAGTGCCTAATGATGGCAGGTGCTCGCCTTAAATTTCTGGAATCGGCTCGGAACCGGAACTGACTGTTTTTAGAATGAAGGAATTGGAACCATTTACGTCGGTTTTTTGTATTTCGGAATTGTTTCGGTCCTGGTTCCGGGTACTCGTTGTGAATATTTTTTGTTCTTAACTTCTTATCATTTCATAGTATGAGTAAGTAACATTAATCATTTACGAGGCCACAACGTAAATAAATAAATACAACAAACGTGAAAACAAATCTGATAAAAACTAAAAATTAATAAATACTATAAACGCAGGGGTGGCAATTCGTGGGTTGGTGGGTTGGTGGGTTGGCGGGTTGGCGGGTTGGCGGGTTGGAGGGTCAGAAACCTCAACCCTGACCCCACTCATTTAGCTAATCGTGTCGAGTTCTTCAACCCTTACCTGTGAAGGGTCGTGTCGTGGGTCGTGTCACGGGTTGGCGAGTTGGCGGGTCAGTGGCGGGTTGGCGGGTCATAAACGGGTTGACGGGTCATAAATAGGTTGGTGGGTCATAAACAGGTTGACAAGTCAAAGTTCATACTTCATACTTCATACAATTCAATAAAAACAAAGTCCCAATACAATTAAGTTCAAAAGCAACCAAATATAATCAAGTTCAAAAGCATCCAAATACAACCAAGTTCAAAAAGAACCAAATACAACCAAGTTTCAAGTTCAAATAAAGCAAGTTTAATGTTCAAAATACAAATAAACTTAGAGCTTGTTAGAATTTGTTCAAAATACAAATATAAAGAGTGGATTTGATTTTTTTAGTTTTTCTAATTTTTATTATATGATAAAAAATATATATAAAAAATAATTAATATAATATATAAACGGGTTCGCAGGTCAACCCACCAACCCCGCGGGTCAACCCTTGAAATTTGGTGGGTTGACGGGTTAGCGGGTTGGCGGATTGGCGTGTCAAAAACCTCAACCCAAACCCTTTTATTTTTGTGTCGTGTCGTGTCGGGTTGGTGGGTCGTGTCGGAAAATGCCAGCCCTAAATAAACGGTTCTATAACAAATAAATTTTAGAAAAAAGATTACGTAATAAGAATTAGTTTATGCTAACAAAATTTTAAAAATAAACAAAATGTATTTTTTTTAAAGAATAACAGGTACATGTCAGTTACTGTTCTAAATACCTAGCAGGACCGAGTCCCTGGTCTTAGAATCGGTCCCGATGGGTATCCAGCGGTTAACGGTTCCAAAAAATGAGAATCAGAATCGGAATCAGTCACAATCGTTTTTATATAATAGGAACCGGAGTTAGCCCCATCACATAGGTTTCCAGTACCTAGTTGGCGGTTTCGAAACGATTTCGGTTCCAAAAACGAATATCCACTTCCGCCGTTCACCTCTAAATAAAAAACTCCTTATAGAAGTAGAAGAAGATGTGAATGCTACACAATGTTTTAATAATATATAATATTAAATATATTTATGATTTTAATAACATATTTTCTTATAAAAACTACTTGTTTATCTACATCTTCTAAACCATCCATTTGATAATCAGAATTAAATATCTTTAAATTGAAAAACTAAAATCTAACCTTTTACATTAAGGATAAAAGGTAGTACAATAATATAATAAATAAATAAATAAGGGAAAGGTGTAATGGTATAAACAGAAGAAGAGGTGGGCAATGGGCATGGAGGACAAGTGTGCGAATTATATGTGAAAGAGGAGGTTATATTAATGAATAATTATTTCATTTACTTTATAAAAAAAATACATTAACGACTATTTTTTTTAATACCTTTTAATTAATGAAGAAATGTTATAATAATAGTCAACAAAAAACGCATACCGGATAACCCGCAGCCTTGTTCCAGACAAATTTTCTTCCCCAAAAAGTCACTGTTTTCACTTCACTTCCTACTTGCTAATTGTTATTAATTTAATATATATTTCCATTAATTAATTCATCATTAAGTGCCAAATTCTCACTCAGATTTTCTTACACCCATTATTTTATAGATAGTGTGAGTGGTTCAATCAAATAGAGAGACTAAGGAAAGTTTACAAATCAATTCTAAAGTGTTTATCTAATCTAAGGAAAATCTTGTTTATAGTTTTTTTAAGGCAAGGTAACACATACGTACACTTCTATGGGGTATCCGGGCTCCCATTTGAGGGTGTCACCCGACTAATCCTTGTTGATAATGGGTCAGCCCAATTAAGGATATCACTATGTGGCAGACAACTGATCTGAATCTCGCCTAGTACTCACCACAAGGTTCGAATCCGGATAGTCAGGGATACCATCTATTCAGGGGCGGCCCTGGGGGTGTGCCGGTGGTGCCGCCGCACGGGGCCTCCGATTTCGGAGGGCCTCCGGTATTTTTATACCTCATATATGTAGTATATATATTAATAGGTGCAACATATAAACAACAATTTTCTACAGCCTGATGGTAAGGCGCATTTTCTCTGCAAGAATGATCTAAGTTTGAATCCCGAGTGTTGCATAACTTTTTTACTTTTATTTTAATACTTAAATGTCTATGATTTCCTATTTTAACTTTACACTGTTTTATTTTAATACTAAAATGTCTATGATTTCCTATTTTAATTTACACTGTTTTAACTTTTTTACTTTACACTGTTTTATTTTAATACTTAAATGTCTATGATTTCCTATTTTAATTTACACTGTTTTATATTTAATATTTAAATGTTTATGATTTCCTAATTTCCTTAATAAGGTGCAAGATCCAAAATCGAAAAACATTATGATTAGAATGACTAAAATTTAAATTTATTTGATTTTCCTAAATAAAATGAACTAATTAGCATTTTCCTTAAATAAAATTAGCATTTTTCTTAACTAAAATTAGCCAATTTATTTAACCTCTCAAAATAAAATGAGCACAATTTGTTATTTCCATTATTCTTCTACTTCTGTTATCTTTGTATACTACACTTTATAGTATTCAACAAGTTCAATCCTCTTCAAATTTTCAGTTCTTCCATTGAACTTTCAAGGTATCATATCAAAATCTGATGGTTTTAGTGTTTCTTTTTAATCTTTTTGTATCCAATTTCATGTCTTGCATATAGATATTTGTTGACTATTCGCATTACAGTTATATGAGGCGAAGAAGCTTTTTAAAACTAAAACTTTTGAATTCGTATTTGTGATCGACTATGTCTCAAGCGCGATTAAATGTTTTGGCTTTGATTTCGATTGAAAATGAGTTTCTCACAATTCTTGATTATAAAAGTATCATAGATGATTTCGCTTCCAAAAATACTAGAAGATCCATGTTTAGAAAATAGTAATATCTAGCTGTTTGTTTTCATTTGGAAAATGTGTGTCGTAGTACCAATTTGTTTTTGAAAATTGAATTGAAGGACCAATTTTGTCCAATATTAAGTTATTAAGCTATTTGTGTTATATAATATAATTGTTTTTATTGTTTGATTATTTTTAATTTTGTTATTAATTAACTTTTTATTTTTATCGAACAAATTAGTCTTGGAGGATTTTTGAGCATTAGTTTAAGGATGTAAAGGTTAGTTTTATTCTTATTTGGATATTGTTTATAAATAATTTCTACAATTATGCTTCCATATTTTAAGGATTTATTTTTTGAATGTAGTACTAACAACTGAATATACAATACAACAAAAAATTTATAGGGCCACATTTAAGTTTTGCACAGGGCCTCCAAAATGTCAGGGCCGGCCCTGCATCTATTGACCCTCCCAATAATGTTACCTTAATTACCACCGGGTTAGACATGTTGTCATGATATGAACGACTTTCAACTTTATTATTACAGTAAACATTATGACCATCTTTCTTATTACATATTGTAATCAGCTTGTAAACACAATTTAAAACCAACAACACCAAGAGCAAAAAACCAAAAAAACTACATATCCCAAAAAATTATGTGAGGACTCTCATACATATTATGAGCAATTAGTTAATGCTTTTATGAGGAGTTATGGTTTTCTTATTTATTGGGGAATAAAATTAATTAAATGTTTTTTTGAGTTGTGTTTTTCTATTACTAAATTACCCTTTTATAAATAACACAATCATTTTAAACGACTTATTTATATAGGATTTTATGGATCTCAAACATTTTAAAGTTGTTATTTAGTTAAATATCACAGTTTTTTTTCCTCACACAATCATTTGTAATATGCCTAAAATATCGTAGCTTTTTAAGCTAGAGAAAAATTCAGAAGCATCTTACCCTTCCAACAATACTCTCCACTCTCCAGTACAATATACTGGTTTGTTAGATTTTATACAAAAATAATAAGACATCAATATATTCATTGTTTTATTTATTTTTATATTACGATAAGAAAAAAAAAAACAAATGTAACGGTAGTATCTTGACATTAGAAGCCACTAAAGAATAACAATCTTATTTTACACATGTTTGGTTACACATAAGAAAGGTATAAACAAAGAACTAAAACCAAACGGTTACAAAAATAACGAGAGCACAAGTCAAATAAAGAACTTGATTGCCACAACATAAGCCTAAAAGTATCTCCAACCATCAACACTATTTTTATGCATGAATAATGTAGTTTTCTTTTGAAACATACTGTAACAACCCAAAATCCACAATAACCTAATAATAGAAACCTAGTGATCTAATGCAGCGGAAATTAGATAAATCTCAAAATTTGGCCTTAAGCCTAATACATCAATTTCAAAAGGTAATTTGGTAAAGTAGTGACAATGGAACAACCCTCCACAGCTAAGATATAATCTAATTGACCAAATACGCAAATAACTAAAGTCGAGTATAGGTTGTCGTCTAATCGCACACCTTCTTCTTACCCTTCCTGGAATCACGCACAATCCCTAAAAATGTTTTAATTTTTTTGAAAGTGAGGGTTAGACCATAAGGACCAGGGAATTCCCTCAAAAACAGTTGTCACAAAGTGGCCCGCTGGCCCAATTATAAACATTTAAAGAAAACGCCGGTAGAGCATTGTGGACAAAGAAACCGTCACCCCGTGACGTTAGATTGGGGCCAACCGCATACTCCCTAAATAAACTCCCAAGGGACACATGCCATCCCGAGATACCAGTGTCCACTTTGCTACCCACCTCAATTAGACGACATAAGGCATTTAAATATAAGTGTGCTCATAAAATGCAGACATTCAACAGTTCATCAATACCACATTTCAGAAAACATTTTAGGCTTATAAAAGGTTCGGCAATTTAACTCACTTAAGCCTAGTCAAGCAATCAAATCTCCTTCTAACTACATTAACATACTCATGATAAAGATTCAAGAAATCTTATCAAATGTGAAGGATCTTGAAGAATCCTATTCGATATAGATGATGATGGTGATCTCCCTTCCTCTTAGCCCCTTTCTCTCCCAAAACACACACACACACACACACACACACACACACTTAAGATAAAAAAAAATTAAATGTCACCCTTTCAGGCCTCCTACATTACTAGCCTCACGATCCTCATGGAGGTAAATCAATGTATGCATTTCATTGGCATAAGAGCAATGTCTGGACTGTAAAGTGAGACCTCACTCGTATGGATTATACACAACACCTCTACCATTACTCGAGACCTAGAATTCACTAGTACCCTTATATTTCAGTTTAGCTTTAATGCAAAACAAATGGTGAGGTTTTATTATTTTGCTTTGTTGCACTTTTGATCAATCTTTCGATTCTAACAATCTAGAATGAAAATTTAAGCTGAACACATGAACAATACCTTCTATCACTTAAAACAATGTTCCTTTCGGCTCTTGTAGAGAAAGCAAGGTTATAGATATCTCCTTTATTTGCACCTCTCTTTACTTTAGTTGAATATGCATTCATCAGTTTGAAAGACAAAAGAGAATCCATAGGTCTTGTCGATGTAGGAGTGGTTTAGAATAAACATATTTTAACAAGCTTTTGATAAACAGAGATATGAGATTTGAAGTAAAGACGATGAACTATGAAAAATATAAATAAGTTACTGTTCTATGACTTGAACATCTTCAAATGTGAAATCAACACGTTACATCTTCAAAGTAAGGTACATGAACATTTTACTGATTTTGAAAGTATAATTAGCGTTGAAGCTCATAAAAAAGAGCCACCCATGATAATCATTACGAAGGAAGAAGAAGATGAATATTTAGAAGGTGATAGAAGGGAAGAGAGAAGAGAGAGAGAGAGAGAGAGAGAGACGATATATAGATGGTAATCAAAATATTAGGGATGACAATTGCATGGCTTGAGTTGAGATGGGGAAGTTGAGTTGCTCGAGTTGGTGGTAGGACCAGGATGGGGTAAAGATGAAAATGTGAGGATGGGGTGGGTTCATTTCTTAAAAAAATCTATATATAAAATAAACATATTTTAGAGTTACAGATCCAACTAAGTTTTGTTAGTGTTATGGACAAAATCGGTTGGATTTGCAAACTTGAAGTGCAAACTTGTAACAAATGAAAACTTTGGAGGCTTTTCGTTGACTATGGCAAACATGAGGAACCAATTTCCAAAATTTACTCTTCACTCAGGCTATGTTTGGCAAACTAGCTGCTAAGCTAGCTATGACTGAAAAAGTAGCTGATGACTGATAAAGTAGCTGATGAATAATATGTGTTTGGTAAAAACTAGCTGATAAGGTAGCTTATGACTGTAAAATAACAAGAAAAGACATGTTTGAAAATTAGTAATTTAAAAAGTAAAAGGGTATACTTGGAATTAAAAAAAAGTTTCATAATTACAATAAGTCAATAAAACGCTACTCTAGCTTTTCAAAAAACTAGCTTATAAGATGACTTATAAGCTAGCTTATTGTTTATCCAAACATGTAGTTGACTTATAAGGTAGCTTATAAGCTATCTTATTTTTACCAAACAATGCCTTAATTAAGTTTAATACGAAAAAATGATTATGATATAATATAAAGAGTTAATTACATATTCGGTCGTTGTGGTTTACACTATATTGCATTGTTGGTTGTTATTTTGAAATAATTATGAAAATGTCCTTGTGGCTTACATTATATTGCATTGTTGGTCCTTGTGGGTTACACTATATTGCACTATTGGTCCCAATAATTTACACTGTATTGCACTATTAGTCCCTATGCTTAACAAATTGATTTCACATGAACTTTAGATTAGGGACCAATAGTACAATATAATGTAAACGATAGGAATATTTTCCATAATTATTTTAAAATAGAGACCAATAATGTAATATAATGTAAATCACATAAACCAAATATGTAATTTACTATATAAATAAAATATAAAATTGATAAAATTTAACATCTTTTGTAAATTGAAATCTCTAGATCATGGATCAAAAGTATAATTGTAAAAGTGTTGAAAAAATTTAATACAAATGAATACTACACATAAAAATTGATGTCTTATTAATTACACAAAGTGTAAGAAATGATGATATTGTGTAAGTTTGATATTTCTTGTGAGATTTGATGTCCCCAATCATTTTAAACTGTAAATAATTTTTAGTGGAATACAACTTTTCCATTATATTCAAATTGTAAATAACTTTTAGTTCTACATTTTTCTCTAAATAAATGTTTAAGATGACATATATTATATAACTTAATTTGCCAAAGTCACATTTACTCACAATAATCATAATAGGAAAATCTTAACAATATGTTTTTTTTTCCTAAAAAATAATAATAGTTTTAATTAATACTTAAATCACCTTCAATCTATTTCTTTTTAAATAACAAGAAAGAAACTCAAGTAAAAGGAGCTTTCACTTGGACATCACCCCAAAGCAAGAAACCCGAAAATGTATTAAAACACTAGCAAGATGTTAGAAAATGAGAACATAAGGTCAGGTAGCCCAATTTAAACCGGTCCAAAATTCATCGAGCCTATTTTTACACAAGAAAAAATGTTATTGACAGAATAATATAGTCGAACAAACCTCTTCTTTCCTCCCGAAAATCTTGTCGTTGCGATCCTTCCATATGCACTAGAAAAAAGCGAAGATGACGGCCGAAAAAAAAGCTAAACTTGATATTCCATCTTTTTGTGTTATAATTGTGGGTTGAAGTCATAAATTAATGACATTCAGTTTTGTGTTTTTCGTGTGGATTCGAAAAACCGCATACTTATTACTTTGTTAATTTCAAAGTAAGTGTCTATACAAAAATGACCACACTTTTTAAACTTATATATTTATTAACATTTTAGTTCACCATATGGCATACTTTACCTTAATTTTTTTTTTAACTTTCTTAACTCTTCAATGTTTGTGTTCACAACCGAAAATCTGAAATGACCACAATATGAAGCTCGATACTTGTATATATTAAGATAAACATATATAAGAATTTGGATATTTATTTTGAGACACAGCTAATATTATATTATATACGTACATTTTAAAGAAAAATCCACGTTTAAACTCAATATAACTAACTTGTTAACACTTTTGAAAACAAGATAAACTTAAACCTTACTAATACAATATAATATTTCATAACTTTAAATTTATTAATATAAAATTTATATTAATTTCCCATTCTTTTATTAATACCTTGCATTCTATTTCATTACATAAATCCACAACTAGTAAATACAAACACATTGTTAATTTTTTAGAATCAACCCCTAAAAAAAGTAAAGCAAAAAAGTTTGAAAACTGGTGAAAATTTGAAAAAAGTGAAGCTATTTAAGTTTTTGTTTTGTTTTTATTATTAAACTATATGCATTCAAAGCTTATGGTCAGTAGAATACATATTGAGAAGTGTGTTTTTCCCACTGATTTTACGCCGGTTTCGGCCATGAAAACCTGCCTTTATCCCCCCACTATAAACCCCCCATCTCTCCTCTTCTCTTTTCTCTTCTCTTCTCTTTTTACCTCTTAAAACACACTTTTTCTTCCCAACTTTCACTCTTAACACTTATCTCTTATTCTTCTTCTCTGCATGTTCATCATCCAACTTCAATCATTCTTCTTTATTTCAGCCCTTTGAAGTTTGATCCAGCTACAAACACAAAACCCATTTTTTTTCTTGCAAAGATTTGGTGTTTAACTTAATCTTTTTGATCTCACATTGGTTAAAGAATGGTGGGTTAAGTTTTTGGTGATTTTTTTGTGGTGTTGTTTTCACTTATTATTAAGAGAAAAATGGCGAGAGAGAATAATAATAACTGGCTATCGTTTTCTTTATCACCAATGGAGATGTTCACTTCATCCACTTCTCAGCCTCAGCAATATTTCTTCAACGATAATTTCTACCCCAATGGTACTTAACTTTTGCATATAATATATGTTATTGTTATGAGAAAAAAAAGTAACAAAAGAAAATCTGTTACTTTTTTCATCTGAAAATTTGAAGAAAACACTAAAAATTTATGTTTGAATGTTGATAAGAGTGATAAGAGTATATCTCAATAGAGGCGAAAACCTTTCGAAAAGAGGAGAACCAAGAAACACCCTCATAGCCCTTTATTTAAGTTTTTTTTTGGTTTTTATGCATAAATGCTTACGGGTAATTTGAGTTTCTTTTGGGTTTTTATGTATAAGTGCACTATGCACCTACAAAATTATCGGTATACACAAGTGCATATGTTTTAGATAGAGGGCTATGAGGGTATTTCTTGATTTTCTGTTTATTTGAGGTTTTCTGTTAAACCTGACTTATGGTCTAGATAGAGGGCTATGAGAGTGTTCCTCGATTTTCTGTTTGTTTGAGGTTTTTCCTTAAACCTGACTCATGGTCTAGATAGAGGGCTACGAGGGTATTCCTCGATTTTCTGTTTGTTTGAGGTTTTTCCTTGATCCTGACTCATGGTCTAGATAGAGGGCTATGACGGTGTTCCTTGATTTTCTGTTTATTTAAGGTTTTCTTTTGAACCTGATCCTATATCAATGCATGCATGTATTTATGTATGTATATATGTCCGATTTTCGGGTTCAGGTTGGGCTAATAACGGCAAGTCTCAGACGATGTACGCCGACGGAGATAACGGAAGCGGTCAAGGCGAGGTCAAAGACAACGGCGGAGCCGATTCACCGCTTTTTCGAAGCTTCATGGAATCCCACATCCACCAACAACAAGCTCCGAAGCTCGAAGACTTCCTCGGCGGCGATATCAACACCTCCGCCGCCCACCCGTTTCGTTACTCCGAGGTTTCGCAGACCGAAACCCAGGACTCGTCGTCCTTAACCCACATCTACGACGGCGGCAGCAGCTCCGTCTACTTCGCCGACCAACAACAAGATCTCAAGGCCATCGCGGCCTCCACCGCCGGGTTTCCGACGTTTTCGGCCAACTCGGGGTCCGAGGTGGACGATTCGGGTACTCAGATCACCGAGTTTGTCGGCCAGTCTATCGAGTCGGGTAACGAGTTGGGTTACGCTCAGTGTCCGATGAATGCGTTGTCGTTGGGGATCACCACCACCACTGCCGCTGCCGCCGCCGCCCACCGAAGGTCCGATGAGAAGGCCGTGGTGGCCGTGGATTCCGGCGCCGGTCAGAATAATAGTTGTAAGAAGATTAGTGATACTTTTGGTCAAAGAACTTCGATCTACCGGGGTGTCACTAGGTATTAAGAAATTAATTAACGCTATATTTGGCAAACTAACTGGTAGCTGATAAATTAGCTTAAGAAAAAATTATGTTTCGTAAAAATTAGCTTATGAGTATGTAAAATGATCAAAAAGGAATCTTGGTCGATAAAAATGAAAAAATTACAAAAATCTCTTAAAACGCCACTTCAACTTTCAATAAGCTAATAAAGAAATATTTTTTAAGAAATTGGGTTTCAAAAACTATGGATTTTTGCAGGCACAGGTGGACTGGAAGATACGAAGCGCATCTTTGGGATAATAGCTGTAGGAGAGAGGGTCAAGCTAGGAAAGGACGTCAAGGTACTACTCCTTTTTAAAACACTTTTATTCAAATTGAACTCAAATAATATCTATATCAAGATATTTTAAGTCATCAAAATAATAACATACTATAAACATACATGTGTTTAGATACTAAAAAACTGTATTCTAAGTTGTTATCTTTTGTTTTTTGTATATAGTCAACTTAAAAAACTATCATCAGAGTTCTAAAAGCTAACAAATAATGTACAAGTTTATGTTTTTTATCGGGTAACCGGTATTTTTAATGGGTTTGGAGCTGGGTTTTTCAAGAATTTGAAAACCCGGTTAGGAATTTCTGTTTTATTGAATTTAATTCAAACCCATTTAAAAGTTTGATACATCAAACGGTAGATTTTTAACTTTTACCGTATACAATAACAAAATGTGATAAGTAACAAAATGTGATAAGTTGGATACATACAAAAAAAACCAAAGCATGTAAACATCAACAACCATTAATGTGAGGCTATGGGGAAGCAAAATAACCTAGTATATGCATTATACAATGCATTTTTTCTTTATAAGAAAACAGTTAAAAGACTTCACATTGGATATATTATTGTGTTGTTAGAAATCATTATTATACAATTGACTGAGATACTACTACTGCTGCATTGAAGAAGTGAAGGGTTTGTTCATGGTTTTCAAATCAGTCAGAGTTGTTGTCATAATGAGATTGATGTAATACTTTTATTTTTCATGTTTATAAATAAAAATACTCTTTTGCCCAAAATGGAAGTGATTTGTCCACCAGATTTATGAAAAACCCACTTACAAAAATGTGTACAACAGTATCTATATGTATATTTCTTTCTCTTTCTAAATCTATCACATTCCTACATACATGGTCTATATATTATTATCTATAGTGTGCCTGCCTGCTCTGTAGTTTCTTTTCATCTTTCCCTTTTACTTTTGCTTTTTTTTCACTTTCCTTTTGCCCCATTTTCCTCTTAATATCTTTGACCAAGTCAAACCCCACATTTTGTTTTTCTTGTTTTGTTTCAAGGTCTGTGTACATCGTACCCTCTCGATGTATTTCGGCCGGGATATACTGGTTTCGTTTGGTTTTTGTTACGAGTGGTTCTGTATCTTTTAACTTTTACTTTATCGGAAAGTGTTTTTGGTGATCATATCATGGACCATTTATGTAAGCTAATGTTTGATTTCTTTTGCTTGCTTTTTGCATGGGATTGGTCAATCGCTGTTGCTCGCTTCTCGAAATTATTTCTGCAGTATATTTGGGTAAGCGAATTCATTATTATGCGTTTATCGAGTCCTTTTTGATAGGCATGGTTGCCCGAGTCTGTTGTGCGTACTTCGACTAACCCTATGGGCTCTGAAGTTAACAGTCGGACAAACCCTCCGGTGACCCTTTGAGCTACCCAAAGGATTCAATTGGGGGTTTTGTTTATAAATACTTGTCAACTTAATTAGCAAATAGATACTTGATTGTAATGGTCTAATGGAGGTCAAATGGATTATCAGGTGGCTATGACAAGGAAGATAAGGCGGCAAGAGCCTACGATTTGGCGGCTCTTAAATACTGGGGACCAACTGCCACCACAAACTTTCCGGTAAATCTATCCTCCTGGTTTCACTTGATTTGATCATTATTTTTTTGTGCAACGAACTATAGAGATGTTGATGCATTTGGGTTTATTCTGATTTAGGTTGCAAACTATGCGACGGAATTGGAAGACATGAAAAATTCAACCAAGCAAGAGTTCATTGCATCACTAAGAAGGTTTGTTTTGTTAACTCTTTAGTGATCGGTTGGTTATATCTAGTATGGCGTTTTCTAAGATGGTTTTGTTGTGATGATTCCAGGAAAAGTAGCGGTTTCTCGAGGGGGGCGTCTATTTATAGGGGTGTCACAAGGTATGAATTTTGATAACCGGTCGTTTATAGTGCATTTAGCTCTGTTTGTTTATTGAACATTTGTCGGAAAATGTGTAGGCATCATCAACAAGGTCGTTGGCAAGCTAGGATCGGCCGTGTTGCTGGAAACAAAGACTTGTATCTTGGAACCTTCGGTAAAATTTACATCTCTTTGTACACTACAACATAATTAGGTTTACATTACGCAAAAAACGTCCAAATTGCCCCAAAAAACTCTTCTACAAAAAGATGGTTTCACAGGAGAACTATTCCAAAAGTACTCTAAATTACTTATTTAAGGCACTCATGATATCACATAAATTTATCTTAATACTTTTACATAGGATACACAATTTTTAGCATCCTATAAACTCAATTTTGTGGCAAGAGTATGCTAGAATTTGTTTGGTGGTCTTATCGTGTATCATGACGTTTCAGCCACCGAGGAAGAAGCAGCCGAGGCTTACGACATAGCAGCGATTAAATTCCGGGGGATGAATGCGGTGACGAATTTCGAGATGAAACGGTATGACGTCGAAGCGATCTCCAACAGCTCCCTTCCAATTGGCGGCTCTGCAAAGCGACTCAAGATCTCTCTAGACGCAGCGGCAGAGCAGAAACCTTCTCTGCTCACGAACCACCACCACCAACACCACCAACAGCCGCAATACAGCAGCGGCAATAGCGGCAGCAGCATCAGTTTCGCCAACATCCCGCAGCAGGTTTCCGCCATTCCTTACGCCATGCCATTTGATCCAAGCTACCATCATCAGAATAATTTCTTCCACCATCTCCACCCCAACAACGGAGGAGGTCCGCTGCCGGAAACCTCCGGTTCGTTGTCTTCCGTCGGGAATCAGATGGCGTTACTGCAGCCACCGCCTTCTGCTGCCGAGTTCTTCATCTGGCCTCACCAATCGTATTAATTAACAACACAAAAGCACTCCAAATAGCTTATAGCACCACCACAGACAATTAATGCTAATTTTGAAACTTGAATGTGCTTTTGTTCTTTTTTGTTTTTTTTTTCTTTTTCTTGAAGCTGACCATTGCTGACCGGTTTAGCATAGCTTATCGTAGTATTAGTCGGGCTGGGGGTATAATGTTCTAACATTTTCCGTTCATCGAGGGAGCTTGATCGAAAACTTGTAAACAGGCGTTTGGAATGCTAGTTGGTAGAACCGTCCATCGGTCTTTTTGGTGCACAAAATCTGTATTTGCAGATGCTGGTTGGAGCTTATCGTTTCAGTTAATTAAAGTGCTATTGTCATCATGTTTTCTTGTGATCATACTTGGACTTCCGTCGAAATCAAGCACACGAAAAAAAATGTATCACCACATTACCACAACCTCGGTTTTACAAGACTATAACATAAAAATATATCACCGTGCTTCATAAAAATCGGTTTTATAGGATGATAAAAATCTTCTTGAACTTTTTACAAATGTCATGCAAGGAAAAGCATGGTTTCAAGGTTGGCAAGGCCCCTTTAAAATATATTCTCTACCAACTTCCTCTTGAATATTAGGATTGCAATCCAAAGTTCTAATTCGTAACCCCATGTCAGCAGAATGATCAACTAAATTGACTTTGATACAAATTTGTTTGCAATTATAGGATTAAACGTATCGACATAGATGATGAATTACCGGGGGATTTTCTCTTTATTAAATACCTATCATTGACCGATAAATGTTAAACTACATAATATATAAAAAAAACTAAAATTAGTGGTAATTGGTAATTAACAATTAGTAGCAAACTTTAACAGTTGATAATAAATAATAATTAATCCCATTTTAACAAGTCCTACTTCGAAAAAATCTCGATTAATGATAAAAGAATATATTTTCAACAAAACTCAACTTAAATCTAGGAATTTATGTTTAATATAAACCCTACCAATAATTAATTGTTGGTCCCAATGAGGTGACCTTCAAGTAAGGATAGTGTATGGGATTATAGAAAGGGGGGTTGAATATAATCACACAAAATTTCACTTTTAAATTCTTGTTATATTAACAATATGAATTTACAGATTGTTGCGGAAATAGAAAAGACAATAAAGTCTAAACTAAACAATCTAAGCTTTCTTTCACTATGCACTAAAGTGAGAAGATAAGAAAAGAAAGAAGATAGAGGAAATAAGAAAGAAAGGATTAGAGTATTTTTAGGATGAAGAAGAAGTAAAGGATTAGGGTATTTTTAGGATGAAGAAGAAGTAAAGGATTAGGGTATTTTTAGGATGAAGAAGAAGTATGGAGAACATCTCTTCAAGTCCTATTTATACCCAATGCATTAAATGCATGCAGACTCACTTTTGTGTACGTGTCACAATGTAAGTGGTCCTTTGTACTATTTACTATAAACAAATACTCTTTGCATGGTGTGCAAAAGAGGATGTGAGTAAACAGTTGCCTTGAGGTCTGATAAGTACGGAGAGAACAGTAAAGAGACTGTCCTTATGTACTTTTGTGTCAGTAAAGGCGGATAATCCTTTTGTGCATTAGATTAAGACATTACACTAATCCTTCAGGATCAGGATACTGATCAGTGAGTAGAGTCCTGATACTGATGATGTTCAGGGTCACTTGTATCCTGATGAGTCTTCAGGATGTCATACGATATTGAGCAGCCTGCTATCACTGAGTTCCGTCTTCAGATCACGAGCATGCTGGTCCTGTCATCAGCTAATTCTTCGACGTCGCTGATGGTTCTTTGAGTATGATCTTGATGTCTTCAGGAGGTCTTCACTTCGGTGGTCAGGATCAGTAGACTGCAGAACCGGCTCGTTCATCTCCTGATCCTGATCCTGATGATTATAAAAATAAGTTACAGCGTAAGTAACATGGAATAACACAGAACAGATTCAGTGATAATTCCTCAAGCTATAACAAAAGTAAAAACCTATTCATTAAGTAAAGTAGCAGGATCATTATCATTTCATCAGGTCTTAGGAGAGCTGGATCAACATTAATCAATACAAATAAATAAATAAATAAAATAAGGAGGGAAGATGATAGCCTTAATCGTAAATGTTGCACATAGGGAATTGTAGACTTAAAAGTTGGAAATTTGCAAATTTGGAAGCCGCGAACAGTATTCCACAGCTCTACTATTGGAAGTTCAAAATTTGGATATGGGAAATCGGAATGATGTGACTATATGGGTCTTTTTTAATTTTTATCCCTAGAAACACATGATCCACGTGGTCCAGAACGATGGTTGTTTTCCTTTGCCTTTATCTTTGCTAGTTCCGATTTGAGCTTTCAGACAATCTTTGGCCATGTGTTCCTATTCTCGGTAGTTGAAACAAGAATCACTCATCTTTAGGCATGAACCTGGTCGACGTCGTAGATAGCACTAATCACGCATATAAGCATGAAACATTTTGATTCCCAGCCAGTGTATGCTCGAGTCTTTTATATTGTCCTCCCATGACCATTGCTAGACCATCCCTTTCGCCCTGTTCTCGAGTTTATTAAGGGAAGAAAAAGAAAGGAAAGGGAAGAGAAGGAGGAATATTTCATTTCCTTACAAATCCTCCCGTTTTTTGGATTATAAGATTTAAGGCAAAATAAACTCCGGGCTTTCCTTTCCTTTCTTTCGTTAAATGAAACTTGAGAACATGATTTTCTGGTTTTCCTTCAATATTCTTTCCTTTCCTTCGCTAAAAAAAACTCGAGAACATGGCGAAATCCGAGGAGACGTGATACAATCACAAATCTTTTATAGACACAAGCTTCTTATCAAAGCCATTGATTGACACGATCAAGGTTGGACTAATTCACCGGATACAAGGCCGCTCTTCGGGCATCTGCTTACGTCGTGTTAGTTTCAAATCCAACGTCGACCAAGGACCATTTTGAGAAAATAGCCATACTCGAAGGACCAAACATAAACTTTCACCCCAATATTGAACATGCCCCTTTCCAACATAATCAATCTTTCTTCTTCTTCTTCTTCACTTTCTTAACCTAATTTTCCGACACTAAACAGTCGAAGAAGAACACACACACACACACACACTCCAATGGCGTTACTGGGTGACGACGGACGAGGGTACGAGCTAGCACGGAAGCTCGAATCTCAAGGCGTATGGCGATCCTGGCTTGGAGATGATTCCGTCTACGCCACCTTCGTTCCCTTTTTATCGACACCTTCTTCATGGGAATCGTTCACGAGAACCGATGAGACCAAATCTAGGGCTCAGATTCAGCTTCAACTCCGTGTTCGCGCCCTTCTTTTCGATAAAGCTTGTGTATCGCTTTTCCCCTTGTCGAATCGATCGTCTTCCTCTTCTAATTCCAAGCTCAATCCTAATTGTAAGATTTTTTCATTTTTGCTACTCTTATTGATTGTTCGAATTCGAATGCAATTGAACTTGAAATTAGGTTGTGAATTGTGTTATGCAAGTAAATTAAGAAAAAAAGAAGGCAATTAAGTAACGGAATTGGGACTCATCATTCAAACACAGGCATTTCTGTTCGAAAAATGTGGGATTTAGTTCCGAATATGTGTCGCATTTTGCTACTGTATGTATTGAACTTAAAAATCTACCATTTAGCGTATCGGAGTTTTGAAACCTACCAAATAATATACAAATTTCAGGTAGCCGGAAACACAAGGCTGTGGTGCACTGGTTAAGGTCTGCGGGGGAAGTGGCTAGTTAACCCTTCTACCCAGGTTCGAATCCAGGCGCTTCCAGATTGTGGCCGCTGGGGATTAACTCAGCATAGCATGCTTTAGTTGTCGGTCAACCTTGCCGGGATTAGTCGGGGCAAAGCCTCGGATACCCTTCCCATTTTTTTTTTCAGGTAGCCGGTATTTTTAACTTTTTAATGGGCTTGAATTAAACTGGGATACAACAGAAATTCCTTACAGGGTTTCCAAATTCATGAAAAACCCAGCTTTAAACCCATTAAAAATACCGGCTATCGGATGAAAAGGTAAATTTATACATTATTTGGTAGGTTTTAGAACTCTGGTACTGTAAGTTCATCACATACAATAGCAAAAGATCATAACTTGGATACACTCTCAGGAACTAAACCCAAAAATGTTTTCCATCAATGAGGTCTTGTAATCTGATGGCCTACTTATAAACTTTTTGGCACATTGAGAATGATATAATAGGGCTTTGTGCAAGTGTTCTTAATTAAAAGGTTTCATATTCATTGTGAAGGCAAGTAATCCAATCCCAATGTTTTTCTTAATTGTTTTCCAAGGTTTTGTTTGAGGAATTGAAAGATTTTTTACAAATTTTGTTTGTTTATTGTTTGAGTAAATAATAGAATCTAACAAAAGCAGATTAGCATGTGGTTTTGGTCATAATAGTCTTTTTACGGATAGGTAGGCTATTAGATTGAGCTGAAAGCCTTGAGCTGCTATCTCTTAGTGATTCAGTGCAATGGCCTTTAGTAGCTGTTCTATTCTAAATGTTTGTTGTGTTGTTCTTCAGATTTACAGTTGCATGGGGATGATGTATATTTTACTCTGGAGAATCCTACACAAAATGTAGCACCATCTTCGAAGGTGCGTTGGCTCACTTTTTTGAAAATGTTTAAAAAACGAAAGTTGAAGTAAATGATAGGCCTTGGAATGAATTTATTAACATGTGTAGTTTTTTACTTCTTTTGTTTAGGTATTTAGTGTGTGAAACCTAATTGGTAATATCTAGCATATCATATGGTCATTAAGATGCGTTGATGGGGGCATAAGTGATGATAGACTTTTTTTGGCATGCTATAATGAAACGGAACATACTTCGTGAAGAAGGGTGTTGACGGAACATTGGAACTCATCGGTAAAAGATGTCTTCATGTGTTGTGGTGTTGATGTTTTTTATTTTTTCATGAGGTTGCATGCTTGAGTTTTCTTTTTCTAGGGTGTTTGCTAAGGCTCTGGCTGAAAAAAGATAAGGTTTTAGAATGGTGTGCTATTGTTGTGGCTACCAATACAAGGACAAAGGTTTGGGTTAGGCTAATTAGCTAGATTCTGTTGATCATGGGCATTTGTGACCTAAATAAATAGATTTGGTTGTTTGACAGATGTCAACATCCCCTCTAAAGAAACAAATATCAGCATCTCGTGTAGTTGGTTGTTACTTTTGTTATTACTTTTCCCTATATTTGTTTATCTTATAGTGGTAAAAATTTGCAATGCTTTTGCCTAAGTCTGCATGGATTTGAACAACTTGAACAAGTGTCATCAAATAGCTTCAATTCTTTATTTAGGTCACTCAACCTATACAAACCCCTTGACGACCTTACTGCGACACCTCTTCCCAATGACAACCTCTTTCTGGCTACACGTCACTTGCAACCGTTTCCATGTGCAGGCAACAAGGCGTGAAGCAACATCCACTGGTTTCCTTCTCATTCTCATTGTCTAGGTACACTCACTGCTATTAGTTTTCTTCTTCATCGATATCACAATCAGCAAAGCGATTGCTGTACAACTATTGTCATGTAGCAGTTTTTTGTCTTTCTCCACTCAACCATCTTCCTCCTCCTATCGGACTCCCTTACCTTTCTCCCTTCTACCCCTCACCCCCTGCTTTCTCTACCTCTCTCTCCGCTCAACTTGATCCTCTTTATGCCGCTAATCGCTTAAATATTTCTTCCATATATCTCCCTTCTTAGACTTGGAGAAGGCCCCTATGATAGTGTGTTGAGGGATGTAATTTCGAGGAGTGTTGGAAATAGAGGGGTACCATGGAGGTGGGATAATACATTCTATGTACGGGGAGCAAGAACTCGTGTCTGTGCCTAGGTGAGATGCAATATTTACTAGTGTAGATGGGGCTACATCAAGGATTTGCTCTAAGTCCATTCCTTTTGGATAAGATTTCTCCACGTATTTAGGGTAGTGTCCATTGTGCATGTTATGTGCTGATGACATTGTGTTGATAGAGTGTATATTAGAGGTAAATAGAGGCTAGAAGAGTGGAGGGAGACTTTAGAAGCACAATGCTAATTAGGCTATATGGTCTTTGCTTGCAGCATCTCTAACTATTCGGTGCATTAGTTTCTGCAAGACTGAATACATCAACAAGGAAGTTTAATTTAGTTGGGAATCAATCAAGGGACACCTCAAAAGGATAGCTTCAAGTATCTAGGCTTTATGATTTTTAAGGAGGGGAGTGTTGATGAAGTGCCACACATGAGAGTGCTTTGTGACTAGAAATTTTTGCCGAAATTGAGGAGGAAATTCTACAAGCTACGTTGTACAATCGAATTGTTAGGCGGTGAGCAAGTCGTATGAGAAGAAGGTAGCAGTTGCAGGAATGAGGGTGCTCAGTTGGACGGACCATGCTGGACAAGATAACCAAATGAGGCCTTTCTGGTAGAGTTGGTAGTTGCATCGTATCCATCACGGATAAACCAAGAGAGGGACCGTTAGGGTGCTTTGGGTTAGGAGACAAATTATGGTTCTGGTAAAGAAGGTAGAGAGTGTATGGTCAAGGGGTGAAGAGGACGTGGGACGAGCAACTAAGGATAAACATGGTACCCTAAGACTTCTCCTAGGACATTATCTTCAATAGGAGCCACTGGAGATGTTAGACTAGGGTAGTAGAGTGTAGACTATGGGAGTATGGGTAGGGATCTGTAGCTGGGGCGATGGAAGAGGAGTTGGGATATGAGAGTAGTTAGAGAGTGAGACATGGAGAAGGGTAAGCTGATGGCCCATTGGGGGGTAGCCACATCTTTCTACCTTTCATGCATGCCTTTGTTTCTATGTGTTTGACTCGCTTGTTTGTAGTATTCCTACATTTTCTTCATTTAAATGTAAGTTGCTTATACTGTGCTTCATGCTTTGTGTCAACTTTTTTGTGTAACCTATTTCCCTTTTCTTTTCTCTGCCTTGTTACATTGTTTGTTTACTTGTACACACACTCTTTTACCTATATCTTAGTCGCTTGTTATTTCTATTTGTTCTGCATCCGTGGATGTTCATGGAAACAAGGTAGAGGTAAGAATAAGATATGCCTAAATGTTATCCTCTCCAGATCCTATGTATGTGTGGGATTTACTGGTCTTTTTGGTTGTTTAGTTTAGTTTGGTTTGGTTTATTCTCTTTTTCTTTATTTTTCTTTTGTCTTCCGTTCTCATCTAGATGGATGGAATTTCATTGGAGGAAACAACACTGTTTGATGCTTCATGTAGAATTTACTACATTGTTAATACTTATTTGGTTATTCCCGTACACGTGTGTAGATGTATGTGTGTATTGAGAGATATAGTAGGGGATGTAAACATGCATAGGTGATATAGTCCTTGTTGGTTTTTACTCTTTGACCATATCTCAAAACAGCTTTGCCATTCTTGGGTACCTGGAGTTTGACTTTCTTATCCATGCCAGATTCTTTCATATCCTCCAAAAGGTGTACTTGGAATTCTGCTTTGTCTTCTTTTGCTTGTCAGGATTATTAGAAAAATTGTATTGGCTCTTGTATTCATATAGCAGCAATTGCATCCAAGAAGTTGGTCAGTTCATCAATGGCATGAGTGGCTTAAATGACATTCTTTTGTGCTAGATCTAACTCCATGCTCCAAATCCTCAATACATATTTGATTAGTTTTTTCTAGTTTGTTGATTTGCATAATATTCTTATTGATCTTTTGCCCGGGATACCCTCAATCATTTTACAGGTTCAAGTTAAAGCAAGTTTGGGTGTTGGATCAAGGTATGGTGCATGTGAAGATGATAGTATGTATCAGAGATCCCCAGAATCATGGTATACCCAATTCTTTGAAAAATATAGAGCTACCAAACCATACCGGCTACCTTCAGGGGATCGAGAATCTGAAAAACGTACACCCGAACAGATGTGTAATTATCTTAGGACTGTTGAAAAGCATAAGAGAAGCCGGGCAGTTTTTATGGAAGAACAAAATATTGGTTCAACCGGCCCCATGTTTGAAAGTGGTTCAAATCGGCTATCATCTGATTTGGACGATGAAACTTTGTTTTTTCCTGAGACAATGTTTTCAGCAAACTCCGTACCTGATGGTGCTTTACCACCATCTAATCAAATGGAAAATGTGCAAAATGGCAAGTCCAATGGAGTTTTAGATACCTTGCCCCCAATAATGACCAAAAGCCCCATTATGTTAGAGAGACTTGGTATAAGGCCCGAATACCTTAATATGGAACAGCAAGGGAATCATGACCGGGGAAAAAGTGGAGCAAGTGGGATGAAGAACAATTTAAGTTCAGATCAAGCGGCAGAGATGTCACGCAAAGTGGTTTCTCGTTTGTTAATGGATGTTGGTTTTGATTCTGCTTCTGGTGGGCCATTGGATATATTTGCTCAGTTATTTGGGTGTCATATATCTAAGTTGGGTCGTATCTTGAAAGTTCTTGCTGATAGTTACAGGAAGGAGTGTTCAGCAATTGAACTACTTAAGATGTTCCTCCAAACAATTGGACATGGGTATGTAGTTTCAACCGTTAATTCATTTCTGCTTGCCTTCTTTGAGTCACTTGATTCACTTTCTCAAAGTCATATATGAACTCTTTAATGAGTTTGAAGTAGTTTACCAAGTGGAAAATACCTCTTATTGACCACATATGTTATACTGAATAAGAGGTTAGAGTTGTAAGACTGATTTTTTGGTGATAGGAGCTCAAAACCTCTTACCGTTCTCCTATTGGACTGCTGATGTTAGTTTAAAACAAGAAGCTATTTGAGTACAAGTGGAATTCTCTTTATATAAATTCAACATTATAATATTATGAGGGATCAAACACACAATTACAAACATTCAGACATTTATCAGTTTACAGAAACAAACAGTCTTGTTGATTCTTCCTTCATACATCACATAGTTATGGTTCTTATACAGACATCTTTTGCTTTTCAATATTTGTTCATCTGACATGTTTTTGGCTTACTCTAGTAATCTCGGGGCTTTTGCTGAGCTTGTCAAAGATAGCACCAAGAACCATGTACAGCAAACACAACTTCAAGTTCAGGCTATCCAATCACAAATGCAATTGCAGAATCAAACTGGTGTCCGACAATCTCATCAGGTTAGTTAACTTGTGTTTTTTCTTCCTTATACACAGAATATTTGAAGGTTTTGGAATGATGTTGCCTGAGCATGCTAGTTCTGATATCACATATTTACCGAAAAGGATCCAACCTTGCCCTTTTTGGAAAAAAACGTCTACCTACTTTTCGTAAAAAATTAGAATTTCTTTGTGTTCATAAATCCTTGTTTCAGGCTTTATGCTTGCTGGTATTATTCTGCAAGTCAGGTTCTCATGCATATATATCCCTTTGCTTTTGTACCATACAGTTATCAAATTTACATAGTTCGAGTAAATCTTGAATAACCCCCATGGAAGCTTGATGCAAATAATCAAATTTTTGTTCTATGTCTTTGAGTGATATATCCCCATCTAATACTAGTCATTGAGTAAATGAAACTTTGACAAATAACAAATAGATTTCTGTTCTTTCAGTTATTCTTTTGCTTCTTTCCTAGTATATTGTTAATAAGAAAACGGATTTTTCCACTTTATGCTAAAAAATTTCAGTGGCTTTTGGCTACTATAACCTTCTCATCCGTGGTTTTTTATTTTTTTTTAGGCATTTCACAACGAAATAGGAGTTATACTATACTAGTTATTAGAAAAAACTTCAGGATAAAATCATGACTTGCAAATCTCAGGTTTCCACATCATAGTTCTACCTTAAATTTTGAGTATTTGACCTTAGTTCCACATTTGCAATAATACTCAACCATTTTCCTGACATAAATAAATCAAATTAGCAAGTCATAGAATTAAGGGGGTGTGAGTGTCCCTTCTACTCGGTTATAGGATTTTTATTGATTACTCTTCAATGAAGGCTTTGTTGAGTTGTGACTTTGAATTTATGGACTATGGAGTGGTAGCTTGTTTAGTAAGTACCATCCCAGAATGCCTGGCAACCTTAATAGTTTTGATATGTACAATTTTATCAAAAAGATTTTTTTGTATTTGCACTTTTGTCTATTGCGAGCCATAATCATATTTCGTTTGTTTTGGCTTGTATTCTTATGGTAAAGAGATTTATATAATGCCATAACATTTTGTAGTTTCCAAGGCAAATGCACAACCAGATGCTTCATTCTCTGCAACAGCAGCAGCAGCAACAGCAGATGGTTCACCCAATACAACAACAGCAGTGGGACAGAATGCGAAGGCGTCAGCCTTCTTCAACACCTCGTCCTGTTATGAATATAAGTGGTAACATGAATGTGGATAACGAAAGTCAAAGATCCATGGTTGAAGTCAAGCTTGAAAACCCACCTGACTTTCCCATGGACAACAATGCCGCTGCATTTGCAACAATGAACTACAGAAATCCCTCGATGCAGTTCCGCCAGCAGCAATTTGCTGCAATCTCAGCTTTCCAAGCTCAAACCACTAATCAGTTTCGACCAATGGCTTCAGTTCAAATTCCTCAACTCCAGCCACAAGCCCACTCGCCGTAAGAAACGCTTCCCTCTAAATAGCTGTATATATACACACACATAATCAAATGAGAACTACTAAACCTGCATTGTTTCACAAATCATTTGGAAAACACATTGTGAAACAACCCTGCATGGTTTCACAAACAGACGATTATTGGTTCTCAACATTTTTGTGGTTCTAGGAAATCAAAATTTTGCGACAAGTGTACAAAGTGGATGTTACATAAGCTAACATCTTAACACATTTTAACATGGGTATTAACATATAATAAAATGGAAATGCTAACATAAATTAGCATGAAAATGGTAACATAAGTGTTGAGCAATGTCCCACATTGGACACAAAGTGAACTTGTAATGTGCTTATAAGGGTCCTGGGCTACTCCACTCATTGCCAATTGGTTTTGAGTTGGAACCCCACAAACTTACAATAAGTTAAAAATACATCAGCATACCTTGTAATGAAATGTTAACTTCTATAACATGTTATGTGAACTTCGGCTAATAAGGTGCTTCATGAAATTTTGGTTTCTCACCGGAACCGAACCCCATATAGGATTGGGTTTCTGCGAGAAATACCCATTTTTATAAGAAATGTGACTCTCCCTCGATATAATGTAAACTTACTGTGAAACCTGTGAATGTAACTTTATATTATGTGAAGGCATGTGGAGGTTACCGCATTCACTGTAATTTTCCAATACACATTTAAGGTCCATGAAAATGGAGGTTACCTTCACAATGTATAACGTAACATTTACACACAATATAATGATTATTTATCATGTGATTGCAAGTGTATATATAGAAGTTGAATTCTCATTGTCTGAATGCAGGAACATGGGCATGGTTAGAGCCCCTCCTGTGAAGGTTGAAGCCTTTCAGGAATTGATGGGTGGGGATTCCTCAATGAAGCATGATTCAGAGGAAAGTAAACTTACTTCCCCAAAGTAAAACCGAAATAAATTAACGTGTGATTACTCCCTCCCTTCCCACCAAAAGAGTTCTTATTTGACTTTTGAGAGTTAAACAAAATGCTTTTTAGTTTCAAAATTGATTCAGTTTTATTAAGCTTTTACAAAATTGTACAAAAAACTATAATACCCCTTCTATTCGAAAACTGGTAAGTAGATTTAGACATCAGATTTCAAACTTTTAAGATTTAAATGTTCATATTTAGTTAACCTGCAAAAGCAATAATGTTAATTAGTTTTTATGGTTGCATCTTTAGGTTTTTTTTTATATAAATATCTTCGTGCAGGTGGTGAAGTTGCATCACTTGTGAATATAAGATTTCGGAAAAAGCATCACTTTTAATTTACATAACTGAAAGTGTATCAAATTTGAATTTGAAAGGGGTTCAACTCTCAATAAGTCAAATAAGGTTCTTTTCCTGTAACGGATAGGTAGAGTAGTTGCACAATCGGTTTACTAGGTTTATTGGTGTTTGTATGTCGAAAGTTGATCTAAAAAGCAGATGATAACTTGTGTATGATGATTGTGGATTATTTAGATTGGTTTATCTCAACTTAGACTGTTAGAGATTTCTTGAAATAGAGAGATCTGGGCGATGTTATTACCTTTCATTACAGATTGAACTCAGCAATTTCCTGACCTAAGAGCATCAAGGAAGGTACTTTTTGTTGAGCTTTTCGGAGAGGTTATTGGCCATATCGGATTATGAAAAAGCCACTCCCAAGCGTTAACCACTTTTTGCTTATGTGGTTAAGAAATAGAACCAAGTTTTTCGTGGCCATTTAACTTTCCAGAAAGCAACAAGTACTATTGTAAGAGACCCAAACTTTTTTGTAAGTTTGACAAGTCAAGGTTGTTTTATCGGGAAGTATATACATCCTTTTCCTTATACGTGGTTTCTTATTCTTTACTGTTGGGTTAATCGAGCCTTTACTTTCGACCATAACTACTGGTGGATTGCTTCTTCACCATTTGTTTATCGAATAGAGCCCTTTTGCTTCTAGTCATTGAGAACTTGCATAATGGGGCATAAGTTCTTTTACTTGAGAAAACAAGCATCAAATAGCCCTTTAATCTTCTCCTTCTCTTTTGCTGATCAGCCATTTAAGAACATCTAGGCTTTATGGTTAATTGGCTATTATGGTTTAAACCTTTCTTTACGATATTTTTAAGATCGGGTCTTTGCAAGTTACGATGAGACGGCAAGTTGAGGTGGGGTATCTCAAAAACATGGAAATCCTTCAAAGTTTATAGAGATTCTTTTAACATGAGAGATCTACTCTATATAAAAAATAGGGAAAAGTACACCAAAATGTATCCAACTTGTCACGTTTTATCATTGTATGTACTCAACTTTCAAACTTGTCATTTAATGTATCGAACTTGTTAAAACTTGCCATTGTATGTATCCGGTGACCTACTAAGAAGGTAACCGGTAAATTGCACGTAAGCTGCCACATAGACTGCCACATGGGATGCCAACTCATTAGATGTTTGAGTAAGTTACAAATTTCGTCCCTAATATTACTTATAGGTTCAAGGACTGTTTTGCCATGTTAGTATATGCCACCCCACCACCACCACCCCACCACACCACCACCACACCATCTCTATATCAGCCGCCGCCACAAATCTCTACCCACCACCACCACCACACCACCACCACCAAACACCCCACACCCACCATCTCTACAGCAGCTGCCGCCACCATCTCAACCCACCACCACCACATCCATTTCCACAGCGCGCCGCCACCACCACCACGCAATCTCCACCACCACCATCACCAAACCCACCACCACACCGGCACCGCCATCGCTGCTTCCAAACCACCACCACTGCACCGCCACCACCAAACCCCCACCACCACCAAACCCCCACCACCACCAACGCCACCGCCACCACCACCACTCTAAACCAACCACCACCAATCAATAAACCCACAAATCAACAAAACCCCCAACCACACCACCACCACCGACGTTGATTCTCTGGCACACCGCGGTTTCCAGATCCCCACAGGTTGGTACGCACGAGAGAGGAGAACCGTTGCCGATGGACCAACCACCACCAGGCGGCGAATTTGCCAGATCCATCCTACGAGGTTGAATAGAGACAAGAGACCGAAATAGAAGAGAAAGGAGAGCGAGAGAGAGAGACGAGAGAGAGAGAGAGGAGGAGAGGAGTAGAAGAGATGAGAGGAGAAGAGAGAGGAGAGGAGAGAGCGGAAATGAGACGAGAGGGGAGATGTGACGCGAGAGGTGTGAATGAGAGAAGAGAAGAGAGGAGGGGAGAGAGGGAGAGATGAGAGTAGGGAGAGAGGAGGGAGAGATGAGATGGGGGAGTGAGAGAGAGAGGAGGAGAGAGAGAGGAGAGAGAGTAGAGATGTGATACCGGAGATGGGGTGGTGTCGCCGGCCGCTGGAGTGGTGTTTACGGGGGTGGTGTCGCCGACCGCCGGAGATGGGGCCAACGACATTCTTTAGTCGCAAATGAGAGAGAGATCAAAATGTGTTTATTTATACAATTTAACCCTCAATTTGTTGGGTTTTGTAGAATTTAACCCCTAGGGACCAAAATTGTTGGTTTTTGTAAACCTCATGGACCAATCTGTAGTTTACTCTTTTTAAAAAAAAAATATACTCCACATTAGATATAATTTGTTCCACGTCAGCTACACGTCAGCATTTTTCCGGTAACAAGTCACCGGATACATACAATGGCAAGTTTTAGCAAGTTCGATACATTAAATGGTAAGTTTGAAAGTTGAGTACATACAATGATAAAACGTGACAAGTTGGATACATTTTGGTGTACTTTTCCCTAAAAAATAAACCCATCTCTGTAATTGTTTCACGAGTAAACTCTTGGCAGGGACCTTAACTTTAATAAGTCTAAAAATCATCTTTATGCAAGTGTTTTTGAAGTTAAATACTTAAATGTCTTGATAAGATTAAAAACGAATGAGGTTAAATACTTACATTTATTGTAATTTTTATAAATTTACTTAAAAAATTGTTGGGATATTGGATGTAATTATGACAGGATCGAATATATATCAATATATCAAGAACAGAAAACTTAATCAAAGAAGTTTGCGGAATAACACTTTGATTGAATTAAAACAATGAATTGAAAAACAGAGTTGTGTATTGAATCACAAGATTAATGATTACAACCAAAGCCCCAATCTGCTTGAACAGGCTCAAACAGACGTGCAACTCTTCTCAGATGCAGGGATTCAAGAATGATCTTGAGGCTTCTAATTCTAAACAAAAACCTATGAACTCGTACCTTAAACAATGAAAACCTACCAGCTATTTATATGAGTTACAGATTACAATAAGGAAAGTAAATCTATTCTAGATAATCTCCAAAATAATCGTATCTATCCCATATCTTCTCTAACAGAATCCTTTCCTTATCTTGATCTTCTCAGCAGTGGCAGAACAGAATCAGTAGTAATCTTCAACCAACAGTGTTAATTCTGTTCTAGCAGTGGTAACTCGTAATAGCAGTGATAACTCTTGTACTGGCAGTGGTAACGAGTAGTCTTCAGTGTTAACACACATACTAGCAGTGGTAATCTTCAGATCAGTTCTTCAGCAGTAGTAATTCCAAAGCTAGCAGTGGTAACCTTCCAGCAGTTGTATCAGCAGTGGCATCTTCAGCAGTGGTATTTTTCAGACTCAACAATCTCCCCCTAACTTAACTTCTCAAACATGAGGAGCTAAGTTTGTGAGTCTGATTTTCAAGTAGGTCTTTATCTTCTCCACCAGCAGTCTTGCAGATTTTGTGGGTTCACCTTTTGTTGTCAACTTGGCATTCATCATTCCTTGTAACCTCCCAACATCAATCAGATCAGTATCACACTTTTCCATGTAATACTCTTTGTCACCATCATCCACCACAAGACTATATACCCTGCTTTTCTCAAACCATCTCCATTCCTTGACTACTTCACACCTTTTGCTATACACTTCTAAGAGTCTGAATGGTTCAAACAGCCAATAAAAGCATTCTAGTGCAACCTTCATTTTCTCAACCTTCACAGTATTTGCACTTTCTTCCATGGCTATATCAATCACTCTGAACCTTGAATCATACATCTCCTTCAGATTTTCCCTTGTACCCTGTTCCAAAACCTTTATCCACTCAGATTCACAGAGCTCAGATCCATCATCAAATTTGATCAAATACTTCAAATTTTGATCAATACCCCCATTCAGCAACCTTTCTGGATCTCTGTTCAATCATTTGATCCTCCAAGTAATGTTCATTCATGTCTATCAGCTATGCCTTCAACTTATTCACCAACTCCATATCAAGATCAGTGAGATTTCCCTTCTTTTCCTTCATCTCCAACATGCTGCTGATCATGATTGGCTCAAAGTCATACCTCTTATCAAGCAAAAAGTAGCATACTCTTCCTTGTTCAAAAGTAACAGAGAAGACTCTGTTGTTGTAAGTGCTCCATGACACAACCTTTCCTTCCACATTATCATTCAGTTCAATCTTTGTCTTTGAGAAAGCAAACATGACCTTCAGCTCCACAACTAACATCCTTGCTTCTTCAAAGTCTTCAATCTCTTTTGTACAAGCAATCTCATACATTTTCTTCAAATCAACTCTTGACATTCTTTTGAAGATACCCAGTACAGTTGCATAGATTTCAGTCTTTCCAGATTTTCTGAAAACTTTGAAAGCAGCAATATCAACATTCTCAAAGTAAATCCACATGGAAATATCTGAGATTTCTTCAACTTCAGTTGCTTTCTTTCCCTTCTTGGCAATAGACTTCTTTCTTTTTGCCTTTGATGGTTGTGCCTCTATCTGATCAGTCACTTCAACCTCCTTGTCAACTGTTTTCTCAGCAATCTCATCTTTCTTTCCATCCTCTTTCTCCTTTTCAGTTTCCTTTTCTTGTTCCACATCCTTCTTAATCACCTTTTCAAATACTTGGACAACTTTTTGATCAGAATCAGCCACAGTTTCCTTATCAGTCTTTTCCACACCATGTTCAGGATTACCTTCAGTAGTAACCTGTTCTTCAATCTGATCCCTCTTTCTCTTTCTTTGAACCAATGTCACATCCTCAGTTTCAACATGCTGTTCCTCCATAGCTTCCAAGTGCATAGCCTCCCTTGTGACATTGTACTTGTTTTCAACCTTTTCTAGATCCCACTTGGCAAAATATTAAACAGGTTTTCCAAGTGCACTGGCTAGGTATCTCACCATACTCCTTCTCCTTTCTTTAACATCCTTTGGAGTCGTTTTCTTTGTAGTCTTTTTCACAAGATTTTTCTTTTCAACCACCTGTTCCTCTTTATTCCACTCTTCTTGCATTTTTTCAGCCTCAATTCTGTCTTTCTCAGCAATCCTTGCCAATTCCTGCTTTCTTTTCATCTCTTCTTCTTCTTCAATCTGTTGAATCAGTTCATCAGAGAGAATATTTTCAGTTACTGGATCCACCACAGGCTTGAATCCCATCTCCTCATCATCATCAGATTCATCCACAGTCTCTTCAACTATCTTCTGCTTGCCTTTGTCTTTTGGATCTAACTCAGCTCCCTTGTTCTTTGGCTCTGGTTGACTTTCTTTGATTACCACACCCTTTCTAATTACTTTGGGCAATTTCACCAATAGTTCAGCAATGGTAAGTTCATCCTCATTCACAGTCTTCTCACCCACATCAGCTTCAGTCTCTATTTCAGTTTCCTTTTCTGTCTCCCCCTTAGCTTCAGTTTCCATCTCAACTGCAGGTTTATTCACAACCTCAATTTCTTCAAAAGGCTTTGTTGTCTTCTTAGGCTCCCCCTTAACATCTGATTTCCTCTCCCCCTTTGTGAATGCAACCAAAGTGGAGTATTTCTTCTGTAGGGCTGAAATAGTTCTTTTCATTGAGGCCATGGCAACACCCTGATACTGAATAATCCTGCGTTGTTTTAGGATTTGAGCATCATGAGACTTGAGTAGATCATGCTGAGCAGTCACCAATTCCTCCAAATCATCCAATCTAGCTTCATGAGAACCATGCTTCTTATCATGCCTTTGAAAGTTGACATCATGAGCATGCAAATCATTAGCAATGAGTTTGAACTTGTCCATCGATTCGTGAGAGTGAAAGCTGCCCTCACCAGATTTAGGAGTTTTTACCTCCATTACTGGATCTTTGAGCTTTTTGACATTAGTCTTCAGCCTTGCTGAAGCACTAGATGCCCCCTTGGTTTCTTGGCACCTGGGACCTCCCTTTGATTTCTCAATAGGAGTTGCCGTGGTGGGGGTCTTAGTTATGTTCAAACTGTCCTGATGCACACCTTGTGCAACATCAGTAGTTTGAGCCTCACCAACCACATGCCCATCCTTCTCCTTAGAGGGCACTTTCTTTACACTTGAGTGGGGCATCACTCCAGGGGTGTCCCTTTGGATATTTTCAGAAGGAGAGTGCTCCAACTTTGGCTTAAAGGCTCTTGGGGTTTAGAACCAGAGGAGGAAGGAGCTCCCCTGTTCTTTCTTATATATCTTTTGAGTGTAGGGGTTGGGGTTGAATCAAGGGACTGAGGAAGTGTATCAGTGGTAGGTGGGGGTAGGTCATCAGAGGGTATGCTTGATTGTGAGGGCTGCAAGCCTGATGCCTCACCTTGTGGGTGGTTCACCCTCATCATTGTAGAGAACAATGGGGTGAATGTCTCATTAGAGCTTGTAGCAGGTCTCTGCATGTTAGAAAACACTTTATTACCAAGAGCATGGCTCTGATAAGGGTCTCCATCCATGGGTACATCCGTCAATTCTTGGGTTATCACTTCTTGTACAAATCTTGGAAACATGAAGAAAGATTTTACTTTGGAATTATTGATGTTTTCAAGATTGTAGACAAGATCATCAAAGATCATTTGTGAAAAATTAAACACCTGGTTAGTGGCCAAGCAGACCAAGGCAGAAGCAATGGTACTACTAAACTCACCAAAACTGATAGTTTTCTTTGAAAAACAGTGTAATAGGGTATGCACAAAGAACCTCCACTGAGGGCAAAATTTACCCTTAAGGTATTTTAAAGAAGTGCGAGAGCCTGTATATCTCATTCTTATAAAAGCATCCATGATGGTGGAAGTAGAGATCATAGTGGTACCTGATTCATCCTATAGACGTAGGTGTTGCCTGATCTTTGCCGGAGTAACAATCAGAGACTGACCACAGATGGTGGTCTGTATTTGCTTGACCCCTTCAAGTTCCTCCACCACGGCATTGGCCCAAAAATCGTTCATATGCCGAATGTAGATTGTAGGATTGATGGTTGTGGCATATGCGATGTTGGATGAAGCCAAGAAATCAATGATATCTTCAAACCCTTCAGAACTGCTATCTTTGGTGAGATAGCCAACTTTGTTGTGATCCTTAACAAAACATAGAGACTCCATTGTCAATCGATCAAGAAAAACCCTAAATCAGAGATACAAACAATACTTCGAATCGAAAGAACGTGATATGCAAGAACACAGAGAGAGAATAATATCAGAATCGCAAACGTTTTTAGAGCAAAAGCATAGAATAGACGTTTATGAAAAAGGCGGTCAAGTTAGAGCTTTTATACTGAACTCATGAGCAGGGGTAACTACCACAAGCAGTGGTAACGAACACACGCAGTGGTCTAAGTCAAAAGCAGTGGTAAAGAACACTAGCAATGGTATTCGTTAAAAGCAGTGGTAAAATTGACAAGCAGTGGTAATTACGCGTGCTCAGTCAAAAGCAGTGGTAAAAAGTACTAGCAGAGGTACCATATGCGTGTGGAGTTAAAAGCAGTGGTAAAATACACGAGCAGTGGTACCAAACGCGTATGTAACCAGCGGTGGTAGAGATCAAGCAGTGTTAACTGTGCTAGTGGTGGTAATGTGTGAATGTTCGAGCAGTGGTAATGTGCGATTGTGCGAACAGTGGTAATGTGCGAATGTGCAAGCAGTGGTAATGTGCGAATGTGCAAGCAGTGGTAATGTGCAAAACGAGCAGTGGTAAAGACTTAGTGATTGAAACTATGTTTTGCGATAGAGACACTGCTAGCAGAAGTAACTTCAACTAAGCAGTGGTAACTTCACCCTGCATCTTTTGATCAATCCAAGGACTGCACCATGTATCTGCAACATTCACAAACTCATTAAATACCAACTTAGGAACAAAATAAAATGAAAAGGAAGAAAATATACAGAGAGAGTACAATTAAACTGTCAACAAGAAGAGAGTTTATTCAGAGTTCATCATTCCAACACCTGTAACCAAAAATGTAAACCTGCCTACATCAAAAGCTTTTGTGAACAGGTCTGCATATTGATCATCAGTGTGGACTTTCAGAACTTGAATTAACTTCTTTTCATTACAATCTCTGATAAAGTGGTACTTGATCTCTATATGTTTGGTCTTTGAGTGTTTGATTGGATTGTTAACAATGCTAATAGCACTGTTATTATCAATATAGATTGGTGTCTACAAGAATGAAAGACCATAGTCTTGCATTTGATTCTGAATCCATAGAACTTGTGAACAGCACTGAGATGCAGCTATGTATTCAGCCTCTGTTGTTGATTGTGAAACAGTGATCTGTTTCTTGCATTGCCATGAGACCAATCTTCCTCCCAAAAATTGACATCCTCCTGATGTAGACTTTCTATCCAGGTTTGCTCCTCCATAATCACTATCTGTGTAGGCCACTAAGTCAAAGGAAGAATCATTGGGATACCACAGTCCCAATCTTGGTTGGCCCTTAAGATATTTGAATATCCTTTTGACTGCATGTAGATGAGACTCCTTGGGCCTAACCTGATACCTACCACAAACACAAACAGCAAACATAATATCAGGTCTAGAAGCTGTAAGATACATTAATGATCCAATCATGGATCTGTAATGATGAACATCAACTTCCTCCCCCTCAACATCAGCAGTGAGGTGTTTGTGTGTTTCCATTGGAGTGCTTGCTGGCTTTGCATCATTCATTCCAAACTTTTGAAGCATGGATGCAACATATTTGGACTGATTGATGAATATCCCATCAGTCTTCTGCTTGACCTGTAAACCAAGAAAGAAAGTTAGCTCTCCCATAGAACTCATCTTGAATTTCTTATGCATCAGTTCCTCAAACTCCTTGCACATATCATCCTTTGTAGATCCAAAGATGATATCATCTACATAGATCTGTACTAGAAGCATATCAGTCTTTGTTCTCTTGATGAACAGGGTCTTATCAATGACACCTCTTTCAAACTTGTTTTCCAACAAGTAGGAGGACAAGGTATCATACCAAGCCCTAGGTGCTTGATGAAGTCCATACAGTGCTTTCCTCAACTTGTAAACTTTATCAGGGTATTTGGGATCTTCAAACCCTGGTGGTTGACTGACATACACCTCTTCATCTATAGTGCCATAGAGAAAGGCACTCTTAACATCCATCTGATAGACTTTGAATTCTTTGTAAGATGCAAAGGCCAAGAATAGCCTGATGGCTTCAATTCTGGCTACAGGTGCAAATACATCATCATAGTCCATTCCTTCCTCTTGAGTATACCCCTGTGCTACTAATCTGGCTTTGTTCTTTATAACAATCCCTCTTTCATCAGTCTTGTTCCTAAAGATCCACTTAGTGCCAATTACTCTGTGTCCTTTTGGGAGATCCACCAGATCCCACACATGCTGCAGGACAAACTGCAACAGTTCTTCTTGCATGGCTTCAATCCAGCTGGGATCTTTCATTGCATCTAGAGCTTTCTTGGGTTCTGTTTGTGAGAGAAAAACAGAAATCATGCTCAAGTGTGGATTGAGAAGGGATTTGCTTTGCTTCCTTGTAATCATAGGAGACTGAATGTGTCCTATTACCAGTGTAGGTGGATGATTCTTCTGAGTTCTTGTAAGATGGAGAGGTTCTTCAGGCAGATCCACCCCTAGATTTGAATCATTCACCTCTGGTTCTTGATCCCATTGAGGTCCTTCTTCTAAAACAGGAATTTCATCAGTGGTCTCAGAGGATTCCACAATTGGTTGATCATCACTCTTCTCAGCAGTCTCAGGTTCTTTAGGCTCTTCTGAGGTTGACTCAGCAGTGGTACAGTTATCATTTGATTCTTCCAATGGCATAGGAAACACAGCAAATGGAGGACTTGTTTCCTAGATCTGATCTGTACCTGAACCTGTATTCACTGTATAGCTCATATTCAAAGAGTTAGTTAGTGAATCAATGTCAAATAGCCAATTGGGACCACTTCCAGGTATGTTAGGAGTGTTCTCATTGCATTTGACATTGTCACTTTCTTTTATGATCCTTGTAGAGCTATTGAAAACTCTAAGTGCTTTGCTCTGAGAAGAGTATCCTACAAGAAATCCATCATCAGATTTGCTTTCAAATTTGCCTAAGTGAGTTTTGGTATCAAGAATTGTGCAAGGACACCCAAATGGTTTTAAAAATCCTATATAGGGTTTCTTTCTCTCAAAAAGTTCATAGGGTGTCTTGCCTTTTGATTTGACTATAAGAACTCTGTTTTGGACATAACAAGCAGTGTTAACTGCTTCTGCACAGAAAGTGATTGGAAGTTTAGAGTCAGCCAACATAGTTCTTGCAGCCTCAATTAGTGTCCTATTTCTCCTCTCAGCTACACTATTCTGTTGAGGAGTTCTAGGAGCACTGTATTGTCTCTCAATACCTTTTTCCTCACAAAAGCTGTTCAGATCAGCATTCTTGAATTCAGTGCCATTGTCTGATCTAATGACTTTCACTCTAAGGTTTGTCTTGTTTTCCACTCTAGTCACAAAGGGTTTGATCAGTCCACTTGTCTCATCCTTTGTTCTTAGAAAGTAAACCCAAGTAAACCTAGAATAATCATCAACAATCACAAGACAATAGGATTTCTTGCCTATACTCATCACATTGGTAGGACCAAAAAGATCCATGTGCAATAACTGTAAAGGTGATGAGATAGTGTTTACTTCTTTGGACTTGTGTGAGTTTTTGTGTTGCTTACCTTTGAGGCATGCTACACAATGATCATCACATGAAAATTCTTTTGCAGGCAAACCTCTTACAAGGTTGTTTTTGACAAGTAAATTCATGTTTTTAAAATTCATGTGGCACATCCTTCTATGCCACAGTGATGATTCACTCACAGATGCTTTTGAAAATAAACAGTTTAAGGATGGTAAAGAAGAAGCATCTTCAATGTCCAAACAATAAACATTATCTTTCCTAAGAGTCCTAAGCATTACTTGACTCTCATCTATCTTGAAACCAGGAGCAAGTATGAGGCATTCAGTATCAGTGAAGAATACACCAAACTTCTTGTCACATACTTGAGATACACTTAGCAAGTTATATCTCAACTGCTCCACATAATATACATCATCAAAAGTCATCTTACCTTTTGATACTTTACCTTTGCCACTAATCTTACCTCCAGTTGGATTATCCCCAAAGGCAACATGTCCACTTTCAAACCTTTTAAAGTCTTCAAGTAAGGACATGATACCTGTCATGTGCCTAGAGCAACCACTATCCACATGCCACAGACTGCTCCTTCTTCTTTGGTTGCTCTGCACATACAATAAAACAGTTAGTGTCTTGAGGGAACCCAAGCCAATATGGTCTTGGGTTCTCCTTTATCATTAACATAATTGACCTCTGTCAATCTGTTGAGCTTCAAAAGATAATCTTTATTTGGGATCTCATGACTGGAATATTTGGTTATAATGGGTTTTCTCAATGAAGATCCTTCAGTGGTAACAGTGTTTGAGTTACCACTGCTGTTATTGCTAGCAGCAGTGTTAACTTCAGAGGTAACAGTGTTTGAGTTACCACTGCTGTTATCGCTAGCAGCAGTGTGAACCTTCACACTATTAAAACTGTTACTACTGCTATCAGAAGCAACACTGTTATTACCACTGCTTGTAGAAGCAGTAGTATTACTGAGTGAAGCTTTTGGTACCCATTTAGTAACCAACTTAACAGACTTCTTTTCAACCTTTTTCTTTTGAACTTTTCTTTTAGGTTGACTAGATCTGTTTTGTTTAGGAGCAACCTTTTTGTGTGTAGGTACAAATCTTCTAGTTTGAAAACTGTTTCTTTGATTAAATGGATTGAAGTAACAGTCTCTTGCTAGATGATTTGTCTTACAACAGATAAAGCATGGTTTTGGTCTGTTTATCTTGCTTAGATCAACACCATGACATTGTGCCCAATGATTATTCCAGTTCCTTTTGTTCCCTCTTGGATGATTTTTGTTTTGAGACTGTAAGGAAGTACAGGATCAACTACAGTCCTTTGAGTATAGTGGTCCTTCCTACTCTTTTTTCTAGTTGTCTCAGTCTTTTTCTCCTTACTCTTTTCTGATGACATGCCAGATTTTCCCTTATCTTTCCTAGTGGTCTCTATCTTTTTGCTAGGAACAAATGGCATACCACCTTTCTCATTGGTGAGAATTTGGTTTTCATCAGGAATGGTCTCAGAAGTGCTTTTCTTATCAGATTCCTCCTCTGAGTCAACTGGATCTATTCTATCTAAACCTTCTTTCAACTCATCTCTGTCTATACTCTCAAGAAGGTCAGTTGTGGGAGGAATGTAATTCTGATTGTAAGGAGGAGGGGTATTATTGTATCCTATTCCTCTTTTAAAGTCATCAGTCACTTGTGCTCTGATAATTGACTCTAAAGCCTTAGAGGACTTTGAAAATTTATCTAGGTCTTCTTTGGCTTTGGACAACTCTTTCCTAGAACTCTCCAATTCCTCCTTTTCTTTTGACAATTTTCTCTCAAGCTCTTTCTTTTCCCACTTCCAGTAGTTATGATCATATTCAAACTGAAGTTCATTGGCTTTGTAGGCCTTTATTTGATCCTCCAGATTGTCAATGATCTTAACATACTCTCTCCTTTCTCTCTCCATCTTCTTAATACTATCACTCATGGTCTGATTATGATCCCTGTACTTTTTCACAGTTTCTAAACAAGAATCAGAACAAAGTTTAGAAGATACCTCAGTGGGGATTTCAGACTCCTTGATTTCAGCCATGAGTGCTTGATTTTGAACTGCTTCTTCAGCATGGTCACTCCAATCAAATCCTTGTCCTTCTTGTGAAACAAGTGCTTGTGATGAACTAGGGTTTGAGTTGCTTCCCCTGTTATTGAATCTAGGGGCTTGTGAAGAATTACTTCCAGTGTTCTGATGGTTTGTGGATCCTCCTTTGCATTCTCTAGCAAAGTGCCCTGGCTCATTGCACTTGTAGCATCTGACCTTTGATTTATCAAATCCAGCTTTATCTCCTCTTTTGACATCAAAGTTGTTTCTTCCAGTTCTTCTGATAAACCTTTTCATCCTCAGAGTCAGCATAGCCATCTGCCACTTGATATCCATCTCTTCAAGATCATCTGCATTGATTTGGTCCAAATCATCATTGATCAATGATGATTTGACATGACTTGCTAAGAAAGCTTCCAGAATGGTATCTTCATTGGTTTCCTAAGATGTATCAGAAACAGTTTCATTAGCAGCAGTATTATAAGTAGCAGTGGTATTAAAAGAACTAGGGTTTTCAGAGGAAAGTAGTGCAGCATTGTGAGAGTATCCAAGGGGTCTTTTCTTCTTCTCCACTTCTGCTTCAAAGATCCTTAGATCATTGTATAGATCACAAGTTCTTTGTCTTCAAGATCATCTCCTTGTCTGAAAGAAACAGTGTAAATAGTCCATTCCTCTCCAAGAGATCTGAGGAACTTTCTATTCACATCATCTTTGTCCATCTTCACATCTACCGTTGCAAGTTCACCAATAAGCTTGTTGAATCTATCAAAGGTTTGAGTCATAGATTCATTCTTCAGCGATGTGAAGTTCTCATATTGTTGCTTTAGAATGGCCTTCTGGTTCCTCTTTGTGCTTTTGGTTCCTGAGAACCTCTTTTCAAGTGCAATCCAGAGAGATTTGGCATCTGTGTATGTACTGAATTGATGTTGGTATTCATTGGGAATAGCCAACAGCAAAGTACTTAATGCTTTCATCTCAGTATGCCTTCTTTTTCTGTCAGCATCAGATCTGGGAGGGGTCTTGCACCTCCTTCAGCAGCTCCTTCATCAGTGCCAGGTCCGTTTTCTACAACCTCCCACATTCCGTAGTCTGTGAGAAGCATGTATTGACGGATCCTGATTTTCCACATGTCAAACTCATTAGGTTTGAGCATGGGGACCTTTGAGACCAAGACAGTTTCCTGAGTATCCATTGTTTATTTGTTTTCTGTATCAAACAAGCTCTGATACCACTTGACAAGATCGAATTATATATATATATATATATCAATATATCAAGAACAGAAAACTTAATCAAAGAAGTTTGCGGAATAACACTTTGATTGAATTAAAACAATGAATTGAAAAACAGAGTTGTGTATTGAATCACAAGATTAATGATTACAACCAAAGCCCCAATCTGCTTGAACAGGCTCAAACAGACGTGCAACTCTTCTCAGATGCAGGGATTCAAGAATGATCTTGAGGCTTCTAATTCTAAACAAAAACCTATGAACTCGTACCTTAAACAATGAAAACCTACCAGCTATTTATATGAGTTACAGATTACAATAAGGAAAGTAAATCTATTCTAGATAATCTCCAAAATAATCGTATCTATCCCATATCTTCTCTAACAGAATCCTTTCCTTATCTTGATCTTCTCAGCAGTGGCAGAACAGAATCAGTAGTAATCTTCAACCAACAGTGTTAATTCTGTTCTAGCAGTGGTAACTCGTAATAGCAGTGATAACTCTTGTACTGGCAGTGGTAACGAGTAGTCTTCAGTGTTAACACACATACTAGCAGTGGTAATCTTCAGATCAGTTCTTCAGCAGTAGTAATTCCAAAGCTAGCAGTGGTAACCTTCCAACAGTTGTATCAATAGTGGCATCTTCAGCAGTGGTATTTTTCAGACTCAACAAATTATAATATTATAATTAATGTTCAATCCATAAATAAAGAAATTGTTAGAGTTAAATTATTATATTCTAATTTTTAACTTTTATTTTTATTTTAAAGAACTTAGGAAATAAATAAGTTTCTGTTTTATTATTTTAAAGAGATTAATCCACATGCATCATCATCATCATCATCATTATTATTATTATTATTATTATTATTATTTTGTCATCATCATCATTTACATCGTGGGTCGGTTGGAATTAATCACAGATTTCATGCATAATCACATATTTGTTTAATCATGCTTAACATAAGTTGAAAAGTCGGTCGGTATTGTTATGGATAATCCTTTTAGTTATCCGTATTATCCGGAAATCTCATTCGTAATCCATTCGGAAATTTGATATCCATTTAAATCTGGAAGACGGGCAAAGTCGGAAATAACTTTTTATCCGGAAAAACCATTTCCAAACCATCCGAGAAACTCATATGAATCACACCCTAAACACACTCACACAACACACACTCAAAGGAGGTGAAAGTTTGTTTTCGATTTCAAACGGTTAATTTTAGGCGGGTTTTCGGTGGACACACTTAACTTTCGATTTCACGTTTCGATTTGTTGGACGTCAAGTGAAGTAAGAACTTTTGTAAAAAGTAGTATCGTCCTCGAAAGATAAGGTTTTTAGCATGTTCAGGTCACAACTTTGGGTTGAATTTTATGATTTTGTGTGAATTCGTGAAAAATGTTAATTTTCTTATATTTTCAGTTTTCTCATTAAGAAGCAGGTTTAAAGTTGAAAGACAAGAGTATAAGAATAAGATGTTTTAACTCAATGAGAAAATTTATGCTCTTCAGAAAATTTTGACAAAAGAAAGAATGGAGTTTGAGAAGATAAAGAAGGGTTTTGAAGATAGTGAAAAGATGAATAACGAATCACATGTAAATAAGAAAGTCATTGAGAAAGACTTTGAGACAGAGAGAGATTTTTGAATCAGAGATTTAGAAGCTAAAAAACAGATTAGATGGGCTGTCAACTAATGTAATGAAGGAACAAAGGGCGAAATCTGATTTGTTGATGAAGTTCAATTTGATTGATACAAAAAGAAATAAGCTGACTGCTAAAGTGAAAGAACTTGAAAACTCAGTCTATTTTCAAGGTATTCATATGCATATATGTATTCAAAGAAAAATCATGTGTCCTTCAAACTTGTTCTACAATTATTCATGATATAGTTCAGGTAATGATCATTACAAGAAATGTCATAATTTCTTTGTTCCTAAATCTCCTGTTAAAAAAACATAATTTTACTGATAAATCTTTTGTTAAGCTTGGAATGGTTTTTTCATGAAATGATCTTAACAAACTTTAACAAAAGAAAACACATGGTGCTTACTGTGGAACAAACGATTTTGTTTAGAAAGATGTGGTCGGTAATTGGTATGGATCTGAATACAATAGTTTAGAAATCGTACATTAAATAACATGAAATAACATGTTGAGGGGGAGCTTTAATGTTTTTTCTATTTTTTACTGAGTAATCTAAATTTTGTTCATCATTTCAGCGGGAGTTCAAGAAATGAGATCGTCTTTTGATGGGAGCTGAAAACATTATTTTCTGACCGTGTGGTTCCAAAGAGTAATACTTGTGTATTATACTTTCATATACTTGTCAAGAATTCATATACACCGGTACAACTTCTTATTAATATTGTTATTACCATGTCTCATAATGACACATTTCGATGGTAATACTTTCGTTTGGTTTTCATGTTTGACTTTGTTGGGAACCGGAAGCAAACACAAACACAGCGGATAACAAAAATTGATGCCCAATCGTGGACCCAACTTTAAACCTAACAGATACAATAAGGGGTTTTAAACGATGTTTACCTTTTCACGAATTTTCTCTGAAACGCGAGCAGGGGGTACACCGCTACTGGCACCACGTGAGACAGGTTGCTAGACCACCGTGACTGATCGGAAAAAACTGCTCCGTTCGTCCGTGTGTGTGAGAGGCCGGCGGCGGCAAGGAGAGAGAGAGAGTAATTTTTCGGGAAAAGAATCAACTGGTTTATCACCTTAAGCCTTTATTTATAAAGATAAATAAGGCAGTGATTGTATCCAATTATAATTCCTTTATAATTATCTCCTTAATTAATTAACTCCTTAATTAATTAATTACTTAATTAATTAATTTAACTGATAAATTAATTTAATAAATAATTAACTAATTATTTATTTTCTTCTCTCCTCTATTAATTATTTCTCACACACAAATATTCTCAAATTAGGTGTGCAGCGGTGTGACCTACTAGTGTCTTATAACATTGGACACGGTAATCCCCGTTATTGTCTTGCACATAATCCTAACAGACTCCCACTTGTGCCAGACATGTAACTGTACTGTTACCATTAGCCTAAGGAGGTCCCTAGCCAGACACTTAGGTTAACCAGGTTATAAGATCTCTTATATCCAGAGATACAATTCACGCTTGAATTTGTACACAGATTCATTTCTTTTGCACGCGATATTTCTAAAATGAATTTGAGACATGGAGTGGAGGATTCATTTCTCGAATTCAAGTATTTCTTGACTCTGATTTCGATTGCCTGCAGCAGTAATGGATATTACTAAATAACACCTGTTATTCTATCCGAGCGTGGCCACGCGCTTTCTGCAAATCTTAATCGTCAAGGGGCCCGGAAATATCTCTCTATTGCAGAGGTGCAAATCCCTTCTTGACTATCTGCATTTGGATCCACGGCTTCCGCTGCATCTAGTCACGTCCCGTATGGCAGCCCTGTTACGGTGCAGCGTTAGAACGCGCTAAGAGTACAGTAGTCCTCGTGTTCCCAAACCAAATATCTCATGTCTAAGAACAACCTATCATCAAGTCAATGCTTATGACTGGGGCTCCATGAAGCATACTTGAAACTGGTCACTTCCAATACTCAAACACTCTGATGAGTATCTATAAATACTTGGTCACATCACTTGTGCTTTTACTCTTTACTTTGAATAAATCATCAAGTATTTATAATAGCGTTAAACTCCCTATTGAAATTCCCATTTCAATAAGTGGCTATGGAAATTTAGATTTTATCGCAAGACTTTGCATAAATCATGGATACATTAAATATGCAAAAATAGTTTAACTTTTGAAACAATCATGAATTAAAAACCTCCAATATTTCAATCACACTGTGAAATAAAACTTTACATGATCTAATGTCTCAAAATTAAACTACTGTAATAATAATAAACTAAAACTAGCTACAGGTGTCCAGGTATTGCATCCCAATGGAATTTGTATGAGCCTCATGCTTCACCTTTGCTAGCGGCTTTGTCAGCGGATCTGCGACATTGTCTTCCGTCAGAATCTTGCATATTCTTACATCTCCTCTTCCAATGATCTCTCGGATGAGGTGATACTTTCTGAGCACGTGTCTTGACTTGTGATGCTCTCTAGGTTCCTTTGCTTGCACCACGGCTCCCGAGTTATCACAGAATATATCGATCGGTCTAGAGACACTGGCAACGACTCTTAGATCCGATAGAAAGTTTCTCAGCCAGACAGCTTCCTTTGCCGCATCCGATGCTGCAATGTACTCTGCTTCTGTAGTTGGATCTGCAATCGTATCCTACTTCGAGCTCTTCCACGAGATCGCGCCTCCGTTTAAGGTAAAGACGTACCCTGACTGTGATCTGAAATCATTCGCTGTCGGTTTGGAAACTAGCGTCAGAATATCCGGTGACACTAATTTCATCCTCAGAACCTCCAAAGACCAAGAACATGTCTTTCGTTCTTCTCAGGTACTTGAGAATGTTCTTGACAGCCACCCAATGAGGTTCTCCTGGATTCTGTTGATATCTGCTCGTAACACTTACTGAGTAAGCAACATCGGGCCTAGTACATAACATGGCATACATGATAGATCCAATTGCCGAAGCATATGGAACTAATTTCATTTTGTCCTGATCCTGACTAGAAACGGGACACTGTGTTTTACTTAACACTATGCCATGTTGCATCGGGATAAATCCTTTATTGGATTCATCCATCCTGAATTTCTTCAGGATTTTGTCAATGTATGTACTTTGACTAAGTCCGATAAGCCGCTTAGATCTATTTCTGTAGATCTTTATGCCAAGTATATAAGCGGCTTCTCCAAGGTCTTTCATCTGGAAAAATTTGCTTAACCAACTCTTTACACTCTGTAAAGTTGGTACATCGTTTCCTATGAGTAGAATATCGTCTACGTACAAGACCAAGAAGGTCACTATGCTCCTACTGAACTTAGTGTAAACACATGGCTCGAACTCACTTTTCGCGAAACCAAACTCTTTGATTCACTCATCAAAATGTAAGTTCCAGCTACGAGATGCTTGCTTTAATCCATAAATGGCTTTTAGCAGTTTGCACACTTTATTAGGATTCTTAGGATCTGTAAATCCTTCTGGTTATTCCATATAGACGTCTTCTGTTAACTTTCCGTTCAGAAAGGCTGTCTTGACGTCCATTTGCCAGATCTCGTAATTAAAGTACGCTGAAATGGCCATCAGAATCGTAATTGACTTTAACATGGCTACTGGTGAAAAGGTTTCATCATAGTCAATACCATTATCTTTATTGAAAGGTTCTTTTGTCATCTTACCAGATAAACAGGATTCGCAGTTGTCAAAAGGTTTAAAATCAAAAGTTCCAAGAAAACCTCCTTTTAGGAATAATTCAACGCGTTTCTTGTTTATGTGGCCTAGACGACAATGCCAGAGGTAAGTTTGATCCTCAATGTCTTTGGATCTTTTACTTATAAGATAGATTTCTTTATTATCATCTTGCAGATTTACTGTATATAGACCATTCACAGGTGTAGTTTAAAATAGAAAATATTATTTTTAAAGACTGAAAGCATCTTATAATCATATTTATAATAAAAACCTTGGTCTACCAATAAATCAAAAGACATAACATTCTTAATCATCTTTGGAACATAATAACAATTTTCCAGTTCCAAAACTAGACCCGAGGGTAAACTAAGACTATAAGATCCTACTGCTTCAGCTATCAGCGGAGTGCCTTCGCCAACTCGTAGGTTTGAACGGTACTTCCTCAAAGTCTCTCTTCTAGTGAATCCCTGTAAATGATTACAAATGTGGTTACCACTGCCTGTATCAATTACCCATGATTCATAAGAAGTGATTAAGCAATCTATCATAAAGATACCTGGAGCATCGGGTAAACCGATCCCTATCTAGTCGATATTCATCGAGTGCTCGCAAATATCCTGGCTACCGCATTCTGGGCAACTCAGATCTCCCAGCTCATCAATCCAATCACTGTCCATGAGTTCAGCAGGTGCTGGTTTCGGCTCTAGACTGGCCAAAATGTCCTCATGTAACATTGCCACGTCTTTCCTTGGTTCCTTCATGTAGGAACTAGTTGTGTCACATATCTCCTTCGGGAGTGAGTATCACATGAGATGCATTAACTCTTCTTGAGCCATTTTGTATCCCAGACGTGTCAAGCATTTAAAGAGCCTCCTTATATTTATGAGATGGTCTTTAATTGATTGGTTCTTCTTCAGCTTCAACGAAAGTATCTCTTTCATGATCAGAAGCTTACCTGTATGCTTATAGAAACCTAGCTGGTTTTCTATGTCTTTAACGACCTCATGACAGGATTTATCTCTTAAACCTCCCGAAAACTTAGGTGATATAGACTAAATCAGAATCGACATGACATCAGATTCATCCGCCCAAATATTTAAAGTACTCACCAAATTCCTCTTCAGGAGAATTGCTCTTAGGTCGTGAAACAGGTTTTTCCAAAATATACAGCTTACCCTGTGCACTCAAGACATTGTCAAGGTGCATTTTCCAAACTGGAAAATTTTGTCCTGTAAGCTTCCATTTGCCATTGATGAGGCGGAGCGATTCCTCAGGGGTATAAAACGGGACTACAAATTTAGACATCTACAAGAATAAAATTCCGATTTAGTTTATATTTTATAAAACTTCTAATAAATTATAACCCTTAAATTAATTTATTCGACTAGAATCCATATTTCACATGTGTCGGCAAGCATGTGTTCACGTCAGGCCGACTCATGTGATTTATGGTAGGTAAAACCTATACCAATCGCATTTTAATACGAAAACACGACTTCTAGATTGTTGGGACATCAGATATTTAATCTGTGCATATTTAGTCCCTCTAGTGCATTTTGGCCCAGTACCACCCGGTGAATAAACAATTACCAAAATAGATCGCACCACCCGGGGCCTGGACATACTCTAGCCGGTACCACCCGGAGATAATTCGCAGAGTTTTTATCCCCTCCAATTTCGGTTTGAACGCGGGCACTCGAGGTGTGCTCACTCACAAAGCCCTACGTACCTTACACCAGAGGTGTCCCTAAAGTGGGTTGCACTTACTGATCTATGATTTTAACAAGGGTTCCAAAAATGCCAGTTTTTCAAAAACTTGGATCCAAACACAAACTGTATTTGTATCCATTTCCTTTATGAAAACATTTACTCTATTTATCAGTTTATATTTAATTTTAACCATACATGCTATTAAATATAAACAACCACGCAGTTAAACCACATGTCATAGTCAAAAAAACCCTTAAACTATTGCCGTTTTGCGAGCCAATACAAAACGACGGTCTCAATCCTAAGTGACAACAACACACATGGCATGATCTTCTCGGCGCTCCCACTGGCTCCAAGATCCATGGTTGACTTCGTGCTCCGTCTTCAGTTCTTGATTCTTCGATTATTTTATTTAAAAAATTATTACATAAATAAAACCGGGTTGTAAATGGCGCGCAGGACTCCCGTACCCAAAAACAAATAAAATAAACATACAAAACTAAAGCACAACCACGGGTCAAAGGGTTTGACTACGACATTACAAATAAAAACTTAACTAGTTTCTATTTAAACTAGATTAATTAAACACAATTAATTTAATAAAGTAAATTTGATCCCTAGGGTTTTAAACCTATCTGGTTTAAACCCTTAACTATCGCAACCTAACAGAACTGATCGCGAATAGAAGAAACAACAACTGTCACCACCAGTCGCTGCTCGTGGCGCGAAACTGCTGCTCGCGACGCGAGCTGGTGGTTTACAGTCACCGGCGACGATGACAGCAAAATAGCCACCACCGCCACCGTCCCGATCATCATTGCCATCACCGGCGACGACATTGATGGAATCAACCATCGCCGTCGCCACCGGTTGGGAACACGACAGCAGCCGCGACTAGTGCCACCACCACCGTCGCTTCCCGACGACAACAAACAACCACGCCGCCACCGTCAAACCACCGGCAACAGCAGCAGCTTAGCACCACCACCGCCGCCGTGGTCGACGGACAACAAACGAAACGCCACCACCACCATCGACGATGGTAGCAACGGCCACCACCGCCGATCGGTGGTTCAACAAAAACCGTCGATGACGGCAGCAGCTATCGCCACCACCGCCGCCGTTTTCCGGCAAATCAAACATCACCACCGCCGTGGTCCTAAACAACAATCGATTGCCGCCACCACGCTTCTGTGGTGCGGCTTTCGATTTCACGACCTCCACCGCCGTCGACGACAGCAGCGACAGCCACCGTCGCCAATCGGCGGTCTTGCTCCTCAATCGACACCACCACCACCATAATCGGTGGTGTGGTGGTGGTTCCTGGCCGTAGCCGACACCGCAACCACGTACGGTGGTGCGGCTGGTGGTTGTTTCGCAAGGGCAGTCGGCGTCCACCACCAACTGTGGTGAGCCGTCGCGGTGATCGAGGGCCGGCGATCGGCCTGGTGGTCGGGTCGGCTTACTGCCGCCGTTCCACCGCCGATCGTCTCGAATTCGTTAGGTTTTCAAAATTTTAATTTTTTAAAATAGTTAAATAAAAATCAAAACTTTTAAACCTAATCAGTTTAATAACCTGATCTGCAGGTTTAGGAAGTGGCTCTGATACCACTGTTGGGAACCGAAAGCAAAAACAAACGCAGCGGAAAACAAAAATTGATTCCCAATTGCGGACCCAACCTTAAACCTAACAGATACAATAAGGGGTTTTAAACGATGTTTGCCTTTTCACGAATTTTCTCTGAAACGCGAGCAAGGGGTACACCGCTACTGGCACCACGTGAGACAGGTTGCTAGACCATCGTGACTGATCGGAAAAAACTGCTCCGTTCGTCCGTGTGTGTGAGAGGCCGGCAGCGGCAAGGAGAGAGAGAGAGAGTAATTTTTCGGGAAAAGAATCAACTGGTTTATCACCTTAAGCCTTTATTTATAAAGATAAATAAGGCAGTGATTGTATCCAATTATAATTCCTTTATAATTATCTCCTTAATTAATTAACTCCTTAATTAATTAACTCCTTAATTAATTAATTACTTAATTAATTAATTTAACTGATTAATTAATTTAATAAATAATTAACTAATTATTTATTTTCTTCTTTCCTTTATTAATTATTTCTCACACACAATTTTTCTCAAATTAGGTGTGCAGCGTGTGACCTACTAGTGTCTTATAACATTGGACACGGTAATCCCCGTTACTGTCTTGCACATAATCCTAACAGACTTGAGCATCATATTTTTGTTGAATGATTGGTCTTCATTCAAACTATATCTGTATCTCGATCATATGGATATCATCCTTGTTTTTATTGAACCTGAGATTTTCTGATCATATTTTTCACTATTGATTCAACATATATCGTTCATATATATGAAGAGCTTTTCTTTCAAAAGGCAAATTGATTCAACCAATGGAATCAATGGAAATCAGTTTTAGGACACATTTTCCTAGGATCAATGTGTGAGCTAACTGTACTTCTATGGACTACTAGAACCAGTAGCCCTATGCAAGAAGTAATTCTAGATCGAATGAGGGGAGATGTAGACATCATAGAGTGGTGGAGATAACTCATACGGTTGAGTTTTTCTCAACGTAGAATGAAAATGAGAGTTTGGTTAGAAGTGAGTTTCTTAAAAGAATTATAGGTGTGAAAACAGAGTTAAAGGAATATCCAAACTCTACACCAACTACTCCTAAGTCGGGCAACCACATTGCTGATTGGTTCACAGTTCTTTCGTGACCATCATTGAAGCAGGTAGTGGCTCCTGCCAACTTTTGCTTAAAACTCCCTAGCCACACATCACTTTCTTAACGAAGTGATGTTTTAATTTTTTCACACGGACATAACATATAAACTATCTAATCTTCATTTGGAAGATTTAGATATTGAAAAAGAAGGAAGTCTTTTGCGCCTTCGAACTTCATTCATGCATATTGAGTTTGTGGAATATGTTTTCACATTTTGAGCCTTAAAAAACATAGTATGCTTAATTCTTTCTAAATAATGCACATAGAATTTTTTTTTGTCAGAACATTCATAAGAATACATCGGTATTTCAATGATTGAATGGAAGTTCTGGGGAGCGAACATCAACAAAGCTCTTTCTAAACTACATCTATTGTACTAATAGACTCCGTGCTACTTACATGCATTTTTCATTGCTTTCTTTCTTAAATAATGGATACAAAAAACTCTATTGATGAATGGTTCAAATGTTCAAATTTCAATAAAAGGGATGTTGATCAGAATTGACAAAGTTTTAAGGATTATGATGTTTATAATCACCAAAGGGGGGGGGGGGAGAAACATCAAAGAAGATGATCTAGTCAGAAAATGCAAAGCTTGATGATTTTGCTCAAAGTTGCGAAGTGTCAAGTTCAAAGTTTGATTGAAGTGAAGATTATTTTCAAGCGAGAAGATTGGTAATGATTTCACTAAAGATTATTTCAAAAACGGAAGATTGTCTCGGAGATAAAGATATCAATAATTATTTTGTGATCTCAAATCCAAAAGGGGAGAATCAGACCCAAATAGTATTGTATCCGAGATCACAAGACGAAGAGACAACTCTGAAGGTCTAAAATGTGAATACAATCAAGGTATGTTGACCTTATTTTTGTAATAAGCTAGCGGCGTTCGATTAAGTTATAAGTAGGCCTTTAATGTAACGGAGATTAAGTTATAAATTAGGCTTTTAATGTAACGGGGTATAAATAGATTAGGTTAATTGATTTTTAAGGTTTAAGCCTCACATTAATGAAAAAGAGTCGTAGGTGTGAGAGAGGCTAAATAGTAATAGGGCAAAACTCATGGTGTACCAATTTCTCTAGTGAAATAATGACAATTGATGATTAATCATTGTGTTACCTGCTGATTTTTCTTCCACATACATATACTCTAAGAAATAAACATTCCATATTTACTTTTGGGGAATTATAAATGGACCCCCTTGCTAAGTCAATGGGTTATTTATGTGAGTACACAGGTGGGACCCAGTACAAGGGGCTCTACATTTATGTGAGAGGAGGAAGGGTCAAAGGGGGTATACTTAACAACACCCTTACTTTTTAATGATTAAATGATTTGACATTAGGTTTGCAACAAGTGAAGGTCCAAAGATAGGACGAAAATGGTTGATGTCAAAGGTAGGCGAGATGATATTTTTTTTGAGAAGAAAAATGACATGAAAGGTGAGGATGGGAATAAAGACGTGAAAGTGGACATTACAGTAAAAATTAAAGTGGGAAGAGTTCATATGTTTAAAGAAAGTCCCCATAATAAGGACAATGAAGTTGATAAACATTAATAATTAAGTTTTTCATGAATTTGATGTTGACTAAACCATGTTATCATAGAAACTACACTACCACCCATTCCTTTATACCAAACTTTTTAGGGTCCGTCTACTTAAACACATATCTGGTCAGCGGTTACCGGTAAAATTGAATACCATCACCTACAATGTTGCACAATATTTTAGTCTCTCAAAACGATACCCTATGCAACAATTTACCCGGTAAACATTTACCGGACAAAATTTGTACGTTTCACTTACTAGGTAAGACTCTCAGTTCATGCTATCGCTCTTACTGGGTATTCTAGTCCTAGTCATGTTCATCTGGTAAGGTAAATTGTCCCGGTAAGCACTTACCTGGTAAGCATCAAGTAAACGACACCTAAGTGGTAAACCATTTTTAAATAAAAAAATTGAGGATTAAATCATATTTTATCCATAAGTTTAGAAGTTACTTTAATCCTAAACTTATGGATTAAATCAAGAGCTATAAAGCAGTCTATTAAATGATTTGACATTAGCTAAAACAATTAATTATAACAAGTTTAGAGATTAAAACATTCATTATAACAAGTTTAAAAGTTTAAGGATTAAACAATTTTTAAATGCAAATTTTAAGGATTAAATCATATTTTATGTTTTAATAAATGCTATAAAATTCTTATTTCTTTCCAATTGTATTGTTGATTTTCGTTATTTGTTATTTATTATTATTATTATTATATATTAGTCATTAGGATATTATCCTTAATTAATATTAATTTTAAATTATCAATAAATTTTAATTATATATTGTTCATTAGGATAGTTGTATTTTAGGTTTCATACAGACTCAATTATTTACAATGATTATTAATATCAATTATTTTTATGAACTACATATATATTTGAGTTTATATGACATCTAAAATAAATACAAGTATTAGAGTATTTATTGAACATAAGTTTAAGAACCAAGTAAAAAAATGTCATATTTAAAAGTATTATAATATGTTTATAGAATGCTTTTGAGCATCATAACTTGTCTTTCGCAAAATTTTTAAATTAAAGTGTACTACTAGCTAATTTTATAGAAAACTTTTGAAAATTGTCGTATGAACCTAACTTTTTATAAAACACTTGTGTTTATAAGACACATTTTTTCAAATAATGTCCTGTAAAATATATAATTAATACTTAATAGGAACGTATTATTTGTTAAATTTCCAAAAACTTGTTACGAAACCCAAAAGTATCTTATAAACTTTTTGTAACATTTTTAGATATAATGTCATTTTGTTTGGTCTTAAAAACTTTGCTTCTATAAAACACTGTTGGAATGATTATTTATTTTATGCGTCTTATAAACTCAATCTTTTTATAATGATACTATTATAATTTAATATATTTAGTTATTAAAAAACAAATGTAAAGATTATAGAAATACTTTTATAAATTACATAAAAGTCAAATTTATATTTTATTTTATAAATGATAAAGTATTAGTGAAAAAATCACTATTTTATTATACAAATCCAAGACTTAAGGGTGTTTGGTTTGCATAATTTTTTTGAATGGAATAAAATCTCGAAAAAAATTGACTTTAAAAGAATTTGAAAGAAATATTATCAAATTTGACTAATTGTTTGGGTGACAGATATTGAAATGATATCTATTAAACGAATTATCATTTGATTGTTTGGTTCGTTATTTTGTCTCTATTTTCAATACATTTTACATGGTTTTGGTGTTTCGTGTGTTTTTATTTGGTGATGAATCCCTATAGATGAGTATCTTCTCTTAAGTTCATTCAATCGACCAAATAGGTCCTTCTGGTTTACATTTGGCCATTTTTCATCCAAATATCTTTTATTTTCCCGTCTCAGGTTATTACTAGGCATGTGAGAAAAAAACTACAACCAAATAACTCGGTTGACCAGAATAAAGTTTAGGTTTATCCAGTTTTTATTATAATTTCTCAATTTTTAGTTATCTTTTTAGGATTTCGGTTAAAGCGACTAAAAATTATCATTTTTTCTGTATTTATAATGAAATAAATCTCTTTTTGGTTTAGTTGATAACCAAACCGAACCGGACAAACCAAACCTTATTATTCCCATTATAGGTTAGTTCAAAGACTTTTTTTAATGACATTTTAACTCATACACATGTTCCGGAGATATCCGGATCCATACGGGCACCGACTAATCCCTCGCGCCCATGAGCTGACCCGAAGGCCAACCCATGGACTCGCCCTTGAACTGACCCGAAGACTGGTCAAGAGCTGGATGTCTATAAGGATTAAGGCCTTTGGCCTTTTTGAAAACCAAATAAACCAAAACCCAAATAAATTTTGAAAATACCCCTGGTTGTTAAAGTCTTCCATCAAAATAAACCAAAACCCAAATAATCCAACGAAAAACACCCCTGGTTATTAAAGTCTTCCATCAAAATGAAGACCGATTAGGTCCGGTCATGTTTCTCCATTATTTAATTTCATAAAAATCACGTCGCCTTCAAGAAATTCTTTCTCTAGTATTATTACTATTAGTGAAAGTTTTTTTTTTTTTTTTTTTTTTTTTTTTTTTTTTTTTTTTTTTTTTTTTTCTATATTAGTATATTTTGAAAGGAGGTTGACACACATACACATATACATTCATAATGAACGAACTGATACTAGGCGAACATACTCCTTGGCTGATTTCAATGACTTCAAGCACCCACACCACATTTGTTAACTATCAAAAGGGAAGGATCACGTTTTGCTTGCTCTTCTTCTATACAATGGATTTGTATTGAAGCGCTTCTTTTGGTTTTCCCAAAAGCGATAAAAGTGTTGAACATATATGTCTTGAAGAAAGACCAGCTTCTTCAAGTTGGTCTTGTGGTGCTCCATGATCGATGTATCTATCAGGAAGAGTCATCGCTCTTAGCTGCACCAAATAATCATACACCCAAATAGACCAAATCAATATAAACTATGTCAATCATGCATCAAAGCTAAATGAATGTGTTTAGATGCTCTACAACAAAATCAACTTTATAGCAGATCAAATATGTCTAAATATCATACAGCCTGAGAGTTATGCATTTTATGTAAAAATATTAAAATAAGTTGATAGGATACTTTTGAACATTTCAAGAGCACCTTAATAGGTTAGTTTTTTCATTCAAGTGGGACCCAATTATTTGGCAAACCATAATGACATTTCCAAGGCTTTAGTTGTAACAGTCAAAAAATGCTTCTTTTAGAATTGATGTTTTTAACAATATTTTTATGATACTTTTGAAATAGAATGTTATATTAGTAGTTTTTTATGACGTTATATAAAAAGTTGGTTTATAACAAGTTGGGTTCATCAAAAAGTATTTTGAAAAACTTGTTAAGTATTCTATCAACTTATTGTAACACTCTTAGATAAGATGCACAATTATTTAATTCTATAAACATAAGTTATGTAAAGTAGTCAAATTATGACATACCGATTTTGTAATAGTGTTAGAAAGTATTTTTACCTTGAGTTTTCCGTCTAGAATACCATTCAAGCTCAGAAAATGAGCAACATGCGATCCAAATCCACCAATCGAACCTTCCTCTACTGTAAGCAAGACCTCATGCTCGTTCGCCAACCTTTTTATCAATTCTGCATCCAATGGCTTGCAGAATCTGGCGTCCGCTACTGTGGCAGATACATTATGAGCTTGAAGCAAGCTCGCAGCGCCTAAACATTCTTGAATTATCGAACCATATCCCAAAATCGCCACTCTACTTCCTTCTAGCAATATTCTTCCCTTACCAATCTGTTCAAAGTTCAAACACATATTAAGACTTATACAACAATATATATGTATGTACTTACAACAAAATCATTCTTATAGGACGTCAAAATTGTCTTATGGTAAGACTTAAGCTTATACAACCAAATAACTATATAAAGTGTTACAAAAAGCTTATATAACATTTAACAAGTTTTCTAAGATATCTTTTGAAATAAAATGTCATATAACTTTTTTACAGGACATTTTTAGGAAAATGTTCTATGAACACCTTTAACAAAATTTGATAAGTGGTTTATTTAGAAATTGTCCTAAAAACTTGTTAAGACACCAAAAGTCTTATAAATTTATTCCAACACTTTGAGGCACACAACCTTTGGTCTTATAAATTTAAGTCCCATAAAGCAATCTAACTAAGACACTTGGATATTGTAGTAGGCTTTCTATAAACCAAATTTTTGTTGTAGCTTTTTATGCGTGTATATATATATATAAAGTATTGTTTGTAACCTCAATGGGAACTCCTTTAGTGTTAGGAGGAAGAGGAACTCCAACTCCATTGCCTCTTGGAAATCTAAAGCAGCTAGGCCTGTCATCAATGGCTGCAGCTGTAGCAACCATGTGTATGAGCTCGGCTTCATCCGATGGCGCCATCACCACCATGTTTGGCAGGCATGCCATGTACGCGATGTCAAATGCTCCACAATGTGTCGGTCCGTCCGCCCCAACCAGTCCAGCTCGATCCATTGCAAATCGAACCGGTAGTTTCTGAAGATCCACATCATGCACCACCTGAATATATACATCCAAACTACTTGTTAGTTGTCATTACTCACTATGTACAACAAAGTCGGCTTTATAGGACACCAAAAATATCTAAATGTCCTAACACACTGTCTTATAGGACTTAAGTTTAGGAGATCAAACAAATGTACGTCCTATATAAATGTTTTATAATAAGTTTATAGGACGTTTCTAGGTCTGTAGATTTTATTTTAGGACAACTTTGAAATAAAGAATTCTATCAGGCTTTCATATGATATTATTTGATAAATGTGCCCGATGAGAGAAGATGTATTCATATAATACTTTTAAAAAATGTCCTCTAAAAAAACTGATAAGACACTTTGTTTTATAAGTGTTCTTAAAAACTATAAAACTATTTTAGCGCTTTAACATAGAAAGCATAATTCTCGTGTGTAGTATACTTTAACTCCTAAAAAACAGTTTATCTAGGGACTTAAATATTTTGAGAATTCTATAAATCCAATTTTATTGCAGAGACGTCAGGTAAAAGGGTCAATCAAGAGCTATAAAGCAGTCTATTAGGATAATTAGATATTTTTAGCATTCTATAAACCCAATTTCAATGTAGCAATATCAAGTAAAATGGTCAATCAAGAGCTTACTTGATCATAGCCTCGCTGTAAAAACGATGAATAGATAGCACAGAACGGCTTGAGACCTTCGACTGCTAAACCTGCTGCAAAAGTGACGGCATGTTGTTCGGCGATACCCACATCAAAACAGCGATCGGGGAACTTTTTCTGGAAGTAGTTGAGTCCGGTCCCACCTCCCATGGCTGCGTGTATGGCGACAACCTTGTTGTCGACTTCCGCTTCTTTTATAAGGGCTTCTGCAAAGTACTGAGTATAGGAAAGGGTCGGAGATTTTGTTTTGAACTGCTTTCCCGTTCCAACGTCAAACTTCACAACTCCTGAAACAAACAAGATGAAACTTTCAGATAGGGTCTTAGGACATCCGTAAGCATCCTAACAGACTGGTTTATAATACTTAAGTTTATAGGACCAAACAATTGTTCGTTTTTTATAACACTTTACAAAAATAAGGTGCCTCATTTGCTTTTTTATAGGACTTTCTGACAAACTGTTCTGTAAACCCATCTTTTTTATAGGACCTTTTTTTCTTCTTCTTCTAATAATGAATTAAGTGGGAATTTTTTATTTCAAAACTGTTCTTAAAAACCTCCTGTAAGCTTATGGTAATACTTTTATATAAGACAAAAAATAAGTGTTTGGTACTATTAAATTAAACTATTAGAACAATTAGGCAATATTTTCAGTGTCCTATAAACCTGATTTTGTTGTAGTGTGCTTACCGTGCATTCTGTCGGCAGCTGCTTCAGCAGGAGGGTAACCTTTCCCTTTCTCTGTTACGATATGAATCAGAACAGGCCCGGTGCTGGCATTGACTTCACTTTCTCAAAGATGGTGACTAAATCTTCGATATTGTGCCCATCCACCGGACCAATGTAGTATAGACCGAGCTCCTCAAACAAAGTCGACCCACTGGCGCTAATCATACCCCTAGCATACTCGTCCACTTTCGCAGCAACTTCGTGTGCTTGAGGTCCAATTTGCTTTGTAATACTCTACACATAAAAAAAACACCAAAAGGTTATTTACAAAACCCATACATAATATTCCCATTGTAGGATCACAAAGTGATTCCTTTTTGTTGTATATATGTGAATAAGGCTCCTTGTACTACTAATCCTCAAAACACAATTGCATATTCACATATGAATATATACACATAACAAAACCAAAACGTAATGAAAGAATGAAAAGTTAGATTTATGAATTCATTTTAGGATCACATATGATTACTGTTTCCTGTATGTAAGAAGCCCCCTTATCATCAAACACAATTGCATATTCACATGTGAATATATATATATATATACATATATACATACAAAATGAATAAACCAAACATGATTTGATTACCTTGGCCGCTTCACGAAGCTTTCGGAATTTGGGACTTGCTTGCAGCTTGGCTAAAGTGCTACTGAGAGCTCCAACAGGGGTTGCTGGACCATCGAGAGTAGCCGTGGGTAACGAAACCTGCTTGTTATCATTCAACACTACAATGAGATTCGAATCAAGAAACCCTGCATTGTTCATGGCCTCATATGCTTGTCCTGCAGTCATAGCCCCATCTCCAATCACAGATATCACATTGTTGTTCTTCCCTAATAGATCTCTTCCAACAGCCATACCTATTCACAAAAAAAAAAAAAAAAAAAAAAAAAGAACAAGCAAAATCACTACAAGAAACACCAATAAAATTATTGTTTACACTATAACAAAATCTGGTTTATGATATACTCTTTGATACAAGTTTATATGACAAAACAATTGTGCGTCCACTGTAAAAGGTTTGCAATAAGTTTATACAACGCATTAAAGACAATTATGAAATAAAGTGTCATATTAATCTAATTATATAACATCAATGGAAAAAGTTTCTTATAAAAATGTGTTTAGAGGAGACTTCTTCAACCTTGTATTATAAAAAAAACTAATAATATGATATTTTATTTTAAAAATGTTCTACAAAATTTGTTAAGGCATTGAAAAACGTCCTATAAACTTATTATAACACTTTTACATTTGATATAAAATTATTTGACCTTAAAAACATAAGTCCTATAAAACAGTTTGTTATATGCCAATATGTGAATTTATCCATACCAAGGCCAGCAGAGATGCTGGTAGAACTATGGCCTGCACCAAAAGCATCATAAACACTCTCATCTCTTTTAGGAAAGCCAGCAAGCCCAGAAGTCTTCCTTATGGTGTGCATCTTAGACCTTCTTCCAGTAAGAATCTTATGTGGGTATGCCTGCAATATTTTTTATTTTTTTTACAGCACAGTAACAGGCAGTTAATTTTGTTGCTTTTTTTCTTTAAGAATTAAAAATTAAATTAAAAAATTATCCACAATTAATTCTCACCTGGTGGCCAACATCCCATATGATTCTGTCATCTGGGGTGTTGAAAACATGGTGTAATGCCACAGCCAACTCAACCACTCCTAAACTTGCACTTAAATGCCCTCCAGTTTTTGCCACTGAGTATACTATATCCACTCTTAGCTCTGCTGCTAGCTGTTCAAGATCCTGCAATAACAATAAAAGGGAACCATCAATAACTATGCACACTGTACAAGTGTACTAATAAAATTGGATTTATAAGATATCAAAAATATTTAAATACATATGCCGATCCGAAAGGTTATCCTTATGGTTGGATTTTATATATAACGAGACAAAACGGTAGCATCTTTAAAGACCGAAAACAAATTATGCTATTTCGGAAAATTTAGTAGTTGCACTGGGGCCCACTAGCATCCCCCTATTTCTGCCTTATGCCAAAAAGTTTTGATAGATTATTTTAGCTAGAGGACTTAAGTTCATAAGATCAAACAAATGTTAGTCTTGTGTAAAGTTTATATGATGCTTTGTGGTGTGTCTTAACAAGTTTTTTAGGATAATTTTGAGATAAAGTGTCGTATAAGAGCATCTCTAATGGATTCTCTAAAATAGAGAATTTGTTCTTTATTTTGTTCAACAGATTTGCTATATATAATGTTCTCTTGTATAGAATAACCAAGAGAAATTTCTATATTTAGAGAATTCTTTAATTGATGAAGGTTTGAGAAATTATTTATTTAATTCATTTCTACCTATAAGTTAAATTATTATTATTTTACATAAACTTTTCTTTTTCCTAAAATAGACTAGGGTATAAAATCATATAAAGTATTAATTATATAATAATATAATTAATGTCAAAATATTTAAAATAGGAAATTTGTTAAGAGTGAAATATGATTTTATATAGAAATTTTTACTTGTTCTTTAGTTTAGAGAAATCATAAAGAATATCTCAAAAATGCTCTTAACTTTTTTATGGGACATAATTCAAAAAGAGTCTAATAGAAACAATCTTTTATAAACCATGTGAAAGTTTCTAATAAAAAGCTAATATAACAACTTTTTTTACGGTATTTTAAAAACTTGTTAAAAACACCTTAAGACCGTCTTATGACATATTACAACGTTTTTATATACGACAAAAATGTGTTTGTCCAATATTTGGACAAACTTTTATCCGTCTGTAGATCCGATTTTGTTGTAGCGGAAACAACCAAGTGATGCAGAAATTCAGTTCATCAAACCTGTGTGGAGAGGTTCTTCATGTGAGCCGGATAATTGATGGTATCCAGCAATGGTGTGCCCGGTTTTTCGCCAGAAAAATCAATCTTCCATCCGTTTTTCTCTTTCTTGATCGCCATCTTTCCTTCTTCGGCATCTGGACCACTTGCAGATGCTTTTAACTGGAACTGTAAAAAACCATTCATCAACGATATAAGTGATCAAAGATTTCCATTTTTAGCAAATTTCTTGCCCAATTCGCCTATTTGTTTCCATTACTTTTGTTCAATTTTGTGAAGAGTAAAGTTAGACATTTAAGCTATGAACAAAAAATCATTTCAAACCCCCCATCAAGAAGTACTCATGAGTTTTTTACATAGTTAAAAGGATGGAAAGAAAATGACCTTTTTTCTTGAAAAATGGCAGAGTCTTGGAGGTGTGAGGCATGAAGATGGAGAGAGCTGAAGTTTCATAAGAGGCCCAGGAACAGCCATGGCTGATCAGCTGAGAGAGAGAGGGGAGAGAGAGAAAGAGAGGAGAGAGAGATAGAAGAGGAGAGTTACAGGGAGAGAGTTCAAACAGAGGACAAAATTTATAATCAAGCTTGGTTGGGTGGAGAAATGAATGTATCATATAATATAGGGTTAATTACACGAGTGTGTATCGAACTTGTCACGTTTTTTCATTGTATGTACCCAACTTTTAAACCTACCATTGTATGTACTGAACTTTTAAATTTTCTCATTGTATGTATCAGGTTACCTGCTGAGCAGGTAACCGGTCACAATGCCACATAGGCTGCCACATAGATGCCACATAAGATGCCAACTGATTGAGTAAATTACAAACTTAGTCCCTCTAGTTTACTAATTGGTCCAAGGACCTGTTTTGCCTCTTTTGAAAAACCAAACTCACCACACCACCACCACCACCACCACCACCACCACCCCTCTACCACCACCACTCTACCACCAATCCACCACCACCACCAACAGCCACCTCCAACACCCACCACAACCTCCCACCACCACCACCACCACCATCTCCACTACATCCACCACCACCAAACCACCACCACCATCTACGATCTGAACCACCACCACCTCCATCCAGATCCGGCCACCATCTCAACCACCAAACAACCACCACCATCTCCACCCACAACCACCAAACAACCACCACCATCTCCGATCTGAAATCAACCACCATCACCATCACAGATCTGAAATCAACCACCACCATCTCCACCATCAAGGACCTGAAATCAACCACCACCATCTCCACCCACAAACCACCACCACCATCTCCGATCTGAAATCAACCACCACCATCGACCACCCCAGATCTGACCACCATCGACCACCCCAGATCTGACCACCACCGCAATCGACCACCGTTAAAGAGAGAGAGGGGAGGGGTTTTCGGAGGTGGTGGTTACGGGGGTGCTCCATTCTAAGACGGTGGTTCACTACGTCGCCGGAGACGATGGTTACGGGGGTGGAGACGGATGGAGACGTTGCCAGAAACGAAGGTGGAGACGGATGGAGACGTTGCCGGAAACGTCGCCGGAAACGTCGCCGGAGGTGGAGACGGATGGAGACGTATGGAGACGTTGCCGGAAACGTCGCCGGAGTCGCCGGAGACGTTAGGTGGAAACGGAGGGGGGGGGGGGTTTTATATAAGGGTATTTACAGTTTAACCCCTTGCTCTTTCATTTTCTTTTTAAAAAAAGCTTAGGGACCAAATTTGTAAACTACTTATTTTGAAAATAAAACAAATAAAATCCACGTCAGATATAACCTGTTCCACGTCAGCATTTTGCAGGTAATAAGTCATCTGATACATACAATGAGAAATATTAAAAGTTCAGTACATACAATGGTAGGTTTAAAAGTTGGGTACATACAATGAAAAAACGTGACAAGTTGGATACACACCCATGTAATTAACCCTATAATATATGCTACCTATCTTTCCTAAATTATAAATATTTTATTAGTGGATTAAAAAACCACCAAGTTATTAATTAATATTTGTTATATAAAGGAAAGTTCATTTAAAATAAGAGTAAATCCCGTATAAACCGATGGTATTATAGTTTAGATCAACAAAATTGGTTAATGAAATTGTTTAATATGATAAAAATGTTTCATATAATTCATTTTTTGATGAAATTGTGTCATATTTATGTGTTTTTTTTAAGTAAAGATTAAAATGTTTCATAAACTTTTTTCATTCTTATGAAACTGTTTTGCGTATTTTTTATTCCTGTGAAACCTTGTCATTTTTACAAAAGAAAAACACTGAAAAATGAATTATATGAAACATTTTCATCAAATTAAACAACTCCACAAAGATTTTTCGTTGATTTAAGCTATGAAACCATCGCTTTGTACGGTTTTTACTCTTATCGTGGTTTATAAATGAATTTCCCTATATATATATATATATATATAGAGGGAAGTTCATTTAAAAACCAAAACATTAGTAAAAACCGTAGAAACTCATGGTTTTTGGGTTTAAATCAACGAAAACTCTTCGTGGAGTTGTTTAATATGATTCAAATGTTTCATATAATTCATTTTTTGATGAAATTGTTTAATATATATATATATATAGGAGAAACATAACTTTTTAAGAAAACGCGAGGACGATTCTCAACCACTCATCCGGTCAACAAATGCGGCTTTGACCGGGTCACCCTCTTTAATCATCTCCACCCTCCATGAATTGCGTCAATCCTCCGTGATCGAGTCGACCGTAACCGAAAATGTGTGGCTGAGAATCGTCCTCGCGTTTTCTTAAATTGACATCGTTCTCGTATGAACCCACCTCTCTTTCTCTCTCTCTCTATATATATATAGGGGTGGGTTTTAAATGTGAACCACTTTTTCATTGTGAACATGAGGACAACCGAGAGCGTGCCACGTGCCACACATCTTCGGTTACGGTGGACGCAATCACGGAGGATTGACGCGATTCATGGGAGGGTGGGTGGAGATTATTAAAAGAGGCAACCCGGTTAAAGCCGCTTTTATTGACCGGATAAGTGGTTGAGATTTGTCCTCACATTCACAACCAAAAGTGAGTTCACATTTAAACTTTCCTATATATATATATATGTAGGGTCAGGTTTACGTGAGATCAAATTGTTTTCATGAGACCGATGAGACCAAGACTTTACTCACGAAACTTTACAGCAAAACACTGTGAAGGTAAAAAAAATATAAACCTTCATAGTGAAAACACTGTGAATGTTATGTTCACGGTGTTTTTCATTGTGAATGTTCGATGTTTTTTTACCTTCACTGCATTTTCACTGTGAAGATTCGGATATATATTTTTTATTTTCATAGTGTTTTTCTAAGAAAGTTTGAACTTTTTTACCTTGGTTTGGATTTTTTTACATTGTTAGTGTTTTTCATTATGAATGTTTGAATTTCTTTTACCTTCACGGTGTTTTGCTGTGAAGTTTCATGCGTAAAATGTTGGTCTCATCGGTCTCACGAAAACAGCTTGGTCTCACGTGAACCGAACCCTATATATTTATATGTATATCTATATCTATATCTATATGTATATGTACAGGGATTTTCTTTTGTGGACTTATTTTTGGTGTGAACTTGTGAACTCAAGCCAAAACGACGATTTCATAGGTTAAATCGATGAAAGTGGTTCATGAAATTATATTATATGATTCATTTTTTGATGAAAATGTTTCGTATTTCAGTATTTTTTACGTAACTTCTCCATTTTTATGAAACTGTTTCATATATTTTTATAAAACATTTTGATTTCACGTAAAACCACCAAAATATAAAACAATTTCAACAAAAAATGTATCATATAATATCATTTCATCATATTAAACAATTTCAAGAACCAATTTCATCATATAATCATCTTTTTGGCGAAGTTCACACCAAAAATAAGTTCACAAAAGAAAACCCCTTTGTATATGTATATGTATATATATGTATATGTATATGTGGTTGGATTCCGATAAGAAGTTGTAGTTAACATGAGAAGTAAATGCATATTAGGATGAGATGCATCAATCAATTCCCTTCTAAAGCGCAATTCATTGGAGGGCATGAGATTAAAAGTGATCAACGGTTCAGATCACTTCTCACGCTTCTCACGTTAAACTCAATTTCTCACACAACCCTTCGCCTATACACACACACATACAAAATCCTAGGTTATAAATAAAGTGAGACGTTGTGTGGCAGTGACAAGGTCACGCCTCGAATTTTATGAGTTTTTCAAGTTGTGAGTTGTGGGATTGAATTCCGATTAGAACTCTTCTTTACCATGAGACTTGAGAACCCATCTTAGGCCGTTGATCAAGTTTTCAGACGTTTCATCCAACAACACAGATAAACATGTGTTATTTAATTTCTTAAAAAGTGGGCCAGGGATTCCGGTCTTTTTGACGTTAATTGGTCGTGTTAACATACCTTTTCATACTTCACATTTTTAAGGTAACTAAGGTACATACGTTAGTGTGTTAACTTTTTCATTTTAAGGTATGTTAAATTTATCACTTTAGGGTATGTGAGGTAGTATATCAAGACGTAGCCCCTTTTCCAATTTTGTTGCAAATAGTTATGTTAAAGTTTCTATGTTAAGATATGTTAAACTAGCTTCATGTGTTTCTACATCATTGTTCTCAAAGTTTAATTTTATTACAATAGTATGACTGCCTTTTTTTCGGAGTGTCCAGTCAAACTCATAAACGCATCTAAGGATGGGGTTTGAATTATATTTAATAAACGTGACATGATATTGAAACGAAATAATCAGTGTCATACCTTCTTAATTCAAATCAAAATGTTAGTCATTGCCGCAATGAGTATTTTTTTTAAAAATACATTGCTTTAATAAAAAATAAAAGGCAATTCAAAAGTACATTGTTGCAATAAAAAAAATGAAATTATAATAATGATATAGTAAGAAATTTTATAAAAGTAGATTGATATTTTAGCATTTATGGTAAATATATATGTAATATTATTGGTTATTAAATATATATCTATATATAATTAATTATTAATATCTATTATTATTAATTAGGAACACAAATTATACAAACCATTATGTTAGAAAATAATAAAAGTATTATAGGAATACTTATCATGACGTATTAATTATGATTTTGATATATATATATATATAGAGAGAGAGAGAGAAAGGTTCATGCGAGAAACATAACTTTTTAAGAGAATACGAGAAGCAATCTCAGCCATTCAATTAAGTACTGATGAAAAAAAAGGGGAAGCGGGCGGGTCACATGCTGGTCGTGAGTCGCATGTGACCCGTGCAGTTGTTAATCATGTATGATTAACAACACGAATTATATATGATTTACTATATGAATCATATATGATTTTGTACTTGTTTTTTTCCTCAGTAGTTAATCATATATGATTGGCCTGAGATGAGTGGCTGAGATTGCTTCTCGTATTCTCTTAAATTGATATGCTTCTCGTTTGAACCTTCCCCTATATATATATATATATATATAGAAGCTAGATAATAAGGTTTATTTAGGCTATGTTTGGCAAGCGTAGCTTATAAGCTAGCTGGTAGCTGATAAGCTAGCGGATAGCTGATAAGCTAGCTGTTGATTGATAAGCTTGCTAGTAGCTGATAAGCTAGCTATTGAACAAATTATGTTTGGCAAAAACTAGCTTATAAGTATGTAAAATGACCAAAAAGGGTACCTTTTAATTTAATAATCTATATATATATAAAAGGAAGATCTACAAATAATGATTTGGCACATTGTGAGAGTAGGATTTGCCTCTAGAATTTTTCTCATTGTTTTGAATTTTTTTAATATGTTAAATAAGTTAAAGACTATACTACCCCTTAATTAAAATTTGTAATTTACTATGAAAAGGCTTTTTTGGTAATTTGGCTTACAATTTAATTAGCTTTAAATTTTAAATTATTTAACTTCCTATGGACATTCAATTTGGCCTCTTCAAATTCTCATTTATTACTTAAAGAAAAAACCTACAACAAACTCATATATAAATACAAGATAACCAATGCTCCCTCAAAATGTAATATATAAACAACCTTTATGTTCTATGTTATGTTCTATTATGTTTGTATGTTTGTTTGTTGTTTCTCTTTTGTAGAATTTGTTTTCTTCAATACTATTGCTCAATCTTCAAAAAGTTTTAGGTAACATATCATTTTTTATTAGTAATTCTATGATTTATGTGACTTATATGTTATTTTGGGGATGAGTATCATTGGTTTTTTATATATAAAAAGATTTTCATATTTTTTGTATGTTACGATAGAATAATGTTTTTTTACTATTGTTTTGCATTTGATTGTTATGTTGTATCGATGTTGTAAGTAATGTTATTTTTTCTAATGTGTTTTGCTTATTATATATATATAAATATATATATTTTTTATGTGGCTTATATATTTTTTTGGGGATGAGTATCATTGGTTTTTTAAATATAAAAAGATTTTCATAGTTTTTGCATGTTACGATAGAATAATGTTTTTTTACTATTGCTTTGCATTTGATTTTTATGTTGTATCGATCTTTTAAGTGATGTTATTTTTCTAATTTGTTTTGCTTTTATTTTTGTAGTTTTTTATAAAAGTTATTTTTTGTTGACAACAATCAAACTACAACTTATGATCTACATGTTTTTTTTTTACTTTTTATTTTATTGTGGGTTCTTTTTGGATTCTGTTATGTATTTATAATTTCTCAATTTGCAATTTTAAAAGAAAAAACCCAATAATGAGATGACATTTTTCTAAGCATCCAATCTCAAACTTCTTCTTTAATTTTTCCTTGAATATTTCTTTTTTTGATTTAGTTATTAACAAAACATTTTATCAAATATGATTAATCATATTATTTGGTTGCACCTAAATTTATTTATTTCTTTTATTTCACATTAGTCTAATATGTTTATCCACATAACATTTGAAAATCAAGGGCAATCTTCTACTGTAGTGATGGTGGCATTGATGCGAAAGAAAGCAATTCTTTGGTTTCTACGTTTTACAAGGGATCAAGTGTAAACTATTTTAGCAATTTGATAAGTAAAAATGTCACTAAAAAAATATTTGATAAGCATAATAGTTGAAGATCTCCTAAAAAAATATTCTTTTGAAGCATAATAGTTAACAATTACTAATATACTATTGATTATAAGGTTCTATCTTTTGTTTCCTCATTATCATATTTTTATATAACTTTTAATATACCATAATTACATATGACTTTCTACCTTATTTGGTCACCTTATATATAAATAAATTAAGAAAACCATTAATGTTTATATAAAAATTTATATCGCAAATTTCAACTATTCATTTAATACATTGAACTATAAATATTTTTAATTACTACAAATTTAAAAAATAGAAATTCGTGCAGAAACTATTTTTTAGATGATCAAAATATGGATAAGCAACCAAAATGTAAACATAAATATTTTGCATGATTATTTTAGTTTAGAACTCAAATTATTGATCATGTAATTCATTCTCTTTTTCTTTTTTCTTGCTCTAGAGAGGTGAAACAAACAACTATTTAAAAAAAAATGAACAAATAATAGAGCAATCATATCGTATCTGAATAAAATCAAGTGTATTGTTTGTTATTATTAGATTATTATTTGATATATGGAAAATTAATTTATTTAACTTTGTCCAATATTTTCTAAAAAGAAGTCTTCGCGACCGCGCAACGCGCGGTGGAAGCACTAGTTAATATTAATAAGGGTATAATTGGAAAAAGCTACAATAAGCTTCTCATAAGCTACTCAAAGTAGCGTTTCAAAAAGCTAGCTTATAAGCTAGCTGATAAGCTAGCTTCCTGGTACATGTTTGGATGGACTAGCTTATAAGCTAGCTTATAAGCTAGCTTATGCTTGCCAAACCAAGCCTTATTATGATCGTTACTTTAGATTAGACAAAAGTTGGAATCAAATTTTTATTAAACTAGATTAATGACTAAGATTAGTTTGTATAGTTTGTTAGAATTAAATGATTTGTAAATCAAAACGCCACTTATATTATTAATTACTTAAAATATATAAGTAAAATGGGTAGTTTATTTTACAAACCACTCTTAGAATATAACCCGTGCAACCGTCAATTTCATTTGTTAAATTAATAAAATTTATTCATGAAATTATTTACTTTGATGAAAATGTTTTACATAATTCTTTTCTTGATAAAATTGTTTCATATATTTATTTTTCTTTTTGTGTAAAAAAGAAAATAGTTTATCAGAATTGCATGAAACAATTTTATCATCGTGAAAGAAATACGTAAAACAATTTTACTTTTATACAAAAAACACAAAAATATAAAACAATTTCATTAAAAAAGAATTTTATAATATAACCTTTTTCATATTAAACAAATTGATAAACTAATTTCATTAACTAAACCAATAAAATTGACGATTTGTACAGTTTGTATTCTAAAAGTGATTTGTATTTTATCGCTCCCATACACGGATGATTTAAACATATTGTTTTAGCTTCTAATAAGAATTAACATTTGCATTATTAAGTTCACAAATAATTCACCAAAAACCAAACGTAATATCCAATTAACAATATAAATATGACTTAGTTAATTGATAAAAGAAACATTAATGATTTAGTTTAATCATAACCATTTAGAAAAACACTACATATTTTTTTTAAAGATTTTATCTTTTTAACCTAAGTATTTTTATAAATTATTTATAAGTAATTAAAATTTATTTTATTTAAAACTCCATTGTTGATATTCTTGAAGTTTAAAGATTATATCTTTTTAATCTAAATAAATTATACCATTATAATCGTCTCGACAATACCTTCAAAATGAGTTTAATATTGAATAATTTTTTTTAATTTAACTACATTATTAAAATTAGATATAAATTAATTTGTTTAGATTTTATTACAATTTTATTCTTGATATTCTTGAAATTTAAAGATTTTATCTTTTTAACCTAAGTATTTTTATAGATTATTTATAAGTAATTAAAATTTATTTTATTTAAAACTCCATTGTTGATATTCTTGAAATTTAAAGATTATATCTTTTTAATCTAACTATTTTTATAGATTATTTATACGTAATTAATTTTTTATTTAAAATTCTACAAATAAAAAACACTACGTATTTTATTTTTGAATCTCTCCAGTTATAAAAATAGATATAAATTAATTTGTTTAATAAATTAATGAGAAATTTTAGGTATGTAAATTTTGGAAAAAAAATGGAAATAGATTATGACATCATCATTTGATAGAATTTGTTTAATTGACCAATGAAATCACTCAATTTCATTTTGATGACATCAGCAAAAACCTTCTTTTATTTCAAGAATATCAACAATAGAATTGTAATAAAATGTAAACAACTTAATTTATATCTATTCTTAATATTTACTAATATAAATAAATTAAAAAATATTCAATATTATACTCATTTTGAAGGTATCGTCGAGACGATTATAAGGGTGTAATTTATAAAAAAGAAAAACAAAAAACTTAAATGATTTTAATTCATATACATTATTTACCTTAATATGATAAGAATGTAAAGTGAAAATTGAAAAACTAAGAGGTAATAAGTAATTTAATCAAATAATTATAAGGATATAAAATGTAAATTATAAAAGGGAAACTAATAAATTAATGAGAAATTTTAGGTATGTAAATTTTGGAAAAAAAAATGAAAATAGATTATGACATCATCATTTGATAGAATTTGTTTAATTGACCAATGAAATCACTCAATTTCATTTTGATGACATCAGCAAAAACCTTCTTTTAATATATATATAGATATATATGGAAGATGATAAATTTATTGATTATGATGGTAACTTTTGATTAGGAAACAAAATGAGATCAAATATTTATCAGACTAAATGAACTAATATTGGTTTTATAGGTTGTTAGTATAAAATAGTTTGTAAATGAAACTTCATCTATGTTATTATATATATATATATATATATGTATTGTTGGGTTTTGATGAGAAGTTGAGTTAACATTAAAGCATGAGAAGTGGTTATCAACCGTTGGATGCACATTAAGATAAAATGCACAAGATTAATCCCTGTATCAAGCATAATTCATGGGCGGGTTTGAAGTTAAAATGATCAAGAGTTCAAATTCACTTTTCACGCTTATCATGTTAATTCAACTTCTCACACGATTCTTCACCTATATACGTGGGGTTGGGTTTTGGTGAAAAAGTTTATGTTAACATAAGAAACGTGATAAGTGGTTATCAATCGTTGGATGCACATGGATGCATACTAGGATAAGATGTTCTAAAATAAGATGCACCACATCAATTTCTTTCTAAATCGCAATTCATTGAAGGGAATGAGATTAAACGAAATTAAGCGTTCAAACCTACTTCTCACATACATACATACATACATACACACATACATACATATATACATACATATATACATCTCTGATTGGTGGAAAACATGGTTTACAAAGTTTGCACAAATTAATGAGTTTGTAAAATAAGGAGACTCTAATTATCTATAAGTTATTTTCTTTTAAGAACTTGAATAAGCAAACAATGTGCTAATATCGATACTTTATGCATTAAATCTAGGTTTGGTATCAAAAATTGAAAAATATAAAATATAAAACCTAAAATTTCAATTAAATGAAAGGACTTAGGTGACGTTTGGTTCGCAGAATGTTTTTGAATGAAATGAAATCTGTCACATGAATTTGACTTTGAAGGAATTGAAATGAAATGTTGTTAGGTTTGACCACCTTTTTGGTTGGCAAAATTGAAATGAAATTTGTTAAAGGAATTAAAATGTGTTTGTTTGGTTCATAGAATGTAGTTTTGAAATTGGAATGCAAATTTAGTAAATGATCGAAATACCCTTTTGTGTTTTATTTTTCATTTTTGGCCGGTGGCGGTAGTGGCCGACGGTGGTGGTGGTAGTGGCATTTGGCAGAAGTGGTGGTGGCTGCTGAAGGTGGTGGCCGTTGGTGTTGGTGGCGGTGGCCGGAGGTGGTGGTGGTGGACATGGTGGTGGCCGGAGGCGGTGGTGGACATGGTTGTTGAATTTTTTTTTTGACATTCCATTCCAACAAAATCCCTACCCTTTGCCATGAAATGACAAATTCCTCTACTTAAGGATTTTAATTGAATTCAGAAATTCCATTCCATCATAATCCATAAACCAAACAATAGAAAGAAATTTGGTCAAAAAAATTCAAGATTTCAGTTCCATTTCATTTCATGGAAATCCATAAACCAAACTTCCCCTTATAGTTTAAAATTTGAAACCTCAATATGATAATCACAAGCTACACCCTCTTTTGGCTACCACCTCCAGTCCCTCCACAGTCCACCCTATATGAAAATTTTAAAAAGCAATTTTTAATAATTAACTACTATTAATAATACATAATTTCTTAAAATTCAAGTTTATAACTTATTAGAGTTAAATGCATATTTGATCCTTGTGGTTTACAAAAAATAATGACTAAGGTCCCTTTATATAATTTTTAACTAACAAGGTCCTTGTATTTTTGTTTTTTATAACACGTATGGTCCTTCTTATAAATAATATTAAAAAAATAGAATTTAGAAAGGGTAATTTTGTCCATATGGTCCTTCTTATAACACGTATGGTCCTTCTTATCACCTAAATTCAGTTTTATGAAGCTTTCATTTTTTGAACTTACTAAACAAGAACATAAAAACATTTGCATAATCAGGTTCAATCCCTACTAACATGACATAATATTACTTAATAAAAAAATCACTTTACTAATAAGAGAAAATATTTATTCTTCTTAATGATTTACAATAATTTTACACAACTACGGTCATCCTTATTGGTACCACCTTTACCAGCTGCCACCTTAGCTTTACACTATTTTACCAATTTCATACCATTTCATCTTCATTCATACCAATTCCATACCAATCTAAATAATTAATTAAAAAATAAAAGAAAAGGAAAAGAAGAGAGAGAAAGAAGAAAGAGATAGAGAGAAAGTGGGGTGGGGTGGGGTGGATTTTCAACCAGTAAGAGGGTACCGCCGTACCGGTGTTCTTGCCTACCGGTTGGTACCGCTCCATCCTTTTTGGTGTTCCCCATCGATACCGCCGGTTGGTACCGTTCTCCTACCACCCCTGGTCGCGGATGGCCTTGTAACTAGTTTTTTGGACCTTACTTTTAGATATCATATAATTGCTACTTATAATTTTATCTTACTAAAGGTTAATTGTTACTATAAATGCCTTTGCACTGTCAATTTTATTAGACAAGATATTGTTCAATAATTTTAATTTCTATCAATTGTTTGCTACTTTGCTATTTTTAGTAAGTTATGTACACAAATCTCTTAAAAAATCGAAATAACTAAATAAAGCAAGTTCTACACAAAATTGGCAACAATTTATGGATGTTATTGCTATTTTTAGAAGGAGAAACCGAGAGGTCCAAAACTATAAAGTACTGATTTGCCAATCGTTTGGTGAAATGTGTTTTTCATTTTTTGTTTTCGAAAAAAGTAAATATCTAGATAAGTTTGTGATCACTTTCTAAATTGGAGAAAAGATAAAAGGTTAATAACGTTAGTGATATGATTATATATTATATATTATATATCATACATAAAAGTTGTACATAATATGAAATAACATTATGGGCATCTTCAGTTTGATGTAATCGTTTTGAGTGATTTGAAATTTATGAAAGATTTGGAATTAGAGAGATTTGAATTTGAAAGGAAGATGAGGGACGGGGATGAGAATGGGGATTGGGTCCCCGCCTCATACCCGCTCCATTACTATGCCTAATTGAGTAGTCAAGTTGAGTAATTGAGCTTTTGGCTTGTTTTTTTTACCACCTTGGATCTTTGGGGACATTTGGCCGGTTTTAATAGCCTAATATGGGGATTTGAATATGACTTGCATTTATTGCATCTTAATTTCAGAACTACATTATTTGTGAGAGTTGGTCACTTAATTTAGGGGCGCGTAGTTTAGGCTATAATAATTGGATCCATAGGAACAATTGTCAATCTTTATTGGATTGGGATAGGCCAACTTGTGGGTCACTAGTAAGTATACAATAAAGGATACTGCTATCCTTGAGGTAGAACTTGCGGACTTGGGGTTCCATAAATCCCTTGAGGTGTAACTCTACAGAGTAGGCAATAAAGGTGTGGAGTGGTTTTAGGTTGTGATGCTAGAGGTGTAACTCGACGGAGTAGGCAATATGACATGCGCACTAAAACCGGAAGCTAAGGTGTAACCCTAATAACAACATTAGATGACTCCACTCACGTATACTTGTTACTTTGATGAAAATGGGTTTCCTCCGTCTGTCAAGAGTTATCTCTTGCTTTTGTGTTCTGGTGTGGAACATGTGGGTTATGAGTTTTATTCGTGTTTTTAGTAACATTTTGAGTATAGATTGTTATCCAAGACTATGGTTGCGAACAATAAACCTCATTCATGTTTTGAATCTTTTGAGAGTTAGAGTTGATTCATGTTTTTATTATGTGAATATTACTCTTATTCATGACTTGAGTGAGTACTGAGTTTGAGTCTCATGATAAAAGAATGTTTTGGGTTAACGATGTGCATTCATGAAAACGATGAGATTTGAGAAAAATGTTGTTTTTCCTTTACTTTATGATTTTGGAAATTGTTATTTAAATAACATTATTTCAGTTTACCATTACCATTTTATATAAATGATGTAAACTCTTGAACCCATTAGTTGTCGACATGTGCATCAAGTCCTTAGGGAATGGTACTAGCGATATCGTATAGAGTGAGTGCTAGTTAGATACACCAGAGGGATATGATGGTTTCTCGGTGACGTCTTTCGCTTTGGATATAGCAATTGTTATTGGATCTTAATAACCTTTGTCCTTATTTTAGATCTTGCATAACGTTTGATTTGTAATCATTAAGGTTAAACCTTAAGTTGTTTCTTTCAGATATTCAATTATTGATAGTCGTTCTTTCTAGATTTGAGGGTGTTACATATTTCGAATATGGAAAGAGGTAGGACCTTTCTTCTAAAAGTCCTATAACTATTTGTATTGATCTAAGAGCAAAATACCTTCTTGCAATTGAATACTAGTTGAAACAAGGTCAAAGTCGTCACCAAAGTCGTCAAATGGTAGTTAGACAATACTGCTACTGGCAAGTTGAATCTTGAAGTACAAACATGGCCAACAAGTTTGTCTCGCCAACTATCTTTCATCCTTCTTGGTATGAGAACACGTACAACATGTCAGCCTAAGCAAGTACAGAAGCACAACTTTGTTGGTACCTTGTTTTCTTTTTTGTTCCCTTGACATACTAAAGGATGAGGTAATACAAAATGGTGTCTACATCAAGCTCAAAGGTTGAAATGAACAGTACTAGGATACATGGACCAACCAATCAAAAGAAGACAAACAGTAACGTTTGCCCGTTAGAATTTAATGTATTGTTGGCTTTCAATATATGCAAACCACACTTTTTTTCTTGGTCTGCGTTTTCCAGCCTGAAGTTAGGCTTTAACCAACAAGTCACATTTTTCAACGTGATGTTGGGGTTTCATCAACATTCTTGGACGATTTTGGGAGAACATGGAAATAACGAAATGCTGGAGAACCAATCATACGAAGGACCTAAAAATGATTTCTAAAGGTGGTTCATAGGAATTCGTCATAACATTGGGAGTTTTAGTTGGTTAGATTTTGACTAAGAAACCATCTCTTTTGGATTTTTTTCCTTTATCATTTTTGTTTGTTTCCACCGCCAACATGAGCTAAGCATTAGATTGTAGGGTTGGATGGATGTTATATTTTAAGCATATGAGTACCTAAAATTGAGATTTTTATTGGTTTGGAGTTAAATAATGAAGTTTATAATTCGTGTGTTAGTGCCTATGCTTTTGTGATCACTTTTACATATCTAGTTAAATGATTATAACGCATATTTGAGAAAATTAATTGCAATTAGAATCAGGAAATTATGAACTTGAGAAATTGGATAGAAATATACCAAGTAAACCTTAGTCATGTGGGAAATTTTGAACCTAATGGATTTCTAAAATTAATATGAAAACCAACTAAAGTACGATACCCACTGCATTCCCAGTTGATAAAAAACATGACCTTTGTTTTAGGCTTATAGGTTAAGTTGATCGGGTTGAAGGAATTTGAACAACCCAACCCGATGTTTGTAGTTTAAAAAATCACAACCAAACCCCACCCAAACCAAAGTGAAATCCAACCCAACCCTAACCGTATCGATTGGTCGGATTGATACTTTGGTACATTAAAATATTCTCAAAACCTTGAATATGTTGTTTTCTTTACTCTAATATCCTTTTCATCATCAATCATTAGTACAGATAATCCATACTTCTTAAATCTTAAGTATATTGTAATCTTTTCTTAAATTGCATGTATATGTTCAAATACAAAAGAGTTATACTGAGATAGAGAAGAGATTGAAAATATATGTATATGACATGGTATATGATAGTGTAATTGTCTAATATATATACACATATATATATATATAGTATTAGGTTCAAATGAGAAGTGCTAAAAAATGAGAAGTAGAGAAGTGATCACCACTCATCCGGTCAATAAAGACGGTTTTGACCGGGTCCCCTCCTTTAATAATCTTTACCGTCCCATGAATCGCGTCAATCTTCCATGATCGGGTCCACCGTAACCGGTCAGAGTCACATTTATTGACTGGATGAGTGGTGGAGATCACTTCTATACTTTGTATTTTTTTAGCACTTCTCATTTGAACTTTTCTCTCTTTCTCTCTCTCTCTCTCTCTCTCTCTCTCTCTATATATATATATATATAGGGGTGGGTTCAAATGTGAACCACTTTTTGGTTGTGAACGTGAGGACAACCGAGAGCACGACACGTGGCGGATGACTAGGCGCCACGTCAGATCCACGGCGGATGACTAGGCGCGATTCATGGGAGGGCATTGAATTAATTAAAGAGGGGGACCACACTCAAAGTCGCCACGTGTCGTGCTCTCGGCTGTCCTCACGTTCACAACCAAAAAGTGGTTCACATTTGAACTTTCCTCTATATATATATATATATATATATCTCTATCGGGGGCTTTTATTATACACCCCATCATAAGGTTACCTCCCTTACACCCTACATCTTAACCCTCCATCTTATAATCAACGCTCAAGATCATCCTTTATTATTAATTTAATTTCTATTTTTATTTTATCCCATAAAATAGGTGTGCATTCAATCTTCAAGGGTAAATTCGTCCATTATAAGTGAATTTGAATATGCTGAAATTAAAAAAGGAATATGACAATTAAGGAAGTTATCTTCCAAATCAAATCATCCGACGTGAAAATTTACATTAATCTACAAGATTCCTAAAGTATTTTCATCTCCTCTCCAAAACCATTGAAGGCAACCTTAAACACATCAAAGCATCATCTTCAATAATGAATCAAGCTAACAGATGTACCATATCAATTTCTCAGTCGGAATCAAATTCATGGGGAATGAATTCTTGAATGATCATTGTAAAATTCATATATTCTTCAAAAATTCATTCATCGGGCATGTATTCATCAAAAATTTCATATATTCATCAACAGAGGTTCATTCATTGAAAGAGGTTCATTCATTGAATTCATATAGCATGAATTCTTGAATGATCATCGTAAAATTCATATATTCATCAAAAAATTCATTTATCGAAATCGAATACATGTATTTATCGGACATGTATCTGAAATAATCTAAGACATTCAATGCACATGCATCTGAAATATCAATATATTCATCAAAAAAATCATACATTCATCAAATAATCATCGTAAAATTCATATATTCATCAGACATGCATCTAAAATATCAATACATTCATCGAAAAATTCATACATTATCGCATGTTCATCGAAAATTTTATACATTTTTTCGAACATTCATCTGAAATATCGATAAACTAATACATTCATCGTAAATGTAACCTCCTTCCAACGTTCATCGTCTTCACCGTATCCTCCCAAGTTCATCGTTTTCAATCTTATCCTTCTCGAGTTCATCGTCTTCATCAGAAATGTACCATTTGGATTGATGACGAATTGCAGATCGACGTGTGACGGTAAATAAAGTAGGAAGTGTAGATTGACGGCTTACGAAAGAAGATGCATCTTTATCGCATCTTCATCGTCTCCGTCATCTTCATAGTATCTTCATCGTGTCTCCCTCGTCCTAATAGTATCTTCATCATATCTTCATCGCATCTTCATCGTCTCCATAGTCTTCATAGTATCTTCATCGTCTCCATCGTCTTCATCATATCTTCACACCAAAAAACCGCACTAATTATACACACGAATATTACAAAACAAAAAAAAATAAGTAGATCAATATATAAAGAAGAAACTGGAAATTGAAATTGCATTAGATGATGAATATTAAAAACTGAAAATCGATTCACATTCAAATCATGGAAAGAAAAAAATATTCAAAGGATTATTATTAGGTAAATTCCTATATAACTTCCTTAAATTTTTAGTAACTCCCATCAATACACGCCATTTAATAGAAATAAATATCTTTTTTAGTTTCCCTTTAAAAATAACCATAATTTACAAATGACAAAAAAGTCCTTACAAATTAAAATAAAGAAAAATCAAAACTAAATTAATTAATATGGGATCTTGATAGATGGAGGGCTAAGATGTGGGGTGTAAGGGAGGTAACCTTATAGAGGGGTGTATTTTAACCTTCCCCTATCTCTATATATATATATAAACATAATAATCATACTATATCCAATAAATAAAAGAATATTGTGTTTATTGGATTGAGTTGGATTGTAATGACTATAACCCAATTTCAAACCAATATATACGGTTTTTGAGCACCCTTTGTTTTGCTTCTTAATATTTTTATGTTTTCCATTTAGTTATTAATTAAAAACCAACCCTCTTTCAATAATATAGTTAATAGTTGTCTTGTCATAGTGATACTCAAGCCCACAACTCCTTAGATAGGATACTCGTATATACTACGTATTATTTGCTTTAATACTGTACACTTGTGATTAGATAATAGGGTGTGTTCACACTACCCAAAAAAATGGAGAATGCGGAACCATTTATCAATCTTTAAGGCTCTAATACCATGAAGTTTGAGTTAATTTGGAAGGATTGCAAGTGGTAAAGGAAATGCATGTTACTAACTTTAACCTAACACCTAAGTACCAAATTCTTGATTAGGTTGTTACCAACAAAATGGATATTTATATGTTACTATTCTTAGCTCACAACCTAAATGAATGATTCTTGATTATTTAGTCATGGTGTAGGTGTAAGATTGACATTGGTATTGCTCTATCCAATCAAAGACACGGATCCAAGATATTTTTATAAACAGCAGCATCATATAATTAAAGTTTTTGATTGATTTTGAGAGTTTTTTCTTTAAGTTTTTTGGTTGATTTCGAGAGATTTTTTAATTTTTTTTTGGTCAATTTCCATAGACTTTTTTGATTTTTTTTTTGTTGAATCGAGAGATTTTTTGGGTTTTTGATTGTTTTCAAGAGAATTTTTCGGTTTTTGGTTGATTTTCGAGAGAATTTCTCAGTTTTTGGGTTGATTTCGAGAAAAGTTTTTGGATATAAAGTGCACCCTTTTGAAGTTTCGAAAATAATACAGTAGCACCCTTCAAAATAATACGGTTGAACCATCTCAAAGTTAAAAAACTTTACCCTTTTTCGGACAAATAATATGTTGGCACGTGTATCCAATTATCGAGGGGGAAGGGTGTTGTGTCGATTAATCACAAGTGTATAATATTAAAGCAAATAATATTGTACACTTGTGTGTATCCCACTTCCAGTACTTCCATGTATCCAATTACCGAGGGGGAAGGGTGTTGTGTCGATTAATTTTTATATTTCCTTTTACTAGTGATATCACCAGTATAAATGTGTATCAAATCATAAGTTTTTTATATGAAAACAACCTTTCTACTTTTTGAAAATAGAACAAACATGCAAACTCTTATCTTAACCAATATAAATGTGTATCAAATCATAAGTTTTTCATATGAAATCACAACCTTTCTACTTTTTGAAAATAGAATAAACATATATTCGGTTTCATTTGGTTTATTTTTTATTTACCGAATTCATGGTCTTGCTGGAATCCGAATCCTTTATTCGACAAATTTAAGCATGTCAAACTCTTATCTTAAGACCAACCTGTTTTTGTCTCTTTTAGCATCGTGATTTTAAACTTTTGTTAAATCCCATACAATAGATAACAAATTGAAGCCTGCTTAAGGATTGGGTACGTCAATAATATTAAAATTAGTTTAATTAAGGTAAACAAGGTGTTGAACAAGCATATTTGTATTTCATAAATAAATGGAGCATCTAAAAACGGCTTAATGCCACAAGATGCCTCGATGTGTCACTTGTCTCATCTTGCAAATACGACATGGTATTTCTTCAATTTATTTATTGCTCTTTTTATATTTATATATTGTCTACCAAACTCATGGCTTCGAAATTATTTATTTGTTTTAAAATAGCTAAATTATAATAAATTAATAACAACGTAGTTTTTTATCTCTTAATAACTTGGTAAATGGTAATGGCATCTTAAAACTTGTTCACAATGTTATTGTAATTTTCAAAATGAATTTGAGGTAGTTCTAGTTAAAATACTAATAATATGCTTAGAGACGTTTGGATGATTATTTTAACAAGGGTTTACTTCAGTAAAGTGCACCCAACTTGTCACGAAAAATTATTGTATTTACCGTACTTTCATTTTTACCATTTGGCGTATCAAACTATCAAAACCTACTATTTAGTGTATTTTGTGACAAGTTGAATACACTTTCGTGACTAGTTAGATACATTAAATGGTAGGTTTTTATAAAGTTAGATACATAGATTGATCATTTCTTAAACTTCTGATACTCCAAATGGTAAAAATAGAAGTACGATACATACAATAACTTTTCGTGATAAGTTGAAGACACTTTCATTAAGTAAAACCTCTTGATAATGATATCAAAAGTTGATGAACTTTTTCAAGTGTTCCAAAGTTTAGATGACATCTATAACAGTAAATTATAATTTTTGGATTTGAGGTTTAGTGGAATCTTTGAGACATTAGTAATGGAGTTTTCATTTTTCAGATAGGCATTTTGCTATGAGCTTGGACTTGGTCACTAAATTTATTTAACTTTTTCGTTAGAGCTAGAGTTTAATTCATCATGTCATATTTTAGGTGAAACTTTCAAATAAACAAAAATCTCAAACACCAAATCCGTAATTTACCACTATTAAATAAATAAATAAAATATGTGTGGTATATATGTTTAATATTATATTCTTATTCACTTTTGACAGTTTATATAATTATTATTTTTATTTATTCACTTTAAAAATACATTGATACTATTTTAAATTATTTTAATTGAAATAAAATAACTAAACTATTCTATTTTTCATAAACTTCTGATTATTTAAGTTATTATCATAAGAAAATAATTTAAATGCTCGATCTCCAAAATACGTTTAACCTCCTACCCAAAATCTTCCCAAGATTCATTATATATCCTTTCGGTCGCTATCCGACGACCGCTATTATCGACTCCAGCATGTTTTCCGACCAAAAACACCCCCGACAAAGATTCTAATGGGTCGCGCTAACGGGACCCACCGCTATTAGCGGTGGGTGTGACGTGGCATCCTTCTATTGGTCCCCTCACCTCCACCTCAGCGCCACCTCATCGCCATCTCATTTGGGCATATAAATTATTTTCTATATTATTATTTATATTAATTTTTAACATTTTGTACAATAATAATTTTTTTATTAAACTTTAAATTATTTTGTTATTCTTTTTTATTTGATTTTAATTATTTTTGTTATAAGCTATATTTGGCAAACTAGCTGATAAGTTAGTTGTTAATTGATAAGCTTGCTAGTAGCTGATAAGCTAACTTATGAATAAATTATTTTTCCCAAAAACTAGCTTATGAGTATGTAAAATAACCAAAAGGGTATCTTTGAATCTAATAATTAATATTGTGTAAACTCAAAATATTAATAAGGTATAATTGGAAAAAACTACAAAAGGCTCTTCAAAAGCTACTCAAAGTAGCGTTTCAAAATGCTAGCTTCTGCTACAGGTTTTAGACTAGCTTATAAGCTAGCTTATTTTTGCCAAATATAGCCATAGTATTCTTCCAAACCAACTTTTTGTTTATCTCCTCCCATTCTCCCAGTCCCTTATTTCTCTTTTTTTTTCCTGAGATTGTATCACTCTTAGTTGAAAGTATGATTTACATCACGAAAGTGTATCCAAATTGTCACGAAAAGTTATTGTATGTATTGTACTTCCGTTTGTTCCATTTAGTGTATCAAAACGATTAAAACCTAAAGTATGACGATTCAAGATTACAGGTCTCAATTAACTTCAAATAATAAGATCAAATTAAACAAAAAATATCCAAATTTATTCAAGACTCCAAAATAAACTTGAACATGTTCATATGTAAACTCGATGAACTTTTAGCGAAAACAATAATTAATCACGTAACAACTAACTTAACGGAACTACAGTAAAAGAAAATTGTATTTTCAAATATACCTTAGACTATTTTCAAAAGCAACCTACTCTATGTTAGGTCTTATTGGAAAAAGGGTGTTGCATCAATGGAAAGTTAGAAAGAGCCAACTTTGATTAATTGTCCTTGACTTGGTTTCACTAGAATTTATTTTATTTTCATTTTATTCTTTATTTTGATTTTTAATTAATTTTTTCCAAAATACATGAGCATTTATTTCATTTCGATTTTTTTATTTTTTACTTTTAATTAATTATTTAAATTAGATGGTCCTTTTTTATTTCTTTATTTGATAAACATTATAAATATTATGTAAATAAAATATGTTGGTTAATTCTATAGTAATTATGTGTTTATTTAATTTTGGTATTTCAAACACCATTAATAAATCTATATTATTTTTAATTGTTAACTTATTATTATTATTATTAGGGTTTTTTAATCTTTTATTATTAGATACTATCAGTATTTTAACAACAATTATTATTATTGTATAAGTATAATAAAAAAAAATACTACTATTATGTTTAAAAAAATACTACTATTTTCGATCACATAACATTTTTTTTAAAAACCCTTTAAGATGATATCTGAGTTTGTTGAAACAAAATTATTTTATTTTATGACTTGGTTTTTGAAAATAAATATATAAAAGGTATGTGTAAGGTCATCCTAATATAATACATTACATTACTAAAATAAAATTCTAAAAGAAATTAAAAAAATTCATTATTACTAAAATTATTTAAACTATTTGTTATATATATATAATGTAAATATTAATAATAATATATTGAAGAAAAAAATAACAACAAATGAAAGAAAAAATAATGATAATTCAATAATAATTGGAACCTGACCCTATATATATGGGGGTGGTCTTAAATACAAATTACAAGAATTTTGTACAAATTGTACAAGCTATTGATTTTATTATTTAATTTAATAAAATTGTTGTACATAATCATTATATTTTTTATGAATTGCTTGATATCCTTGTGTTTTTTTTATATAAATATGAACTTTTTTCTTTCATTTTCTCATTCCAATGAAATTCTTTCATATGTTGTCATTTTATTAGATGAAACAATTTCATAAACAATGTTATTGATTTTACCAATAAAATCGATAGTTTGCTCAAAGTAGGATGGTCTGCATTTGATCTATCCCTTATATTTACATACATACAATACAGAAATGTATAATATAGACACACAAAGGACCAAATCAAAAGGATCACTAGCGTCTCATTGGCGTTCTTGCTCAAAAAAGATAAATAGATTAAAATATCTCTTATTCTAATGAGATTGTTAATGAAGTTAATTAGTTAGTGATCAGAGATCACACTTTCAAAGCAAAACGAAACATGAAGATATATAATTATAGTTTACTCTTGCTTCTTAATAATGAGAGGTTGAAGTGTGACTTGGTCATTGTAATTTTGAATAATAAAAGATCAAAAGTTGGAGTTACAAATATCAAATGTGACTTGGTGATTATGTATCTTCTATAGTGTAACTTATTTAAATATTTAAACTAAATTAATTAGCAGATGCTCGTTTGGTCTATGTCTCATACGTCTTGCTTGGCTAATGGTTTCAGATGCTTTCTTATGTAGACTCGATGAGACAAAAAGAGACATAACTACTTTTTAAAATAAAATAGTGTTGTAGCATCTTAATTTAATCAATAATTGAGAAAAAAAAATCAAATACACTCAATTATCTCATTCAAAGTATGATATATAAGAGTAAGATGTATGTATAGATTTCATATATTTAATTATAGGATGCTAAAAATGTGTCATATATAATATAATGTTTTATACGACTTAAAAGAACGAAATAAGGCCATTTTATAGTCTGTCTACAAAAGAAATTCATAGAGATCAACGTGTTTATAAAGCCATAATATAAGATGTCTTGTCTAAAAATGTTACAAAAAGTTCTTTGAGACATTTTTGGACGAATCTATTAGTTTTTAGAACATTTATCAAATATAGTGTCATATTAATTATTTTATAGGATTTTTGAAAAGTATCCTATATATAAAACATCTTTTTATAAGACACTTTTGTTTATAAGACATCTAATAAAATAATGTCCCATAAAATAACTTGTATGACACTTGAATATAAAAATGTTATAGATAACTTCTTAATATGTTCAAAAGTCTCCTATAAACTTACTGTAACATTTTCATATATAACAAAATTGATCATTTTGTTTAGTTTTATAAACTTAATCCTATAAAAAAAGTCAATTAAAAAACTCAATCATTTTCTGCAACTAATAAATTAGATTTTATTGTAACCATATTTTACTTTATCTTTGTGCTTAATCACTTATATGTGTGAGTGAGTGTGTCTATGTGTGTTTATGAGTCAATAAGATGCACATATAAGGCTATTCATGTCGGCAAAAAAATTTAGTATAAGGCTCGTGATTTATATCTATTAATATCGTTGCATGATAAGATGGCGGGTGTTTAGAAAAGAGGTCTTGAGCTCATGCTCAACAGAGCACCGTGCACCTGCTGCTAGTGATACATAATGATTTAAATTTCCTCATCAACAATGATCGTGAGGCCAGTATGATCATTACGATGTTCCAAGTAGTGCCATTATTGTTATTACAATATGTAATTCTTCATACTATTTTACTTGCCGGCCTCGTATACAACGGGTAGGTATTGATGATGCTAGTTATTTATATGCATATTTGTGCTTTCAGTTATGAATATTTTACCAGCAAAATATAATATTTATTGATAGATGATTTACTTATTTTTTAAATAATGGAATATAACCTAAAAGTGTAATTGATTTCCTAACACAATCTTCACCGTGTGAGAAGCACTTAATCCCTCAATCAAATCAATCAATGAATAAACGCGTTAACTTGTGGTATTGTTGGTTCCACTTTGGATGCTTAACTCACCATATATATAATATTTTTAAAGTATAATATTTCATTTATCCATAATTAATTAAGTGATATAAGATATTGTTAAAATTATTAAGTTGGTTACTAGCTAATAGGATTAAAAAAATAATAACTAAAATCAACATAAATTTTTAACAATATTGTTGTTGAAAAAAAACAAATAAGGAATTTATGCTAAATGTTACTAGAAAAGAAAATTCTATAAATTTTAAGGTTGAATGAGATGTTAGGTTGCAGGTCATAAACAATTCAAATCATAACTCCAAACGTAATCCAAAATCATATCTTTTTTAGTCATGAGTTCTTTAGGATAGTTCTTTACGGAGGATTCAAGTCGTAACCATTCACGAATTGTTGTCCATCACACCCACGTTAACTAATCAATTTTATTTGCGTCTTGCATCGAGATGGAGGTGGCTTTCATCCTTGTGGTTCTAGGCAGGATACTTGGAGAAAAACTATGGTCACATGTATTTATAGAAGATGAGAAAAACAAGTTTTCTCTATCAAGGGTTTCCCTTTAAGTCGATTAAAACTCGTTCCATATCCTTTTTCAATACTATATTATAAAGCATTTGACTAAAAGCTTTTAAAAAACTTATTAAGTATGTGAAAACTACTTACTAAGAGAAGGGATCAAACAAGAACAAAGTCAAAACAAGATAACAAGAAAACAAGAAAACTGCAACATTACATGTAATTTTACATGTGATTAAAAAACACAACCATTGCAAGGGTGAGTGAGTGACTTGGGCTATGATCTAACGTCGCCAACAAAGTCACATGAATCTCATGCAATTTACATGATTTTGATCTAAACACACTTAATTCGACCATTTTTATGTCTAGTTTGGTTAATATTGTCGCATAAATTAACCTGACTCTACTTATGGTTAATGCTAAATTATTTTTAGTTTCAAGTTTACAAATTAGTTTTGCATCAACAATACAACATAATAATCTCACCATATTACTTCAAAAATAAAAAGTAAATAAAATCCCACCATATTATATTATATCTTCTCACGATAATCTCTCAAGCCTTATCTAACCCCCCATTTCTAACCCAATTTCTTGAAATAACTACGACTATCATCTCATTCCATCCTAGCCTAATTTCCATGTTTGAAGTATATAAATAAATAACCAACCACCTTCTTTTTAATACCTTTGTACCTAATTTCTATATATTGAAAACAAATTGCACACTTAATAATTGTAGTTGCTTTGAAGATAAACATTAAACAAAAGTATATATAAAACAAATGGAACCGTAAAACCCATAATGGCACAAATCCAACGCATATGTAGTAGAAGCATAAAACCAACCACAAGGTGTTTTCAAGGGATATTAACTCAAAATTAATTTCTGGTTGAAGTGGTTGGTAGCCCTAGAATCAAAATCATACAAGAGAAAAGATGATTATGTTGTGTGTGTGTGTGTTTGGCTCATAAGGCCGTGAGTAGCGGGCGCTCTGGTTGAGCGGCTTCCAACCCGCCTGGCTGGCGAGCTGGGCGGGCAGCCGGTACGCCGGCAGCTTGAACGGGTATGCCACACCGCAATCTTTTGTATGTGTTGTGTATGGGAGGGTTGGAAGAGTTGGGTACTAATCAGAAAGGGTTCCAGAGAGTTAATGAAAGGGTTGGAGAAAAGCTGATGTGGCAGTGGGGTTGGAAGAGTTGGGTACTCATGGCCTAAGAGAGGAGAGGGAGGAGGGAGGCAAAGTTAGTTTCCCTTAACCCTAAACCTGACTATAGTTAGGTTTATATACCCTTTTCTTTTCATATTTGGTAAGGATGATAATTCTCGACCAAGACACAAACCTGACATGAAAATAAATAGGTTTGGGTTGAATTTTCTGAGGCAAATTCAAATTAATCTCAATCAATAGTGGTGTAAGTTAGTGGAGGCCAAATCTTGGTTACGGGCCAGTTATAACCGGTTACCGACCGGTGTGGTTAATAACAATACACTAGCTTAACCGATTAAGCCGTAACCGGTTGGGATATAACTGGTCAAGGTTATTTTTAACCGATTAACTTTGACCAGTTATAACCGGTTAAGATCATTTGAGGCTTATTTATTTTTACTATTTTTTAATAAAATTAATAATTAATGCTATAAACTTTTAAAATAAATAAGTTTTGGGTCTTTCAAATTACTTTAAAAATACATTTTGTTATACTTTTAAACTAAGTACATTAATCATATACAAAAAATACATCACTTAAATATAAAAAAAAACTATTTTTTCAAAAAATCGGTTATCGATCATAACCGGTTATGCAAAAAACCGGAAAATCCTTAACTGGTGGTAATAACCGGTTACCAGACGCGCAAGTTATAACTGGTTACGCGCTAAACTAGATATCGATTAACCGACCGGGCCGGTTATACCGATTGGGTTTGGCCATTACTAGACTGTAAGTTGCATCCTTCATTCCAAATAAATTTCGCCATTAATAATGTTCGTTTTTTATCATGGCCCACATTGACAGGCCCATCAAATCAGTCAACAAGACAAAAACAAAAATTTGGTAGATTGTGTTTGTGTCATTGTGTGGAGTGATATGGGAGCCCCACGTTATAGTAACACAGGTTATCAAGTTCAAATTTTATTTTTGCATTTCGGTTTGTTCAAAAATAAATATGGTAGACTGTATGGAGTGCTCTAAAATCCACAAGGTAAAAACTAACACATTTTTTTACAATTTCAATCGAAATCTTGCAAAAAGAATATTTAAATTATAATGTTAGCAAGACCATCCCCATTGGCAAATGGCAATCGGCAAGGGCTCGGCAAAGGGCTTTTGCCGATAGGTACCATCGGCAACACCGCCGAGGCCGATCGGCAAGGACCAAAATCGGTGTGGTGTTGCCAACTCGTTAGACCACCCCACCCCACCCCACCCTCTCTCTCTCCTTTCTCTCCATCTCTCTCTTCTTCTCTCTCTTCTTTTCTTTTTTTTATTTATTAATTATTTAGATTGGTATGAGTGTGGATGAATGGGTAAAGATTGGATTGGTTTGAGTAAGATAGTGGAAAACTGATGTAGCGATTGGCAAGGAAGTCTACCGATGTTGATGGTCTTAGGTGTTGCAAGATGAGAGATGGCAACCGATGATATCTATAAATGGGTGAAGTCTCCTATTTATTATAAACAAATGATGGTATAACGGGAATAAGTTGTTTTAGTAAAAAAAAAAATTCCAACGAAATAAAAAGTTTAGAAAAACCCAAAGAAATCGTTTTAATAGAATGAGTTTATGAAATATTTTTTGAATAGAATAACTATTAAACTTTCTTATTTTATATGATTAAGCCTTTGAATATTTTTTGAATAAATAACGTACATAAACTCTATGCCATTCAAACACTTTGCAGACAATTGCTTCGCTCCCCCTCGCCACTCCTTTCCTTATAGAACCCCATTGTCATCGTTGCCCCTGTTATCGATATCCCTCTTTTTGATCTTGTTTTATCTTTCTTCTTTTGAAGGAAAACCGGCAATATTATAAAACAAGAAAAAGGGCAAAAAAACACCCAAAGCAGAGTTAAACACCAACGACAAGCCCAAGGCAGACCGAAGTAAACATGTCGAAAGAGATGGAGAATCAAAAATAAAAAAATAGAAAATAGAAAGTCAAAAAAGGTGAGATTGATGAGACAAGCAAAAGGTGGTGATAGAAACCGACGTTAGAGCTGGCAAGAGGTCTAAATGACATAAAAATTTAGGAACAGTAAAACCGGTTTAGCCTTTTTTTTTTTTTAACTCAATCCAACTAGTTTTAGATAACTATTTTAGGTTAAGAAATTTTAGAAAGATGAATGCTTTATTTATTTATATGAAAAACAGATTCAAAGACAAATATCTCATTTCTTTGTGTCTTTAAAAAACCCAAAAAGTTGAAGCCCATGAAAGAAACAGAAAAGACAAAGAAAAAATGAGTAATGTCATTAGGCAATGACAAAAGGAATCATTGGCATGTGAAACTTGAAAACTGAGAGAATAGTCGATTGTTTCAAATTTCATTGGCCGGGTATATTTATTGGTTGGTCAATAACCAAAATGGATCTACTTTCCGTTAATAGCATCTTTCATGCATTTTATAAGACCACGAGTACTCGAGTCCTTCGAGCCTCATTGTCATATTTACGTCACATAAGCTTTTGCATAAACTCACAACGAGTCCTCTAAAACCTATATGTTCAGTACCTGAACCCTCATAACCCTCTCATTTTTTAATTATTTAATTAATTAAAACACACCACGCACACCACACACCACACACACAACACAGCGGTTGGGAGCGGTGTGGCCACACCGCGTGAGCCTGACGCCGCTCGGCCCGCTGGTGGCGTAGCCGAGCCTGCCAACCCACCGGCCTTGAGCCCGCCGAGCCCAGGTGATCGCTACGCACGACCTAAGTCATGTAACATACTAACATTATCATGTGGATAAAAAAATATGCAAGGTCGGTCTTTCAAAGTTTACAAAGTTAATATTATAAGATTTTCATTAAATTAATAATGTTATTTTATTTTTAGTGAATTTTTTTATAAAATAATTATACATATTCATTTAATTAATTTATGTTTAATATTAAATATTAACTTTTTTATTAAAGTATTTATTATAATTAATCAATTATTTATATTATAAAAAATCATATTTAGTATTTCTGTGCTATTATAAATTAAAAAAATATTTAAATATAAATTATAAAGTAGTTGTAGAAGTTCACTTTAGAAATGTGTATGGTCTTGTATTGATGTGGAAGGTTTGTTGCAAAACTGATATGACACCTTAGGCTATGAGTACCGGTGACCCAGGCTGGGCGGACTGAGTACTTGTGGCTTGGGCGAGTTGAGGCTAGTGGTGTGGCCACGGCGACCTACTGGCTCTTCTCCCTCTCACACTCCTTTTTTTATAATTGTATTGGGTATTTGGCTCGGAGGGTTCGGGTACCAATAGAAAGGTTTCCAGAGGGTTATATAGTGGGTTTATGGTAAAGTTAATGTGGCGCTAATGTGGTGCAGATGTGGCAGAGGTCTCAGAGGGCTCGGGTAGTGATAGCCTTAGAGAAAATGATTAACATTGCATTAATGCCAATGGTCAAACCTCTAAATAGTCCTTATCGGTGTTTAACAAGTCATGTCAGTATTCTCCAACGGCGAAATGCCAAAAATACAAATTACCCTTTCCCTTCACCCCTACTGCGGAGTCATGTATGATGGAACTTAATCAGTATTGAAGGGTAATACATGTTGGGTCTAATGAACGAGATTCTATGCATATCATTCTAAAATCTTATAGGTTTCATGTACTTTTTTAGTTTTTTTTTTTTTTTTTTGTAATTAATACTTAATCATTAAAGTTGGATTCATTAACACCAAACCTATTAATTCCTGTATTCATGAAAATATGTTTCATGAACAAAAGTTTGGAAAAATAATACATGAAAATAACATTCATGTATGCACATGTTATTCTATACCAAACTCATGTTCCTGAATTAACTTTGGTTATCATGAAGTACAATACACAACATTGATTGATTGAACACATGTACACAATTATCATTGAATCATATATTCTTGCAAATATGTTTCATTAACATCACTTGGGAAAAATGATCTATGGTAATACCATTCATGTCTGCATATGTTATTGTGTATAAAACTAGATTATAATGAAGTACACTACACACGACTGATTCATTACACCCTGGGAAACATATTCTTTTTTGTTATTCTCCATATTCATGCAAATATTTTTCATTAACACTAATGGGAAATATGATATACGGTAATAACATTCAGGACGCACATGTTATTCTATAACAAAATTAGGTCCATTAATTAAATAACATAGATTATCATAAAAATCAATGGCCAGGCCCCGTGCAACACTACACGTGCCACCATATAAGGGTATCAAAGCCTAAGGGGCATCAAAATTTTATAGATTATTAGTTTTGACCTTTCGGTTTTCGGTTTAATAATTTGGGAGATGGCCTGTAGTATGTTGTATACTAATGTCAATTTGAAAAATGAAGCGAGGACAATCTTAATCCAAGTTTTATCCTTCTATGCTCTATGCTCGACTACTATTTGGGTTTTTTTTTTGGTTTATTTTTTAGAGGACATTAAACATGTTCCCTTAATCTCAACAACCATCACGTGCACAAATAGAAAAAGAAAGAAAAAATAGCAAGAAATTACTCAATTTTACTGAGTTGGTTAAAAAGATATTTTGTTCGACATGAAAATGTGATGGAAAATCCCAATGATTTTGTTGAAAATACTCAAAATCGAATTGAAGAAATAGTTGATTATTTTGTTGAAAATACTGAAAACTCAACTAAAAATCATGTATTGGTGAAGTTACAGAGATGAGAATTCGTGTAATTATGAAGTTGGTTTGAATATTTTTTATCTAATTGTTTGGGCCTAGAATCTCAAATGAAAGATTGGTTGGTGAGGCCTATAATGGAAAAAAGGATACTAAATGAAGGAATTAAGTAAATATGTTTATTTGTTAAACCATAGGCTTTGCATACCAACTAAAATCATGATGCCCTGAATATCTACAAGATATTCGAATGCTAATGAATTGCCGATTGAATGATATTTTAATAATTGTGAGTGTATGAATTCGAAATGAAATAAGGGAAAAATCTATGGTGGCCTTATATGAAAAAAGAGACGTAATGAATGGATGTAAATTGTTTAACTAGTTTCATATTATTCTAATATCTACATAGAAGCTAAGATCCGAAAGTATAAAAGGATATGGTAAGGAATCATTTTTTTAGAGTAAAAAATCCATTTTTTTTACGTCACTCTCACACACGTACTCGCGGTATCCAGACATCTAATTGGGCAGCTCCGACTAATCTGCGGCTACCCGGCCCAGTCCACACATAGATTGGACCATAGTTACCAGATTCGCTTGGGAGGCCACGAATCACGTCCCGATCGCCAAGTACCCAATCGCGGTACGTTTTCGTACCGATCGATTTGGGAAACACGATTCAATTCGCTGATGGAATCGAACCAAATTGAAGTACCGATCACATCAATTGATGTTTGATTCGGTGTTTGGAACATTCCAATTCTCGTTTCTGATCAATTTGAATCGACAATTTGATTCTGATCGCATCAATTTGATTTGCCAATTTTGACTGATTTTATCAAAATCGGCAATTTGAAATTTGGAATCGATCAAAATTGAAGCCCAAAATCGACCAAATTTGAATCTGAATTAGAACCTAAATCTACCCAAATGACCAAAGCGACTATAAAACTAGTTCAATTTCTTTGTCTAAACATCAATTCTCAAAGCAATCTTCAGTCTTCTATCTTCTTCTCCTTTCTCTGTGGTTGTTTGGTTTTTCAATTTCTTTGACCAAGGCAACTATAAAATTAGTTCAATTTATTTGTTTTTGTTTGTAATGTTTTGTTTCGTAATTGGTATTTTGGTTGTTTGGTTTTTCATGGTTTTGTAACTTTTGTTTGTGTTGCGTGTTTGGATTATGGATTATGAACTATGTTTTTTGAACTTTGAAGTTTATGAGATATGTTTTTTAGAGTTAACTTAATGCTACATAACATATAGAATTTATTTTGAAATCCGATACAACGTACCGGATTCTATGATACACCGTACCGGACGAACCGAAATGAACCTACCCCCTCCGTACCGGATTCGCCCGTTTTAGTGAATCGCGTTCCCGTACCGGAGCGAATCGCGAATCTGGTAACTATGGATTGGACTCGCCCAGGCACGAATAAGCCCGATAACATGCATGCCCGTTACATGGACCCGAACCGACCCGAAGGCTAGCCCAAAGTCTGCGTATCACCGAAGTGCTACTCCCATCCCATGGTTTGAACCTGAGACCAATGGTACCATCCACTAGCCCCAAGCCTTTTGCCACTTGAGCTACGCCTCTTTGATTGTAAAAATATCCATTTTATTAACCCTATAATTTGTATTAACCATATTAACTCATCTCATTCGTTGATCGATTCTAGCAACAGACATATTAGTTAACTAATTTATAAATCTAATAACAACTATAATTCATCCAAATATTTTAATCAGAATCAAAATAAACCACACATATATAAAATATTCATGTTTACATCCATGCACAAGAAAACCCTACAAAAAGATGCACATGTCAATATGTGCATGCTTGCATTATGCAACCTCAAACACACCAAATGGAATCACAAGTCAATGTGTGCATACTTGCAAGTTGCATCCATGCACATGCAAATCACTGCATGTTATTTAACTTTTTCTTGAACGACAAACAAAATACACATTATTCAATTACCCGCGAGTGTATGCATGCACTTGCTCACATTCAACAAGTGAACGGACATTTCATCTACCTACGTGTGCATGTTTGCATCCATGCACACACATCTAAACCTTGCACAAACACATTGACATCATTCGTAACCACCATGTGGTTGCAAATCACATCAGACAGATAATTCAACACATCAATTGCATCATTAAAATATTCCATTGTTTTGGTCGAAAAAACCAAAAAGAATACCTTCGTCGAATAAAGAACACAATAAAGTAAACAATAACTATCAAAAATAATTAATAAAAACCCATTCACACATTTCATCTACTCGCGTGTGCATGCTTGCATCCATGCACACACATCTAAACCTTGCACAACCTCATTGACATCATTTGTACCTAGAGATGGGCAACTCGCTCGAGCCCGATGAAAAGCCCAGCCCGACACGGCCCGACCAAAGCCCGGATATGGCTGCTAGTCCAAACCCAGACTGTGTTTTGAATGTTTTGAAGGCCCGGCCCGAAGGCCCGGTTCAAAGCTGAGTCCCACGGCCCGGCCTAACTTAATGGCAAAATTGTAATTTTCTCAAATATTTGTATATAATTATAGTCGGTTACTTGTATTTTTAAACTTATTAATATTGTGTTATTTGATTTGGATGTATCTTAAATTACATAAATGTATTTTTAGTGTATTTTTTTTATATAGTTTAGCTTTAGTAATTTAAAATAAATTTGTTTATGATTTAGGTTATAAAATAAATGTAATTTATAGTTTAGACTTTAGAATTATAAAATAAATCTAGTTTATATTATCATTTTATTGGAATTATAATAAAATATTGTAGTTTTATAAGTTAGAAAAAGAGGGAAAAAAACATTCGGTTCTTCAAGGCCCGTTCAAGGCTCGGTCCTTAATATCCAGGCTTTTTCCACAGATAACAGGCCCATATATGAAACTTAAGGCCCGACCCGGCCCAGCCCCGGTCAAAGTCCAGCCCGCCCGGGCCCTACTTTTGCCCACCTCTATTTGTACCCACTATGTCATTGCAAATCACATCAGACTGATTGCGTCGCTAAAATACTCAATTGTTTCGGTAAAAAAATATTCAGTAGTTAAGAATACCTTCGTCGAATAAAGAACACAATAAGGTAAATATAGTAACTACCAAAAATAACTAATAATTTTCGGTTACCATGAATATCGTCCCCTAATAAAGTGTGTTAACAAAAGACTTATTACTAATACTGTTAATGTATTCAGGAATAGCAAGATTTTCTATGAAAGAACAATTACTACAAACATCATCCTAGTGCATCAAACTTACCAATTATTATACATTCCATATATTGTTCTTGAACACCATCATATGCTTTAAAATTGTGACCAAAATACCCTATTTCCATGATAAAAATCAGCAAAAGTTTTGATTGTTACTTGTAGATTCAAGCAATGAAACTCAAAGTTCATCAAGGGTAACAAGGAGCCATCTGTTTCGTTAATCGTGCTAGATAAATTAAACTCGACAAAAACAGAAAGGGGGGTGAAACATCCGTGCATTGGTAGCGAACAAAGTCTGTATGTAACAAGATTCGATCAAGTTTTCTTTTTAAAGTTTATCCTAGTATATCTTCATAACAGAATGTAACAATATGAGTAGGTGTAATTAATTTGTGATCTTTCAAGGGATAGAAGCTACCATTGCAAAGTTTCAATACAAGGGTGAATTCAGCAAGTTCAAATATAAAATGGAAAGCTTGTTCATAACTTGTCGTTGCAATAAACGAGAATGCCAAACACAACTACTACGAATGGAAGTGGAACACCATGTATAAACGTAGTTATAAGCCAACAAAATCTTGATGTAGATCCGTTGTCCTAGATATGAGAAAGTCCAACTTTTGTAAAAGATGTAGATAAACCAGCGAGGGCTTCGGTAGAAAACTCAAAAGATTAAGAAATCTTTACAAGAAATATAACCTCCCAACTTCGACCTTGGGATAAGTACAATTAAAGTTGCAAAACCCGTAAGAATGGTGCCACATGTCGAAAAACTTTCACAACCATTGGTGGATAAGGGAAAGGGAAACTATGCTGAACAGACAACTGAAATGAAACAATGGAGATATTTGGATGATTAAGTGTTGGATGACCACTCAGTTCTACATGAGCCATACATGGAAGAGTTTCGCGAAGGATTCTTTAAGTAGAACACCTTTAAAGTCTCTTTATGTTAATTGTTATACTTATGGGAACTTCAACCTAACAACAGAGGAAAAAAGATTACATAAAGATGGCATCCAACTAGATTCTAGTTAGCTTATACTACTAGTGTGTACACCTCCTAACTCGTATTTTAGTTTAATTACTAACCCGTTCATTCTCTTGTTAATCAAGTTACATAAAGTGTGCACATGACCACCTAAAATCACTGACAAGTTTGTCGAACATAATATGTACTTCACATCAATGACCCTTTGTTCAGAGGAAAATAAATGGGATCAATTGGTCACAAATTAACGTTGATCAAGTCTAGTTGAAGTCAAGTTGAAGACATGGAACTAATACATGTACCTCAAAATGATATTGAATGCAGATTAACTATATAACCATAGGTATCCAGGTTAGCTTTTTTACAACGCCTTTAATAAGTCAACACTAAGACTTCTGTAACTTGGTATATGAGACCATCAAGACCACATCCTTTTCTTGTTTTCTTTCTCTTTGATTCCTTGAGTTGGATTGGTTGTTCTACCATGGGCGAGGGGCCTCCGGGTTGACGCCATAGGTTTATCGACCACCCTTGTCGTAGGAGCTCTAGGGAGAGGCTTATCCAACCTCCTTCCCTTGTTGTCATTGTGATCATGAGTTAATGGTATGACAACATTCTCAATCTCACCGTTTCTCGACAATCTCTTCCTTTTCGTTTCATTGTCGCCACCACCACCACGAGAATCGCTTCTCTTTGGCAGACTTGGCCTGTTGTAGCTCGACACCTGTTGGCGGTTCATGACATTAGAACTCTTTAGGATATGTTGTTCTGCTTCGTTTGTGTATTCGTCTCTTGAACCAATACTATGTTTGCCTTCGAAGGGTGTGGATCGCATGGACATTTGCCTTTCTTGCTCTTTAATCTTCTCTTCAAGCTCCTTAATCTGCCATTCTTAGAAATAATATACGTTAGCACATTCACACCCACTTTAATGTAATGCTACAACGTTGCTTTGATGGATGTCTCTTAACTCTTGAAATCAAATTCACAAAGGAAAAAAGGTAAAAAGAAGCAAAGTTTTTTGTTTTTGGTGTAATTGCTTAGGGGCTATTTTACCAAAAACCGGGTAAGCGTTTACAGCATAAGAATCCTCACCCTCACTTATGTTACCAGGTGAGATTCTCGCTCATCATAATGGCATAATATAACCAACTCTTACCCTGTAAGTGCCAACCAAGTAAAGTCACACCCTCAGGTAAAATTCACAGTCGACAAAATGGTACATTAAAATTTGTTGGTAAAGACCATCATCTTTTTTACCCGGTAAGAGTCACCAGCCTCACTTAATTTTCTCGGCCACCAAATGGTACACCAAGGTCCGTTTACCAAACGCTTACTGGTAAGAGAAATTACCTTTACTTGCCTTGTCATGGAACATTCTCAGCCTTTAAAATGGATTGTTGGTAAGCGTCTTAAACCTGTTAAGCACTTACCAACAATCTATTTTAATGGCTGAGAATTTCTCTTGCAAGTACTTACAGTCTGGTTCCTGGCTTACCGTGTAAGATTCTTGATCCATGTCATGCTCAATTGGTAAGGTAAATGATATCAACAAACGCTTACCTGGTAAGCAGGTAGTTTACTAAACCGTCTAAACGCTTACCCGGTAAGTGTTTACCAAGCCAGTTTACCTTATGAAATAAAATTGACAAATGTTGACAATTTTACCCAGTATGAGCAATAACAAGGACCAAGAGTGAAGACTCTCACCAGTTAAGTGCTTACGGGATAAAAATTGTTCCACATGATGCCATTTTAATGGACTAAAATCTTACCTAGTAACTTTAAGTGTAAGTGTTGACTCTTACCAGGTAAGCATTGGGTAAACGGCCCTCCAGTAAACAGCCTATAAGATTGTTGGTAACTTGCTTAGTAAGAGCCAACCGCGTAAAATTCATCACCTTCACTGGGAAAGATTCTTGGTCAACTAATATGGCAGAGTAAGATTGCTCATAAAGACCTTCTACTAAAGATCTCTTACCCGTTAAGAGGCAATAAGTGTTTACTGTTTAGTTATCCAGTAAAAAGCAACAACTGTTTTACTAAACAACCACTCATGTGTATTCATCAGAGCTCATCATTGGAGGCATGACAGTTACAGAATCATTGGAAGAAAAAGAACCAATTGAGAAAAAAGGTTGACCTTCTGATGGAGTGAGGTGGAATCAGAACCCTCCTGTTCCTGTTCTTTCAACCTCCTTTCAAGTTGGTCAATCTGAAAGAAAAAAAAAATCGTTGTTTACTTCCCATTCTGCACATTCTTAAATAATTTATGCTCCAAGATCATAACTTGTAATGACCTTTTGTTGAAGTCTGTTGGAGTATGACTTTTCCTCTTCAACCTGTTTCTGCAATTTGTGTTCAAGATCTCTAACCTGCTGTCCAGATTCTGAATTGATCAGCATTTCAAAATATACCTATTTGCAATTTAAAAAAATGCCAAAAAGAAAACAAACCAAATTGACCCAGTAAATCCCCTCAAAGGTAGGATGGGAGGGAGATGAGATGGAGCTAACCTCTACTTTAGAGAGTAGAGCGGCTGTCTGTGCAAGAGTGTGAGCAAACATGGCATAAAAATGTCAGCATATACCTTTTGTTGAAATGGTGTAGCATCCGACTTATCACGTGCTCTAAGTTTGCTCTCGAGCTCCTTAACCTTTTAACAGATGAAATCGACATAAGTAAGATTGTAATTTAGTTGGGTTTTAGACAGTATGAGCATCTCCAAAAGATTCTCTATAATTTCGCTAAAATAGATAAGCAATGGGAAAATCTCCTAAAAATTACACACCTTTTTTTATTTTAGAAATACCAAGATTAGTGATATATTACTCCCTCCGTCTGAAAATAAGTGTCCACAATGAAAAAGGCAATTACACTTCTTAATTAACAGAAAGACAATTCTTCCCTTAATTGTAGAGATACAAATTTTCTCGATCTCATAATTAAGGGTAGAACGGGAAAGTAGATATATACTTTTGAAAGTAGACACTAATTTCAGGACAAACTAAAGTTGTACACACTCATTTTGAGATAGAGGGAGTAATAAAATATTCTATATATTTATCATCCCAATAAATTTTCAAAACATTTTTGCATTAAAAAGTAATACATTCAACCCCATTGGTTGAAACAAATAAAAAACCAATTCTCTCTCATAAACATTTGACTTTACGGAGTTCTCCAAATTTAGCGATTTTTATCCCCTCTCTCCTACTTTTTCCATTTTTAAAAAAAGTTCAGAGATTCCGTTGGAGCAAGAAAGTAGCCTATAATCTCCATGTTAGAGAATCCATTACCTTCTGTTGGAGGGTGATATTCGATTCTTCTTTCCCCTTCAATTTCTCAGAAAGATGTGAAACTTGTTTTTCTGACCGAGAGTGTATTCCTGTTTTCTGTTCCAATATACCCTCAAGCTCTTTTATCTTTTCTAACTGGTTTTTATACATCTGATCTTTTACTCTAACTTTGCTTTCAACATTCTGCAAGCTCTCTTCTAACTTCCTCAACAATTCATCTTTCAC